>CM065396.1:25783483-26383483 GCA_033060915.1 Euryodendron excelsum
ACTGGTGGTTGGTAAACGGTATGGCCTTCATGAGAGGTAACCATGTCCGACTAATGATGGCATTATTGGGAGAAGGCACATTAAACACTAAGAGCTCTGTCTGGATAGTGATCCCTCTTGCAGTGACTAAGATTGTTACATTTCCCAATAGCCAGACCGAGTCCGAGCTTAATCCGATTAGGGGGTTCAAAGAGGGCTGGAGATCGGAATCTTTCAGTCCCAGTTTTTTGAAAAGGTCAAAATACATGACTTCAGAGGAACTTCCCTAATCAGTCAGCATTCTTTTCACATCACAATCTCTCAATTGTAGCGATACCACCAATGCATCATTATGGGGGGGCAGTTGCACTCCAGCTAAGTCATCATCAGAGAAGGTAATGGCCCTAGCACTGCTGCTGACCTTAGCCTTTTTGTTTGGGGCTTCTAACTACATCACCTCCTTGAGGTGTGCAGGCTTTCGGACCTCGGCCCGATATTTATGAGGGTCTACCGTTGCCGATTCTACCGAACCATGGAGGATATTGATTACCCGGGCAGGTTCTATTCTAGTTTCCTTCTTCGGGGTGGCTTCCTGCTTTGTTTGCTCAGCCTCTCACTTGGTTTTCTCTAGGTCAATGTACTGGTCAAGGTGACCAACCTTTGCCAATTCCTCCAAATGGTTTTTGAGATTTCGGTAGTTCTCCGTCTAATGCCCCTTTTCCCTATGGTAAGAACAAAACTTCCTCTTGTCTCGGGTGGTGGGGTCTCCTCCCAACTTTGGGGGCCACTTGAAGAAGAGTTTATCTCATATTTGAGGTAAAATCTTGTAAATTGGGTCCTTGGAGACTGTGTTGACCCCTTCTGTCTTCTTTTTTTCCCGATTATTGTTGTTCTCCTGATGTCTGGGCTTCTTGCTTTCACGTTCATCTTTCTTCTTAGTTTTCCCAATGATCTTCTTTTGTATCAGCTGAGCAACATCTTCCTCCACCCGTGCATACTGTTCGATCCTTAGTATTAGGTCCTGTATTCGGGTGACTGGTTTCTTCATGAGTGATTGCCTCAGTTGGTGTTCCCTGCGAAGGCAGATTTTGAAATGCGCAATAGCCAACTACTCGTTGCAGTCCTCTATTTCATTGTAAGCCTCCTAGTATCACCTTATATACCTCCCTAATTCCTCATCATCTTTCTTCTGTAAGGTCAGCAAGTAGTCCACCTCCTTAGGTTGTTTGCTATTTGCTATGAACCAGTTAGTAAATAGCTCAACAAGTTATTTCCAGCTTGACACTGATCTAGATGGCAGCTTGTCGAACTATTGTAGGGTTACCTCTCATAGGTTTGATAGAAAAACTAGGCACATAAATGACTTGTCCTCACTCTATAGTGCTATCATCTGTTTGTAATGTCGAACATGGGTAATGGGATCCGTCTTCCCATCATAAAGAGTAAATTTTGGTGGGATAAATTTCCTAGGAGGTCGGCGAGCCTCAATCTCTTCTATCAAAGGGGTGGATGCAATCTAGTCAAGGGTTCTTTTGGTTATATCCGAGGTTGTTCGCCCCTTATGGTGCTTATCTTTGTTATCTAGTTGCTCGTTCAGCCACTTTTTGCAATTCTGCTACTCTAGTTCGGCCCTTGCTAGATCTCTTGCTTATGTCTAATTTTTTCGAGACTATCGATCTTCCCATCGATCAGTGTAGTGCCCAGTACTAGAAGCATAACTCCTAGTTAAGTGTGCAGTAGGGGGGCTCATGTTTCTTGAATTCATCCTCCTCCTTCTGTTCCAATATGGGGATCCATTGAGTACTCGTCCATTTCTTCTGGCAATCGCTTTTCTCATTGCTTCAACCATTGACCTGAGGTAGGCAATCTTTTTGTCCTGTTGCCAGAGTTCTTGTTCGGTTGCTTGGGGCGATAAATTGTTGGGTACACATTAGGCGATGAATTTAAGTTCCTTCGATAGTTCCTTCAGCAATTAGGATTTCTAACATACTATGGAGCCCATCGTAGACCCTCCTGCCTTCCCTGCTGGTTGCCTTCAGGGACTTGTATTTCCGATCTGATAAAACATCCTCCCGGAGTTCGCAGTGAATTATTATGACGACTTAACTGGTAATTGTTGTTCTGACTACGAACATAATGGTTGTCTTTTCTACGCAACCGAATGCGAAATAACACTGGATGTAAGATTCTTTATGCTTATTTATCTTATTCCAAATGAAAAAGTTCACATAAGAATATCTTTTTCATTTTCTCCATTAGATTTCTTCAATTTATTCTTTCTTGTAATGGATTTCAATGCAAGAACCTTTTCTTTGCTCGCTAGGGTGGCATGGGAACTCGAGCCAAATGAACGTTACCTTTTGTTCCTCATCCATGCATTAGAAAACTTGTCTTTGTAAATTGAGATAAATTATTTTAAGTGACTGTAACGTGCCTATGTGGTGTGCCTCCTTATATATGTATTGTCATATGTTTATTTTATTTTTTTTTAGAGAGAATAGTATTTGAAAAATTACATACATTATTACTTGAATGGATAAATTTTTAAATTTAGAATTCATGAAAAAAAGATTACAAGTGTCCCAATTTCAATGGACCATCGGTCAGAATGATTTATCGTAATTTGGGTCAGTCGTACAAGAGTATATAATTTATGCAAAAAATTATATCATTAAATGTGAATTAGTAAATTATTTACTTTAAATCAAAATATTTTTACTTTAATTCAAAACATTGTTAGGAATATATTTATTCATAGATATATATATATTGTGTTCGTTCTTATATTTTGTCTCTCTCTTACATAGTGCTGTAAATACTCTTATACTTTTAACATATCATGTCACAGGATAATTATTAAATAACTATTAATTTGTTTGGTTATTCAACCCACTCTATTAGTGTTATAATTCAATATAATTCCCTATTTAAGTATAAACTTATGTCTAATTAAGTCTTTACAAAATATCTCATGAAATACAATAAATATATAATACTATCTAATCAAATCTCAATTCGTATTATAATTCAATAAGAATTTTATTTTAAATACAAAATCCTATCTATAAGTTTTTATACTTTATCTCATGAAATATAATATCTAATATAATTTCAAGAACAGAATCTTATCTAATTAAATTTTTATAAATTATTACAATTCATACGGTAGTCCAATAAAATTTTCTACTTGAATACAAAGTCCTATCTACTTAAGTTTCTACACATAATCTCCTGAAATATAATATGTAATTTGATTTTAGATATAAAATTCTATCTAATTAAATCTCTATAAATTATAACATTGCAATACAATTGGTAAAATATTCATAACATTTTCATCATTCACATCAGGTTTTCTTTAATTAATAGATAGAGAATCATTAACATCATAAGAAATATTTAATTAATAGATAGAAAATCATTAACATCATGAGAAATATATTAGATTGCACACTATCTCTTTAAAAAAGTTTAACAATCACAATAAACATACTGATAATGCAATAAGTCTGTCTCCAGATCAGCAACAATCAGCTCCAATAATCTGAGAAGGGAAAGGAGTGAGGGGCACCGGTGTGATGTCTGCCAAGGCACTCCGATACCAAAGTTAGGTCTCTGGATATATTTCAATAGAGTTTTAGCTAGAGTTTTTGTTTGCATACCTTATTGAAGAAGATGAGTTTTCCTTTTATGTGGGTAGACTTCTTGGTAGCGCCAGAGTGCTGCACGCATAGAAAGGGTGGGAGATGGTTGTCTCGCCACGTGGCAGCGCGGCATTGGAGGCTCTGACTGGTGGCAGGATAATGTGGAGGGGAAAGTGGTTGCCCAACCCCTAACGTGGCACTCCCTTAGGCGTGTGTCAGGGTAAGTGAGGTGACTACCTCTTGTTATACGCTAAATCCTGGAGTTAGGAGCACGCTACCATGATTAGGTTGCCAATGATGGTTTTTACTGGCGTGGTAGGTGGGGCGAACGAGCGGCCTGATTTGGCTCGAGCGTGATTCGCTCGGTCACGCGAGGTCAGGATCTAGAAGACTTTGGTCTGTTCAGGGCCGACCTCCGTGGTCAGGCCTTAGTTAGCTGGGCATCCCAAGGCTGATCTCCCTTTCGCGGCGTCTTTCCTTCTTTCGGTTCCATCTACGCCTTTCGGGGCATTAAACTGCTCGGTGTTGAAGCCTCAACCATTGTAATGCGCAATACGTCATCAGCTGAATCTAACAACCCACGTACTTTATCCTAATCGAGCTGTTAAGGGTGTTCCTAGTCGGTTCCCATTACATACCAATAGAAGAATTGAACTCAATATTTCATTAACCGACGTATTAGAATTTAGAGTAACCAACGCAACGCCATTGAATCCGATCAAGTTTGTATCAGAAAGAAATTGAGAATTAATATTACATTTAAGTGGCAAAATTATTTTTTTATTTTTATTTTTTAATAGATAATAGTACCACAAAAAAAGGCTGGCCACAAGAGATATTTCATTTGAAGATCAACTTCAGCAGAAATCCTCGTTGATTGTTATCACACGCACCAACATCTCAACACATACAGCAATAAATCTTAAATTTCCGCAACGACAAAGAGTTATATCCATACCCAGAGTTTAGATGCAAATTGTCTAAACAATGGAGAGACATTTTACCAACCAACTATAATAGTGCCTTGGAGGCAAGACCAAGAGTTAAACCCATGACTAATCGAGTAGGAAGCAAACTCACTACCAGCAGAACTAACTTGGGTTTAAAGTCCATTTGGTATAACTTTTTTTGACTTGACATTTTTGACTTATAAGTAAATAAAATAAAAAAATTTCAACTTTTTATAAGCCAAAAAACCAAAATTATAAAAGCTAAAAATATATATACCAAACAATGCTTAATAGATAATAGGAGGGAGTGGAAGCATAGTGAAGTTTAGGGCTGTTCAAAAATTCCACTTGCCAAACTAACTTGATAGACCCGACATTAAACTGATCAAAACCGACCACCTTATAAGTGAATAACGGATAGATTTTAACTAATTTAATCATATTTAATTTGAGTGTTAGATATTTATTTTTTCAACTCAAACCAATCAACCTAATTAGTTTACAATAAAAATTAATTTTTTAACCAACTCGACTCAAATCAAACCCATCTATTCGGTCAAAATCAATTTTATTTTTTTTCAACCCAATAGCTTCAGGTCAGATAACGGTTGCCAAATCCGACCCGACCCAAACGTGAACACCGCTATCGAAGTCAAAGGAGGAGAGTGATTCATTCATGCAGAATATAGCAATCAATTCGACGCGAAAATACAATCATCTCCAGCTGCTGTTGCGTTTTCTTTTTATCTTCTTCTGTTTCACCGACAACAAAGTCTTACCCTCACGCGCCTATTGGCACGGTACATCTCACGTTCCATCCCCATTGGATCGAATGACGTCCACATCGAATCACACAAGCGAGTGATCCACACGCTCCAAATAAAAGACAAAAAGACCGCCTCGCCTTAATCAAAACCCTCCCCGCGTTGTTAATTAAGGTTAAAAAAGCGAAAGGGCAAAAATCTTGTGTCGTGAACAACAGCGGTTACAGACTGAAAAACTCACGCGTCTCTACAATGTGTATATATATATATGAATGCATATATATATCTCCCTCTCTCTCTCTAGAAGAACTCACCTCCTCCTACAGTTTTCTGAAAAAGAGAAGTAAGCCAATCCCCTCATTTACTCTTTTAGCTTTCGTGCAAATCCGTGAACAGGTTGTGGTTTTATATCTACATGCATTTGATATGTTGTATGTATGTATAGGTTGAGAGTGTAAATAAAAGGGTGTGGGGTAGCGGTGGAGGTGTGGGATCCTTGTGGAGTAATCAGAGAGAGAGAGAGAGAGAGATGTGAGGATGGTATTGAAAAAAACTTAAACATCACGACAATGAAGAGGGGGGAGGGGAAGAGACAGTAATAGACAGCTAGCAATGAAGGAGGAGCCTTACCTACCGTCACTCCGAAACGTATCTCTCTCCTCTCTCTCTCTCTTCCCTCCCTTTTTTATGGTTTCTCTCTCTTCATTCTCTCATTCCAAACTCCACCCCCCACACCCTTCTGTCTCTCACTCTGTCTCTCTTTCTGGGTTCACTATATTATCATACCAATGAATTAGAATTTTGAGGTCCAGTGGGGGTTTTAGAGAGAGTAGAGTTTTAGGTTTATGTTTTTGTCGCTTTGTTGGGTTTTTGGACTGGTTTCTGTCTCGAAGTTCTCGCCAGGAAAGAAAATTTTGAGTTTCTTTGCTTCGGTTTCTAGGAATTTTGGGCGGGAATTGTTTGGGGTTTAAGCTCAGGTTCGGCTCTGCATTTTGGGGATTTCTCATTTCCAATTTCTGCCTAAAGATTTTTAATTTTTGTTTTTGGTCTCTCAGAATTGGAGTTTTTAAACGGATTTTTCATGATCAAAGAAAGAAATTTTCTGGTTCTTTCCTGCATTTTCTCTCCAGAGTAGAAAATATTTAGCCTCTGTTTGGTTGTTGAAAGAGCAGATGAAAACTCAGAACTCGAAATGACCAAAATTTTTTGAGTTTTTATGTTTTTTTTTTTTTTTTGCTCTGCGAGCGCAAAAAAATCAACTCAAAATAACCCAAATACTCGTGTTAGGCTCATTCGAGTGGATTTTTTTAAAAAAAAAAAAAAAATTGTTGTCTTTAGAAAATTTAAGGTAAAAAGTTGTGATTTTTATTTCCTTTTCCCTACATTTTCTTAGCACCATCCGACAATTCAATTCTCTTCCTTGTTCTGTTCCTTCATTAATTTTTTCGCTGATGTTTTTATTTCTTCTTTGCAGGAAGTAGACTATTGTTAAATTGAGTTCTCCGTAGCTCTCTGCGTTCAAGTCCTCTCTTGTCTTCGCACAAAGCCTCAAGGTTTGCTCCACAAATTCATTTTTTTACCTTTCCTCTGTTTTCTCGGCAACCAAACTGGGGTATAAACATTTTTTTTTTTGCTCCTGAAGGAAATTCCCTGAAAAAGCACTGAGATTTTAGCTGCTAAATGTTGAATTTTCCCGGATTTTGAAATTTTGTGCTCAGCGTAGAGATTCTCAATATCTCTCAACTTGGGCTGTGCAGATTTCGAAAAAAATAAAAACAAAAATTTTAATTTTTGCTAAAATGCGCCATATGGCGTATGTGGTGGCCAGAATCATTGACACATTGTCACCAGCAGAGGACAAGGTGGCCCGCAACACTACAAACAAATTTTTCTCACACCCATATCTCACTTTCCTGTGGAATTTTCCGTGTGTTTCTCAGGAAAGTTAGAAGGAAAAGAAAATGATAGGGTCTGAGTTCATGGATGAGATAGACTGCGGCAGCTTCTTTGATCAATTTGACGACTTAATCGAATTCCCTGCCGACAACGATTGCGGTCTCGGCTCCGGCAGCTGCAACGATTTTCCCAGCATTTGGTCTAACCCTTCTGATATTTTGCCGGGTTCTGACCCAATTTTCTCCGGCAAGAACAGCAACAGCGCCTCTGATCTTGCCGCTGAAATTTCTGTTCCGGTGAGCATTCAATTCTTGTCATTTATTTACACATCAATTTCCTGGAAATTTCGTGAATTTGTCCCTATTGTTCTTTTTGTTGGTATGTTAATTTTGTTGCAGAAAATAGCCCTTGGATTGCTTTAAAATGAAGTAATAACTGATAAGGAATTGGTTATGACGTCGTTATTATTTGCTACCTTTTAGCGGGAAAATGAGAAGAAAGTGAATTGGTATTTGCTAAAGAAATCCATTTTTTTGTTTGGTCTTTCATAGAAAAATGAATAAGTACCCTTTCATTTTTGTTTCCCTCGGACAAATCCATATCCAAGCAAAGAGTTCAGATGATTGCTTAAAAATTAAGTTGCGTAGTAATCGTTAAGTGGTGTGTTCTTTCAATTTGTATGTCACATGCATAGTAATTTGATTGTTGGTTGAGCTTGAGGTGCATTTGGAATCTATTTGGTTACAAGTAGTATATAAGCTAAATGCCAATTTTCATATTTCAATTCCATTGAAATCATTTAATAGTCTTGGGGTGCTGCTTGATTTCAGTACCGGCGGCATGAAATTGTGAAGGTTCTAAAATGGTGTCGTTGCTAATAATCAAACTTATTGGTAGTTGGGAACTTTAAATCTTTGGCAAACTTACCCGCTGGCACCATATTGAATAACTTTGAATTATTTAACTTGCTAAATTGTGCTTGGTAGTGTTGTCGCTCTAGCTATTGCTCTTCCCAGTCTGTTAGCAGTGCAATTGTTAACCAGTTTGGACTTTGGAGCTGTTAAAAGGACTACTTTTTTTAATTTCACTAAGTTTAGCAAAATTTATTGCAATAGTTGGATTCTTTTTCAATGGTTAATGTTGATTTTGATGTTGTTGATGAACGTGTTCTTTCTTTTGTTTGTTTCTTTTTCCTATTTTCTCTCAGTATGAAGACATTGTGCAGCTCGAATGGCTTTCAAACTTTGTGGAGGATTCCTTCTCCGGTGGCGGCATGACCCTCGACAAAGAAAATTCTCTCATCAACGAGAATTCATCTCACAATCAGTTCAAAACTTCTAGTCCTGTCTCTGTTCTTGAGAGCAGCAGCAGCAGCAGTTCCTGCTCCGGGGAGAAGACTGTCCCGCTCAGCCCAACTCAACGGGGTCCACAGCGTGCTCGTAGCAAGCGCCCTCGGCCCACAACTTTCAATCCCCGGCCGGCAATTCAGCTAATCTCCCCAACCTCCTCCGTCACCGACAATCCCAAGACATTTCCTGTTCCAGTAGCTTTCTCAGAATCTGAGAATTTTGCTGAGTCTCATCCTATAAGAAAGGCAGCTGCGGCAGAACATAAGAAGAAAAAGAAAATAAAATTGTCACTTCCGTTGGGTCCTGTGGAGACGAATCAAAATCCGCCATCGCAATCTGTTAGGAAATGCATGCATTGTGAGATAACCAAGACGCCGCAGTGGAGAGCAGGGCCAATGGGGCCGAAAACCCTCTGCAATGCCTGTGGGGTCCGTTACAAGTCAGGCCGACTCTTCCCCGAGTATCGGCCGGCAGCAAGTCCCACATTCGTTCCAGCGTTGCACTCCAACTCTCACAAGAAGGTCATTGAGATGAGAACCAAGGTTGGAGAGATAAGTCCTGTCCCGGCCGCTACTCAGCCAGAACTCGTTCCGAGCAGCAACCCTTCACCGGATTACATTTGAAGGAGCGGAGGGCGTTGAGACAGGCGCATTGGAATCTCTTTTAAGTGCCTCTCTCTCCTCTGTTACTCATGTTTTCTCTCTTACAGTCTTTTTTGCTGTTTTTTAATTTGTTTGTTCATTTGTTCTTTGTACAGAGATGTAATGGTGGGGGGGGATAGGAGTAATAGATGACCATATTTTAGCTAAGTAGAGAAAAAGGAATGAAATGAGAGTGCTGAAAAAAGGGGTAGTGATTAAGGAAATGTTTAGGCCTCTAGGATTCAGGTTTAGTGGTGCTTAGGTCTGTTTAAGATTATGGGTCCATGTCGTATCTTCCAGTTCGTTGCTTCCCCTCTTTGGGAATACTTTTTGCAGTTCATTTTGTTAGTAGGAAATTCTGAAATGAGTAATGGAGCTTGAATTCATGTTTATGCATCTTCTCTGTTGTATCTATTGCTGGTGTCCTTTGAATTCACAGACTTACTGCTTGTGCTGGAGGTTGGGGAAATCTCCAAGGGCTATGTCTAAGCAGGGACTTAACATAGGGAGATTATTCCCACTTCCAGCTTTATCATTCTTTTGGTTTGAGATGTTTGGAGAAAATGGTTGGGATTAAGATTTGTTTGAACAGGAAAAAAGGAAGAAGAAGAATAAGAAACAATAGTTACAGTATAGTCTAATTTTGCTTTTGAGGGAGTAGCGGTAACGTGTTTGAAATACAGAAATAACATCTCCAGCCGTTTTTACTAATTTCCTTTTAGCCCTATAATAGCTGAACTAGCCCATCATTTTTCACCATGGAATTATATTAGGCCACATGGGCACTGCGATATGGAGTTTCGTATTTTTTTTTTTTTTTTGTTGCTATAGAGTGCTCTGACTATTTTTTGAAGCTCGTATAAGGCCACCAAATTTGGCAACACCCTAATCGCTTCTTTCAAAATATAGTAAAGGTCTCGAAAAAGTTCCACGAGTTGTCTTCGTGCTGCCAACATCTCTTGTGCCGCATTCTATCCTTTAGCCAAAACCATTCCATCCTTCTTGGGTGATGGCGCTCCATCAACATACCTTTGTTCCGCATTCTATCCTTTAGCCAAAACCGTTCCGTCCTTCTCGGGTGATGGTGCTCCTTCACGAGATGTGGTCTTTGGGTGCCCGAATTGTGTGTATCTTACCTCTCTTGGTAAAATCTACAAATCATATAAATTTTTTGTATTAAATTAATGATAGTTGACTACAAAGGACATAAAAGATTGAACTTGGGAACTCATGTTTAGCACAAGGACATCACTAGACCACCCCTCGTAATTAGTGCGATATAGAGTTATTTCCTTTAAAGCGTCTCTAACCCAAAACCTTCAAATCCATCTTCATTTTGGCATCTTCTTCATATTTGAAGTTTATGGGTTTCACTTTTTCACAGTACTCCAGCTCACCCAACCTTCATTTCACTATTCATTCTTTAAATCATTATTCTTTTATGTAAAAAAAGTCAAAAATTACATATTGTACTCTCATTTTATTCAAAATGTAATTATTTATTATCATATTTTAATTTAAATTATAATTATTTACCAAATATTTAATTAAAATTAAATTATTTAATATTTTTTAAACTAAGTGATCTACCCATGAAATTGCAAATTAAATTACATTAAAAAATTTAAAAAAACAAAAACCTTTTACAAATTACTAAAATACATTTAACATAAATTAAAGTACAATAAGGAACTAATTAAAACACATAAAATGAGACTTGAAAAATTAAAATTACAAACACTTATAAGGTGGCAAGTCTATTCCTTCATACCTACCTTCATGGTGGTTAAAGCTACTAAAATTACCATAACTAAAACCAGAAGATAATCCACTTATTTGGGAATCATGAGTTATTGAATCACAGTATTTCTCTATAATTGTTTCTTTTGTTTTTCACATTCAAGCTGTAATTTATAACGTTCATTTTCAGCTTGTAACATCATGACTTGATAACGCATCTCTGAGTCCTCTATTTGAGCAAGCCCTTCATCTCTTTTCATTTCTCCTCTCTTGATTATTCCAAGGATTTCATTATTTCCCTCATACATTTTGGCAAGGAGTTGACTCTTATCAGCTTCCAACCTTTTTCTTGTCTTTTCTTTCTTCCTTCCTGTAGGGCGACTAGAAGAATCAGTATGCATTTCAACCGACACTTGCTCATCATCTGCATTCAAGTCAACAAAGAATGGTATTTCTAGAAATTTGGTTGTAGGAGTCTCTGTTTGAGACGCTTCGGAATACTCCACTCGTTGTCATTGTTTGGGAATGACATCAACCCACTTCTCGGCGTCTTTTAGAATAGGCCACATGTGATCAAATATGAACCCCTTTTTCTCGTCCAAATCTTGTGAAAATAGGATTTTGGCATTATTCAACTACAAATAGTGCAAAATGAGTCAAACTTAATTGAAAACATATTTAGTGGTTTACATATTCATCTCATAATAAATTGTATAATAAATACTTACAATATCTAATTTAGAAGCACCACTTTGATTAAGATTTTCATCTTGACGAATGCATATTTGTTAATGGCCTTCATAATTAAACCCACACGGCATGAGAAAGATTTCGGTGATCGACCGTTATTGGGCTTATGATTCTCAAAAACTTCATAAATACGCTCACGCAATCGTTCTCTTTTCTGATAACCCCGTATATGGGATCTTGAGAAATCACAAGCCATGCATTATATAGAAGTATGTCTTCTTCAATTGAGAAGGCTTTCCCACGAATATGACGGTTTGCACTAGAAGACGTTGCTAAAGAAAGAGAATACGGAAGTCGAAGACATTGCTAGAGAAGAGTTTAAATAGAGAAGTAGACATTGGATAGAGTGTAATGACATATGTAATGACTGACGTGACTTGTCATGACAGAGGTTGGATAGAGTGTAATGATAGACGTGACTTGTCATGACAGAGGTTGGATAGGGTGTAATGACAAACATGACTTATCATGACAGAGGTTGGATAGAGTGTAATGATAAAGGTTGGATAGAATGTAATAACCGACGTGATTTATCATGACAAAGGTTGGATAGAGTGTAATGACAGACGTGACTTATCATGACAGAGATTGGATAGAATGTAATGACAAACGTGAGTTCTCATGACAGAGGTTGGATAAAGTATAATGACTGATGTGACTTTTCATAGCAGAGGTTGAATAGAGTGTAATAACTGATGTGACTTCTCATGACACAGGTTAGATAGAGTGTAATGATCGACGTGACGTCTCATTGCAAAGGTTGGATAGAGTGTAATGACTAACATGACTTATCATGACAGAAATTGGATAGAGTGTAATGACAGATGTTGAATAAAGTGTAATGACACGACGTGACTTGTCATAATAGAGGTTGAATAGAGTGTAATGATTGATGTGACTTGTCATGATAGAGGTTGGATATAATGTAATAACAGATGTTGAATAGAGTATAATGACAGGTGTCGGATAGAGTGTAATGACATAACGTGACTTGTCATGATAGACGTTGGATAGAGTGTAGTGACCGACGTAACTTATCAAGCGATTGTTAGAGAATTCAACGTTGGAGATGGGGCTATAAAATGAACAATTCATCTAATTTACTTTACCATCTTATTTCAAAATAAGTTCCAGAGCAGGCTCATCACGTCTTGAAGACGAAAATATTTGTATACCACCCTCCCCTAATTATGCAAAAGAAATAACAGAGTGGGAGGAGGAGAAAGCATTGTTAATGCATTTGTATACATCCAATAATCATCTTATAGCTGACTCTATCCAAGAGGAAGACCAACCAAAAAGGAAAGGCTCAATTCCTTGACATATAGTGATCAACCGTGAGAGGGAAGAAGGGCATACTAGACTATGGAATGACTACTTTTCTGAAAACCCAACATTTGGGAAAACTTTATTTCATAGATGTTTTCAAATGCGCAGGAATCTATTCCTCCATATCATTGTAGCAATCAAAGGTCATGATAACTTTTTTTTTGCTGAAGAAAGACGGTCTTGGTAGACTTGGATTGTCTACTTTGCAAAAAGTAACAGCTGTATTGTGAATGCTGGCATATGGAGCATCAGTAGATTCAACTGACAAATATGTAAGAATCGGTGAGTCCACCTCAATTCTTTGTATAAAAAGGTTTAATATGCAATTGTAGAGGTCTTTGGGAAGGTATACTTAAGATCACCAAATGTCAATCATGTTGCAAGACTAGTGTCCAAAGGTGAAGAATGTGGCTTCCCATGAATGTTGGGGAGTCTTGACTACATGCATTGGGCATGAAAAAATTATCCAACAGCTTGGGTTGGACAATACTTGGGTTATCATGGACACTCATTTATCATTCTCGAGGCAGTAGCATCTTATGATCTTCGGATATAACATGCATACTTTGGACTGCCAGGCTATAATAATGACATTAATGTCTTGCAGTCATCTAATTTATTTGCGAACCTCGCTCAAGGTATAGCTCTTCCTGCTCATTATACCATCCAAGGCACCAAGTATAATGTTGGTTATTTTTTGTCTATTTGTATATATCTTAAGTGGTCAACTCTTGTCCAAACTATTTCTAAATCTCAAGGTATCAAGAAGCAGTATTTTACAATGATGCAAGAAGCATGTCGAAAAGATGTGGAACGAGCATTTGACGTTCTCCAATCACGATTTTCCATTATCAAGGGACTAGCACATTTTTAGGAGAAACATGTACTTCTTAATGTTATGTCAGCATGCATCATAATGCACAATATAATCGACGAGGATGAACGTGATACTTATGGGAGTATCGTTGATCCAAATCCTATTCTCTTCTAAAAAGTTGATATGGTGGTAGATGAAACAGAACAATTTCAATAATTTCTCACTCAGTATAAACAAATAAAAAAAAAGCTCATTATGCACTTCAAACTGCATTGATTGAGTATTTATGGGAAAGATATATGCTTGTTTCATGTGACGCTTCTCTAAATATTAGTGAATGATCTAAAAAGGTCATTTTTATGTAATCTTTTTGTTATTATTCTAGTCAAAATTATTTTGTGTTTTCAATGGATATTAAAATTTTAATTGTTAGTGAAAGCTGGTAGAAATAGATTGATTAATTCTTAAATTTGCAACCAAAAAAAAAATCAAAGTGAAAAGGTGGAGTGGTAAGATAAAAAAAGAATTCATTAATTCCATGGATTAAAATAATTTTAGTATAAATAAATAATTAGTAAAATAAAAAGAATTTTTTAATTTCATATATAAATAATATTTTCAAGATAAATAAAAGTAAGTAAAATATAAATAATTTATTTATTCCACATATAAAAAAATATCAAATTAAATAAATATTTAACAAAGTAAAAAAAATAATGAATTAATTGAAATTTTAAATTAAATATTTATTAAAATATTATTTAAATAGTAAATAATGCATTATTTAGACTTAAAATAATAATTAGTACAAAGGTCCCACATAATTAGTGCTTTGACCCTACATGAATAGTGAAATGAAAGGGTTTTCAAAATTTTTAGAGAACTTTCTAATTTAAAGATGATAAATGAAGGCCATCTTTATTTATTTAAATTTTAAAAAAAATAAAGGTGGGTTGAAGGACCAAATTTGAAACCATCTTTAAATCTGAAGTTTTGAAGGTGAATTGGAGATGGTGAGGTAAAAATGATCTTTTTATCTCTCTCTCTCTCTCTCGAATCCCTAGCCAAGCCCATCAAGTAAGTCCAAGTATTCAGATCATGAGTTGCCCTTATATTTAGCAAGTGGAAGAGGAACACAAATTTTCTTTAGAACTCTGTTTTTTAGCTAATAACCTGGTTGATTCGGGGAATCTTCTCTCAAATTCTAAAAATCCGGTTTGTTGGTGTGGGCCAAAATATGTTTAGTCAGGGACCACAGTTATTTGCAAACAACTATTGATTTAAGCCAAAAAAAAAACCTTGAAATCTGAGGGCACTCAAGGGTGAAACTAGCTATTAGGCTCTTAAAGTGAGGATGTTTTGACGTCTTTACAGCAAGGAGAAAATCTTAAGGATGTTACATCTGTAAAGTAAAAGGCACTATGTCACTTAAGGGTGGCAATGGATCGGAGCAGAGTGGAGATTGGGATTTCTATTTTCATCTCCACCTAAAAAAAAAAATTTTATTTTTATATGATGATTAATTTTGACCTTCATTACTATCTCCATGGGTGTAAGACTTTTTCTATCCCTGCCTTCAGCCTATCTCCGCCTCCAGTCTTAGCCCAAACCCACCTCTACCCATGATAGAAAAAAAAACCAACAAAAAAAAAAAGCACACACACGAACTGATAGTTGGTTGAGGAATTAAAGAATCCGTCATAAGGTTTCAAAGCTCTAAAGCCAACTTCAATGGACTTGAACATTCCAAATACAAGTTTTCACAGACATGGATTGCATATATCCTACATATGCAACAACATCAATTCAATGGAAAACAGTGCTCAATGTCCGGGACAAATTTGTTTTTTTTCAAAACTCATTACAGTGTAGCTTCACTCTTACTCTTTAAAATTCAGATTATACCAAATTAATTCTCTCGTACTCGGTTCCTTATTTTTTTTGGCCCTTTCATCACTTTTTCTATTACCTTTACTAAAGCCGATCTGAGTAATGAATAGAAATAAAACGATGGTCTCTCATTCTGAGCAATGAATAGGTACTTCAACATTCTAATAGGACTAGTGTATATTTTTTAAGGCAAAATCCAGCATGCATGAACGAACAGTGTAATAATATGCAAGTTGCAATTCCTACAAATTTAAGTTTAAATTAATGTAAAATGACCATTAAGATAAATTATCTACAGTATCATATTTCAGCAACATTATCTCAAGCCTGAAAAGTTTTTAGGTAATCAATCAACTAAGATACCCTATATAAAAAATTAAATAAAAAAAAAGTGGTAAAAGCGGGAAAAGCAAGGCAGAATGGGGTAGAAGGAAAACTTGGTTCATCCCCGCGTCCATACCTGTATACATTTTCATTTAAACCTCCATCCGTACCCCCATTCCCGCTCTAAACGAAGTGAATTCGGTCGGATCTCCACTTTTTCCAATCCATTATCATCCCTAATGCCAATAAATGTCCCAAAAACATAAAAAGGAAAAAAAATAATTCACCTTCTCTCAAATTGAGAAACTTGATGATGCAGACATTGAATATATTTTTGCTCTTGATGATGAGCCGTCTGACACCATTTTATCTATAGCTACTAACTGTTTAAGATTTTCTTCAGATGTTTCTGATCTCTCTGATATAGAAGATGTGCTTAACTTATTCCAATCTCTGGATTTAAATGAAATTGACTCTGCCAAAATCCATTTTCTTCTCATTAAATATGACAAACCCATTCTAGTAATTACCTTTTTTTTTATACTAGTGCCATATATACATATGCATATATATTTTAAATCTTGAATCCTGCTATTCTTTCACCTTCTTGTTGGGAATCTTGTTATTTGTCAACAGGAACAATTTTGTCATTGCTTTCATCAGTAAACCTATCCTGATTCCTGACTCTATTGTTTCCTGCTTACACAACGAAATATCAGCTACATGGTTGGATTGAGGCAAGATTTTCTCTAACCAAGTGCAACTCTTGGGCCCATTCTTTTTAAAAACAGAGTAGCAAAATTTAAAATTCTTCTTTGTTGGGTCTAGAATGGCTGACGTCTAAGCAATACCCATGGGCTTTGGCCCTATGGTGAAAGCCTAATTGGGTTGGGTTTGGGTTGTGAAACTCTCAACTACCTTTTGGCACTAAGAAAGTTTAGAAGCTGATACCTTAGACCTTTCTAACTCTCAAAAAAAAGTCTAGTAGGCAGGTAATACAAAATTTTTCAGTACTTATACATATCAGATTTTATCATGTGTTATTTAATACATTAAAAGCTTGTTCATTAATTACAAATTCATGTTGTTGATGTAACAAAACACCCCATATTCCAATTTAATAGGGACAAGGACTAAGCAGTTGGTACTACCTAACCACCGAATTTTTTCCGTAACTCTCACCCTAAAGATAAACTAAAGATATAATACTCAAGAATCAGGATGATCCCTGGCGCTTATGTCGATTCATCATTTTACAAAACCTTTTGCTCCTAAGAGATTCAAGGCTTCCTCTTATCTAATCCCTACACAAAGTTTAGTTTATCTTCTCTTCACTTTACGTAGGTAGTGGAATTAAAAAGAGTGAGTTAAGCCAACTCAATTAAGATTTGGCCCAAGATTTGGGATCCAATCACATGGTTTTTATCAGCTATATTAGAGGATCGTCCTCAAACCACGACTATCATGTCTTCTTTATTATCTTAAACTTTGTAAATGTCTACCTCATACAATGCCAATGGCCCCCCTCCTAAATGGGTCTGGTAAAAAGTTCTGCTCCATCTAATGGTAAACTCATTGGTATTGTGAGAGAAGGAAAGTTACGTGGTTCTCAAACAAGACCGAATATTTTTTTTTGTCTTTTACAACTTGTTTGGAACTTGGGAGAGAGAAGGGAAGGAAAGAGAAATGAGAGGAAAGAGAAAATGAAGGAAAAGAGAAGGAAAAAACTGAGAAAAAATTTAAAATCTTTCTCTCTTTTTTTCCTCTACTTTCTTTTCATTTTCTTTACAAAATCAAACAGAAAAATAATAGCAATCAGTATTTTCCTTTCTCTTCCCTTCATTTCCTCAAGTTCCAAATATGCTGTTAGACAATTCTACAATGTGGTCAAAAGTGTTTGACAAAAAAGGACCTTGTTGAAATTTTAAAAATGGTTGATGTATCATGTTGATTTTATTGTACCTGGAAATTTTGAGTGAATTTAACAAATAACTTGTGCACTTCGAATACAAAAATTATGTGGTTCATAATTGGCGTCCACAATACCAATTTGATTAATGTTATACAAACATAAAAGTTATCATATTTTTTTACAAAATGAGGAAATTGAATTAGAGCATTCCGCTTGAAAACAAAGGAATCACCGCATTATAACTTGTTTGTAAATCATGTTTTTCTAAGGTTATTGAAAGGAAGTTATTGTCAATTCAGTGGCTTTTAAAAGTACACCAATTACGAGGCACCATCAGACTTTGTAAAAATGCCCAATGGTTGACCAGAGGTGGAGTTAGTAACTAGTTGAATGCCTCTAAGGAAACAAATTGGCGGGGCCGCCGTCCGCGGCCACCGGAGCGGCATATCAGCAGCCTCCGCCTATGCCGGCAGCACGTGAAAACATTCAAATGTTCAAGGCTGTATATGTATATATTTATGTATGCATTTGTTCACGCACGTAAAGAGAGCTAGAGATATTAATGGTTGTCCAGCTGAGCTATTTTGTATTTGTTGGGAACCTTTGTTATGTTAACATGAGAAGTGCCCATCACAATAACGTAGCAACCACCAAGCACCCCACCACCCTTGTTAAGGACATATTGCTATTATAAATCTTGCTATTTTTATTTTTTGCAAAATAGAACACAAATTGGAATTTCTATACAAAAATATCATCTAAAATGATATGGTAGTAACATTTTTAAAATAATTAGCCTAAGTGATGGACAAATGATTAAGAGATATTTTTGTTGTCAATATAGTAATATTTTACAGTATGCCCATGCTTTTGAGGCCTTGATTAAGAGACAAGATTCATCCATAAAATTAAAAAATTGTTAAATCTACAACTTTTTAAAACTATATTCACAGTCTCTCTCTCTTTCACATTATCAAATCGTTCATGGCGAAAATTATGATCAAGTAAAAAAGATGTCAAATTTATAGCCATTAAGACTTGTATCCCCAACCTATTTCTCACAAGGATGAGTGATAGTTGTAAATATAAGACGTTAAATAATATTATTTAAATTTTTTTAAAAATTATCATGCCATTGTTATTATCAAAATAAGAAAGGCTATTACCAAAATAATTAGTGCTCAAGTCAATCAATTGTAGGTAAGATGGATCAAACTATGGTTACTTTTAACATATGTGTTCATACTTCAAATTATGAATGGCAATTGGCAACTGGCAATTGGCTGTTGCCAAAGTAAACATACTTTCGGAGATGTATAGCTTTTCTTACCCTTTTGAAAAAAAAAATTAAAAAAAATAATAATAACGAAAGGACAAAAATACCCTCCAAATCAATCATACCATTTAACTAGGGTTTGTTACCTTGTTGGACATTGTGGTGACATACAAAGTACAAACAAACACTACGAATCAAAAAAATCTGTATCACATCTCTCATCACCACAGAGACAGAGATTCTGCAGTGGGCCCCAATCTGCTCATGTGGGTCCGACACTGTCACGTCGCGTGCATCACTGACGAGATTCCCAACAGTACGTAGAGACAAAATATTTCATCACATCCCATCAGCTGTTGCCACGTGGAGAATTGACATGCCGGCATCGGCACAGCGAATGAAAATGCCAAAAGGGCGGTACGGTTTCAAACTTTGTTTCGTAGCTGTCAAGTTAGCGCGCGTGCCCGTGCTCTGAGTTCGTCCGTTAGCGGTGTTGCTAAACCGGCACATGTTAGCATAGATTGTGACGGCATTGTCTCTGACAAATCTGGGTGGATCCAACTTCCTTTGTTTTTCCTTTAGTAATTAAGGGTGTGTTTGATGCTTGTAAAAACGAAAATAAAAATTGAGAAAGAAAATAAATTTTTTATTTGATTTGCAAAAGAAATTAAAAGAAAATTAAAGAAAAATTATTTTTTATTTCAAAATAAAAGAAAAGAGTAAGAAAAATGATAAGTTACTTATTAAAAAGGAAAGAGGAAGGAAAATCAAGAAAAAGTGAGAAGAAAACAATTTTTTTTTTCCCTTTCTCTTCCTTGGCCTCATGGTTTAAAAACAAAACAAATGAAGAGAATTTTCTATTCACTTCCCTTCCTTTCCTTGAGTATCAAATAGACCCTAAAGTGGAAAATGAATTTCAGCTTCGTGTTCTTTTTCTTTTGAGATTTGACCTAAATTCCTATTTGCAAACAAGACCACAAATCTAATTGGCAATTGTTATTGCCAAAGCAAACAAAGAGATTCCTTAGTTGCACCATGCAATTGCTCATAGCATTATTTGCTTTGGTAAAAATACCATTTATTTTGAAAATAGTTGTATACCATATAATATGATTATGAATATTTACGAGACTGTTAAAGTTATATTCCTCTCTTTCACTATGGGGAGTACTTACAATTTTTTTTGGAGAATTTAGTACATCCACAACTACGGGATTGAGTCCCATTTCTAACTTACTTGATTTGTCTTTGAAGAATTTTTAAGATATATTTTTAATTATTTTGTTATGAATAAAAATTTTAAAACATTATCAAATGTCAAAGTGTAATACTAATTTTGTCAGCAAACCAAGAACTATAGTATTCGAAATTTAATAAGATGTTTTAGGTTGCCTTCAGATTAAATTATAACTTGAGGTTGGATAACAAGGTTCAAGAATAAATCAAGACTTATGAATTGTACTTTTTGGTTATATATTCTACAATTTTAGTGCTTAAGTTCGCAATAAGGTGTGGAGCTGGCTTTTGTGGGGTTTTCAAACTCTTATATGAGTCTAACATTTGTTTTCATATTTTATTTTCTTTTGGATAAGTAGTAGTTTAGTGCATTGAAGCTTTGTGCATGTATCTAAGGGGAAAAAAACTCGTGGAAAGGTAGCACATTTGTATTTTTGGTACTACTTTTATTATGATTTTGGTATTACTATACTACTAAAAAATGCATACATAATATCTGTATAGAATGATGTGATTGAATGAGAGTCTTTTAATTTTTTTAAATAAAAAAAAACACCTACAGTAATGGCTCTTAATTACAAAAATATCATTTGCCTCATCATTCTTATGGGTTTTTCTGTGCAAATTTTCTTGAAGAGCATCTTTTTTCCTTATGATTTTTAAATGTTGTGTATTGAATGGATCTCCAACTATAAATCTTAAATTTGAATAGTTAGTGTTACCGGATCACTAAAAATTTATTCCGTATTTAGGACTTAAAAATAAATTTTTTTCTTAACTAGAATGTGGTAATACTTCTACCAATGAGCCTAACACATATATTGTTTTTAAACTTCTTTATCTTTTGATCAGCTTTTGTTTTGTAGCCAAAATACAAGCCACCTTGGCTAAAATTTGCCGTTTTATCTTTCTGTATAACTTCTTGTTAAACTTGTTTATCTACATGGTTTTTTCCCAATGTTTTGATTACTTAGTCCAAGTTTCTTGATTTCCATCTGACTTTACAAAGGTAAATTAAAAAACTATAGTCTATATGAAAATGATTGAATAGCCAAAATTTTCTGAAGATTTCCTTAATAAAGCTTCTATTTTTAAAAGAAAAACACATTAAAGAAAAAAAAAATGGGAATTCGTCTTCAATTTGTTAGGTGAATGTGTCCCATTTCTTCCCTATTCCACATCTAACTTACTGAAACTAAAATAAAAAGAAGAAGAAGAAAAAGCAGAAAAGTCAAGTATAAATTAATACATGAATGCATGTTGTGAGCTCAACTGCAGATAGGTGGGCACAAGCATTATAGGAATTAAACTTTGATTTGCCATTTCACAAAGGAATTAAACAACAAACTTCAATACCTTATAAAGCCTTTTGCATTTACTTAATGGGGAGAAAAAAAGAAACTTCACTTTTGTAGTGATGAATGATGCAATTAATCGATATGATCTTCAGACATCAAGTGAAATTATAGCGGTATTATTGCAAAAAATGAAGAAAATTTTAAAGGAAAGAGATGGGTAGGTAGTGAAGTTAGCCTTTTATCCATTGCAAAGTTGTTGAGATGTCTGAGTCAGGACTTAGGATCCTCAACTATAAAATTGGATGCTTACAAAGTCATAATAATATTGTGACACACACACCCACACACACACACACATATATATATATATATATAAACGTATATATACACCATGCCTTGAAGTCCGATATATATACATATATTTAGCATTTGAAAACACACATTCACATCCATGCATGCATATAATTCAATGTTAATTTCTCATGTTTAAGTCCATGTGTTGAAGTTAATTGGTAATAAATATCTTTGGTCCTTGCAACAACTGGCCTCAATGAAAACCCAGTTCAGCAAAGAGTAATTACAGGCCACACTTCTCAAGGATGACCCTATATCTGTTATAGGGTTGGGTGGCGGTTGGGGTGGGGTGTATAGACTAAGCAAATGAAGGTTGGAGAGAGAGAGAGAGAGTAATTATTATAAGTGTAATCGTGTGGAAAGCACATAATACAATTTGGTAGAATTTTCCATGGATGTTGATGGCACAGGTCATTGCGTGTGGAATACAGAAATTATAAGATAAGTCATTAGAATTTGAAAATCTCTGAAGCACAATTTCTTCAACAACAAAAAAAAAAAAAAAAATGGATTTTGTCAAATTTCATGCTAAGGATAAACTCCTCCCAGGATATGGAAAATGAGATATAACTATCCTCAATCTCAACACAATACAATTTGGTAGAATTTTCCATGGATGTTGATGGCACAGGTCGTTGCGCGTGGAATACAGAAATTACAAGATAACTCGTTAGAATTTGAAAATCTCTGTGGCACAATTTCTTCAACAAAAAAAAAAAAGGATTTTGTCCAATTTCATGCTAAGGATAAACTCCTCTCAGGATATGGAAAATGAGATCTAATTATCCTCAATCTTACTGGGGCTGGATTAATGATTCTACCTAGCTTCTTCAAATATTGGTTTGTCGTCAATGTCATATAATTCAATCAACCAACCTTTCTAAACAAAATATTGTACAAGTCCACACCCAAAGGATTACATTAACAAAGTAGATAATTATGGTGTATACTTATACATACATCTATACCAAATATTATAGCAATAGGTTAGGAGATCTTTGAAGCTGAAAGTTTTAATTTATTTTTCTTTCAATTTTGATTTTTTGAAAACATAAAATATGTGTGTCATATTATTATTAGTTTTTCTTCATTTATTTATTTTAAACTTCATAAATACTATTCCTTGATAGTTATGGTAACATTTTCAAAATAAGATTATAATGTTTATAAAGAAATCTTTCTCAATCATAAATAAGATTTTAAATTTCTAAAATAAAAAGAACATGAATCATTAAATTATTAGCACTTTGTTATACACAAAATACATGTATCAAAATAGTATTGGTTTTTCTAATTTTTTCTAATTTCTTCTTAATTTTATAAATTTCTATCTATTGATGGTAATGGTAACATTTTTAAATTCTTTAATTATAATGCTCCAAAAAGAAATCTTTTCTTGATCATAAACTCTATTTAAAAATTTTTTAAATATAAACAATACGTGCCATTAAATTATTAGTACTTTGTCATATAGAAGATACATATGTTAAAGTATCATTGGTTTTTTCTAAGTTTTTATTATTTTTTCTAAATTTTGTAAATTCAATCCATCTTTCTATCTATATCAATACTATATATATATATATATATATATGTTATAGCAATATGTTGTCATTCAACTTTAAATCCAATTTTGACAGATTTTAATTTTTTGTAATATTAGAATAATTTTAAGTTAACTTTAAATATCTCGCTAATTGAATAATATATATAGTATAGATGGATCTATAATTAATAAAGTCTATCAATTAATATAATAGTTTCCTAAATTTATATCAAAATTCAAACTATTATGTGTTTTCTAAACTCACTCTCTTAAAATTTTTAAAAAGTATACACTCCTTGTTATGCAATTATAGTATATTATAGTAGTTGGTTATTTGGTCTTCGAGTTCAAAAGCCTAACTCATCTTTTTAGAGTTATAAATTTCAAAAAAAAAAACTGAAATAGGTATGTCAGCTAATTACTAGTTCTTTTTATATAAATCTTTGTTGCAGTTTTTATATGTACCCTAATTAAATGTAGTATGTGTAAAACCTAGATTACTCTTTTTTATAATGCTTAATATCATAGGTCAAATATCTAATTAAAATCCTATTCATTTATGATTGGGTCTGAAGGAATAAATCCATTAATAGTTTTTTACAAAAAAATATAAATTCAACCAATTCAAATATTTCTATTAATATCCTTTTGCAAAAATTAAGTTGATCACTTCAATTTTTGTCTATTACGAATGAATTTTTTTTTTTTTTTTTTTGCAATACATTAATTGAAAGTGACAAGTATTGTTCATTTTGGATGAAAAAAGCTTAGTCTTTAAGTTTCTGTCCTAATATTATACTCTTAATCATATACCAAGACATTCATTATGTTTATAAATTATATACAAGATATTGAATATAAAAATAATTTATGTAAAAATATATTCTTAAATCATTTTTACATTTTTTCTTATTTCTATACATAAGTTACTGTGCTAGTATATATATGTATATATTTATAATTACATAGATGAGAGAGAGAGAGAGAGAGAGAGAGAGAGAGAGAGAGAGAGAGAGCTATTGAAATTGACGTGTAAATCATCAACAAATTTATGTAGATGGAGGTTAAGACATATGTAGGGCCAAAATTGTAGGTTTGTAAGCCCATGGATTTCAAACATGTATCTTTTGCAACCCTCTCATATGCTAACTGCTTAATTACTATAGTTTTTGTTGTCAAAATCCGGTGAATTGTAAAAGCGCGTCTTTAGCATATAATTGAAGATTTTTATGATCCTAAATTTGTCTTTAACTCCTTTAATTAAATTTCATTAGACTTTTTCGAGCAAAGACAGAAGAAAATCATTAGATTCTCTCAAGGTCGTGGCATATAGTTAAAAAATTAACTTTGTTTCGTGTTAAAACTAATGTTGTTGATTGTGCTAAACTTTAGCAAATTTATAATGCCGTTAAAAACAAATCTGGTCTACCACATCAACTCAATTAAATTGTTTGCCGAATCCAACCGGCTATGTAAAATCAATTAAGCCATCTATTGTTGGGGGAATCGTATAATTATTCTCTTTGCCTCACCGTTTTGTATTCTTTGTTACCACAAAATTTAACGGTACGTGAAAGTGTCCATACTCCTATTCGACCAAGTCATAATCAGCTGCCGAATATTTTGGCGCTTCTACAAATCTCATATTATTGTCAAATGAACTTGTTCCAAGCCTTAATGTCATTATCGCTTTACCTAAGTTTACACTCTAAGCCAAAATCCGTATCTAGCTTTAATCTCCCAAGCTCTTAGAATAATCTGATGTCCCTCCCAATATGGGGACCCTAGACGTTTAGCTCAAGTTTAATTCTTTTGGGTTACAGTTTCAGTCCCAGTAACACTTTCGTTTTTAGTGTTTTCAAAAATAAAAAAATTGAGAATGTCTCGTTTCGTGGTGCATAAAAGAACTGAACAATCCTAGACCCCAAATCAAACCGATCATTCTTTGAGACGTTTTGGTTCGGGGTCCAAAAATATCAATTCGATCATTTCATTATGGTTCTTGGGTTTGAGTTTTCTAAACCCAAACTAACACGATAACTGACTTGACTCAACGCAAAACCTAAACCAAGACCCGAATTATATATATATATATATACATATATATCATAAAAGTCTACATATATTGTATATATGTCTTGAAATCATAATTATTTGTACGTAAATATTATTAACTTGTGTTTGTATGTTGTTTTATTTTTTTTTTTTTTTAAATTGAGGATACAACATTAATCCTTTTTATTTTTTGCATAAATAAACTATGTTTTGTAGCCAATCTTAACCCGAGCCAACTCGAGACATGAAACCGAATCGAACCAACCGAGTCGATTGGTTAGGCTTGGTCTAGTTCTAGGTTCAAAATTTTGAACCTAATCAATATTCGGTTAGGTCTGGACAATGGCGGACGTAGGGTAGGCAAGTGAGGACCGTGGCCCCCCAAAATTTTTAAATTTATCTTAAACCCCCATAGATTTTTGTATATTAATAGTGTAATAGCTCCCCCAAAATTTAAAATTTTTTACCTTACTCACCTTTGAACAAATTTTTTTACCTTGAATCCCTCTCATGTAAAAACCTAGGTCTGCCACTGGTTCTGGGTATAACACATATCCGACTTTATTCGATTCGACTTATGCACACCCCTAATCTCGCTTTGCTTGTTCTTGGAGATTAAAAAAATAGGACTACTGAAAATATCATTGTTTTTATATTATTTTTATTTGCAAATGAAAAAGTTTCTAGAAATTCATAAAATATTTTTTTTAATTCCTAAAACTGAGGTATTTTTTAAAAAAGATCTCTAAAATAAGTTTTGAAATACACTAACCAAACACCATTTCAACAAAAATAATTTTCAAAACCAATAACACTATTCCATATAATTTCAAAAACTGAAAACACAAAACCCAAACCAAACGGTGAGGAAGCCATTTTCTAATCCTGGGAGGGTGAATTTGTTATTAAACTATGTTCAAAAGTGCCAAAACGTCAAATTGTTGTTTTTACAGATTTGCCTCTTTCTACCCCTACAATTACTGCGAGTAAATCTGGACCTCCGACCAAAAAATCGGGAACACATCCAAACAACCACTGACTGAAGAGACACGGTTGACCATGGTTAATATAACCGACCAGTAGCCAGGGTTAGTTAACTTTACTGGAACAAGGACGAGATTAGCACTTCTTTTTTACTGTGGTTTAAATTTTCGTGGTTAACGATGGCTTTGATTTCAGAGCAGTCTCAGAGTTACGTGCATATCACCCGCGGTATATCGGGATGAAATCGCGATATGAAGCCAAAAATGAAAGGTTGACCCCCTAGTAATATTTAAATCGTATTTTAATGTTCTTCTTATTTTCAGGAAATCATGTCCACTCGCTTTCATGTTGCGTGGCAGCCACAACGTTAATAGAAATTGTTGGAAATTTTTTGGCAGCCATGTTTGGTTAGGGATCCCGTTTCGATTCTGATTTCTTTTTTTGTATTCTAAAAATAAAAAATTTTGAAAATATATCATATTTCTTGTTCTAGAAAATAAAAAAAATAGGACTATCAAAAATATTATCGTTTATTGGTTTCTAAAATTGAGGTATTTTTTAAAAAAAATTACTAAAATAAGTTTCGAAACAGGTTTACCAAATGCGATTTTGACGGAAATAGTTTCCGGAACCAATCTGCCAAATGCGATACCGTCAAATTTTAAAAACCAAAAACCCAGGGCCGGCTCGAGGTAATTTTAGGCATAAGGTGGCAACTTCAAATGAGGTTTTTTATATTTTTTATTTAATGTATTAAAATTTTTGTTTGAATCGGTGTTTTTTTTCTTCTAAAATTAACTAATGTGTTGATTTTAGGTCTTCCTTTTTTAGCTTTTTTTTTTTAATTTGGACCAATTTCTTTCTTTAAAAAATGGTTTTAATTATACCATATAAGGTTTTAAAAGATTTAAGGCTTTTAAAAATCTTTTGTACACTTTATTTGTTTGAGTTAAACCTATATTTTTAAGTTAACTAGTATAGGTAATTTTGGGTGTGAAAAAAAAAGGGTTTAATAGGTAAGTAGTATCTATGCTTTTAAGTACTATTTCTGTTATGATATTTTACTCATCATATAGTGATAAATTCACCAGTTGTTAGAACTAACTTACCACTAAAAGTTTATGGCTTCATAGGCCTTTTGGTATTTGGGCTTGTTTATCAAAAATAAATAAATAAATAAAAGGCATTGTAGAATCTATATAGGTGTTTAAGTATAGCATATAATGTTTTAAAAATTTTAAGCCTTTAAAAACTTGTTTATTTGTATAATTTATTTGTTGGTTAAACTGTTGTTTGCTTATTAAAATTTACTAGTATAGTTAATTTGGGGGTTTTGTTTTTTCAGCGAGCCTTTTTTTTTCCTCACCAAGATTAGGGCCTTTTTTCAAAAAAAAAAATGTAAAAATTAGTTATATTTTTACGATAACATGTAAAATTTTAAAAAATTTAGAGCTATAAAAAATCAAGGGCTTAAGGCGATCGCCTTAGTTGCCTAGCGCTAAAGCCGGCCTTATGAAAACCAATAGTGTTTTCTTTGTGTAATCAAACAAATTTGAGTTTTAACCTTTAGTTTGAAGTAGTTCCACCATGCACCATGCACAATTAGGGTTGCGAAAAGAATCGAGCTATTCGATTCCTACTCGCTAAAATGTTATTTAAAATCAATAAATTATGTAAACACAATAAATTTGAACACATTTTAAAGCTTGTTAACTTTTAAATTCAGCTTAATAAGTTTATATGCACAAAAAAATCAGTTACTCGAGCTCGACTTAATTCAAACTTGCTTGAGATCGATCAGCTTGAAAGTTAACTAAGTCAAACTCGAACACATTTTAAAACCTGTTAAAATTTTAAAATAAGTATGCACAATTCACTATTCGGTTTGTCTTACATGCAGAGGTGCACAAAAGAATCGAAAAATCTGATAACCGAACTAACCCGGGGTTCGTTTGATTCGAGTTTGTCAAATGTTCCGTTCAATCTGAGTCTAAAAAATATCAAAGCGATAAATTTGATTCGGTTCCTATGTTTGCATTTTCTAGACCCAAAACCAAGAATCAAGACCTAGTCTATTTATGCAATAAAAATTTATATATATTGCACATATATCTTTAAACTATTGTTATTTGTACTTCATTATTGTTAATATGCATTTACATAGTGTTATTTAATTATTTTTTAAAAAATTAAGGATACAAAATTACTCTTATTTTTTTGTTTTTAAATAAACAAACTATGTTTTGCAAAAAAAAAATAGACTCAACTCGACCCAAAGAATGGAATTAAACTGAAACAACCTGAATCGACTTAGGTTAATTTAGTTTTGGGTCTAAAATTTTAAAATCGATCAATTTTAAATTAATTTTGTGTTTAACACAGATCCGATCCAACCTGACTCGTGCACACCCGTACATGATCCAAACATATTGGACTCAATAGCGGGAGTAAGGTTAGATGTGTGGAACACGCGCCTAATACTAGAGTGGGGTTAATGCTACTAATTGGGAGATTCATTCAGATCTGAGAGAGAGAGAGAGAGATTAGCAGCTGAATATCAAATTAATATTTGGGGGCTGTTCGTGTTTGGAATCTTGCAATACAAAACCATCGAAGCAGCCTTCGCAAAATCTCTCTCTCTGGACTTCTGAACCAGAACTCGCTTGGAATTTTCTGTCAAAAATCTCTCTCTCTCTCTCTCTGCCAACCGTCTGGTCGGCAACGAAGCTTCAGGTGTGTGTGAGACCACTCTGCGCAGAGACAGTGTGCGGTCTCTCTCTCTCTCTCTCTCTCCCCTTAAAAGCCCTCTGCTCACAGACCCATCACTCCCACCCAGCATCAACTCCTCCCTTCTCTCTCTCTCTCTCTCTCTCTCTCTCTCTCCAAAACTTCTGGATTCCTACTCCAATATCATTTTGCTTTTCCACAGCAGCAAACAAAAAAAAAAAGAAACTGAATCGGTTTCTATTTTGTTGATCCAAGCGAAGATTCTAGAGTTCTAGAGAGAGAGAAACTTGCGGGTGTGAGATTGATTGTGCGATCCAATGGAAGCTCAGCTTAGGGATTGTTGCGTACACGTCAATACGGAGGCTTAAAAGTGAGAGAAATGCTTTTGTTTCGTTCATTCCTGTGATTTTTTTTCGGCTTTTGGTTCAGAAAAGGAAGGAGAAGTCAGTGTTTCGCGCTTTTCAGCTTTGTTACCAAGTAGTATAGTAAGTATTATAGATCTATCTATATATTCCTTTTTTCCCGCATTCTTCATTTGTTTGGCTACTCAGAAAATAGAGGAAAACAAAAGCAAGAAAACACGAAATATTATGACTCTTTCATGATAAAATTTCAATATCCAAAACTTCTTTTCCTACTATTTTCTCGGCAGCCGAACGGTTTTTCAGTATTTGCCTAAGTGAATTAACAAGCAGAGTAATTTTTGTATGCCAGATTGCGATGATTACAGTCATGAACTCAGTAAACAAATCGATGAATGAAGTGGAGAAGGGCTTGGATTCTCAACTATGGCATGCCTGTGCCGGCGGTATGGTCCAAATTCCGCCGGTGAACTCGAAGGTCTTCTACTTCCCTCAGGGCCATGCTGAGCACGCCCTTGAGAAAGTCGATTCTGGGAATTTTCCGAGAATTCCCGCATTCATTCTCTGTAGAGTGTCCGGAATCAAGTTCTTGGCAGACACTGAGACTGATGAGGTTTACGCGAAGATAAGATTGGTTCCTCTGAGAAACAATGACTCTGATTTCGATGATGCTGATGGGTTTCTGGGTTTTGAAAAAGCTGAGAATCCAGAGAAACCTGCATCGTTTGCAAAAACTTTGACTCAGTCTGATGCTAACAATGGTGGGGGTTTCTCTGTTCCCCGATATTGTGCAGAAACTATCTTTCCAAGGTTGGATTATTCAGCTGAACCTCCAGTTCAGACCATCCTTGCAAAGGATGTTCATGGAGAGATCTGGAAATTTAGGCATATTTACAGAGGGACTCCTCGTCGGCATCTCCTAACGACAGGTTGGAGCAATTTTGTGAACCAAAAGAAGCTTGTTGCTGGGGATTCAATTGTGTTTTTGAGAACCGATAATGGGGATCTCTGCGTTGGAATTCGAAGGGCAAAGAGGGGTATTGGTGGTGGACATGAATCTCCTTCTGGGTGGAATACAATAGGTGGGAATTGTGCCTCTCCCTATGGGGGATACTCTGCTTTCTTGAGAGAAGATGAGAGTAAAATTGGGCGAAACAGCAATGGAGGCAATAATTCTAATGGGGTTCTAAAGGGGAAGGGAAGTGTGAGGGCTGAATCTGTTGTTGAAGCAGCCAATCTGGCTGCTAATGGACAGCCTTTTGAGGTTGTTTACTATCCTCGAGCAAGTGCTCCAGAGTTCTGCGTGAAGGCCTCGGCTGTGAGGGCTGCAATGAGAATTCAATGGTGCCCCGGGATGAGATTTAAAATGGCTTTTGAAACAGAGGATTCGTCTCGTATAAGCTGGTTCATGGGGACCATATCTTCTGTTCAAGTTGATGACCCCATTCGCTGGCCTAATTCCCCATGGCGGCTTCTCCAGGTAACTTACATACCAATTTGTTTGCTACCTATAATGTCTTTAAACTGTCAATTTTCATATGCTGCTTTATATTCCATTTTGCTGTCGGATATTTTTTGTTGTGGAACTCAGTATTTTGCATTGAACTAGTTTGAACATTGCATTGGATTTGTGTCATTTTATCACATATTTCTAAATGCAAGATGGGGATAGAGAATTACTAAAACAATAGAAGTTCTAAAGAGAATCTATATTGAACTTCTCTTCCCAAGTTCTCAGCTGGTTTTCCTGCTCTCTTTACTACATATCCAAGAATTCATAGTGATGGCAAACCTGTCGGGAAAAGAATCCATGTTGATGATTTCAAAAGACATTTCTCCACGAAACTAAGACTAAGATTTCGTGATCTGCCGTGAGAGAATCCTGGCCTTTGACTTGAAACAGATTTTCTTTTCTCCATATCTTGGATTGTCTACCATTGACTTGTTCTCCTTTTCAATATGTTAGCAACCTCTTGTAAAATTACAGATTGACATTTAAATTTGATGGTTTCAGTATGTCCAGGACAATTAGCTTTTTGCTATTTCCCTTCCCTTCCTCCCCTCCCTCCCACTGATGTTTGATTGTTTTTGAAGATCAATTATAAGCACCCACTTCAACTGACAACTTAAAGCAAACAAAGAACGCATAGGTCTCAATAAAAATAGTTGTTTTGTATATAGTTCAAACATTAAAAAATAAATTTAATTGCTCTCTTGTGTTAAAGTACTTATTTCCAGATAGCAGATAGGATAAAGCAGTAAACTCGTGCAATGTTTCGACTTTCAAGTCCTTTTGACATCATAAACTTCTACAATGTTTTAACTTTCAAGTCCACTTTACATCATAAGCATGCAATGCATAGACCCCCAAACTGCATAGCGGACAAACATACACCAGCTGAGAACTTGTCTGCAATAACTATCAGTTTAAGTTCTTAACACTTTAATGAAGGGGGGGAAATTTAATGAAACGGATGGAATTGCTAATTCGTGTTTGTAAATGAAACATGAGATTTGGTAGTTGCCTGGAGTATGCCAATTTAATTAGTTGTCATCTTGCAGGTAGCATGGGATGAGCCAGATTTGCTTCAGAACGTGAAGCGAGTGAGCCCGTGGTTAGTGGAAGTGGTATCAAACATTCCTTCCATCCATCTCTCCCCTTTCTCTCCACCAAGAAAGAAGTTGCGGGTTCCACAACCCCTAGATTTCCCCTTTATCGGGCAGTTTCCAATGCCATCATTTCCCAGCAACCCCCTCAGGCCCAGCAGCCCCTTGTGTTGTGTATCAGACAACATTCCTGCAGGCATACAGGGAGCCAGGCATGCTCACTTTGGACCATCTTCAGCGGATCTCCACTTCAACAAACTGCAGTCGGGTCTGTTTCCCCTTGGGCTACAGCAGCTTGATCAAGCTGGCCAACCACCTAGAGTTCCCATTGGCAACCTCGTGGGCAATCCTGAAGGCAACAAGAGTATATCTTGCTTGCTCACCATGGGAATTTCTACCCAAAGTTTAAAAAACGAAAATGAAATAATAACACCTACCTTCATGCTGTTTGGACAACCCATTCTTACAGAGCAGCAGATATCTCAGAGCTGCTCTGTAGATACGGTTGGAAATAGTTCGTCTGATGGGAATCCAGAGAAAACACCAAATGCTTCTGATGGCTCGGGATCAGCAGTTCTCCAGAATGGTCCACCGGAGAACTCATCATCGGATGATGGGTCGCCCTGGTACAAAGATCACCAAAAATTCAAGTTTGGCCTGGAGACTGGTCATTGTAAGGTGTTCATGGAATCGGAGGATGTGGGCCGGACCCTTGACCTTTCAGCTCTTGGGACCTATGAAGAGCTGTACAGAAAGCTGGCCAACATGTTCGGCATAGAAAGATCCGAGATGTTGAGCAACGTTCTCTATCAGGACGCTGCAGGTGCCATTAAGCACACTGGAGATGAACCCTTCAGGTAAATCTTGTTCAGAAAAAAATTAGCAATAATAATAAGTATACAACCAATATATTCAGTTAAAGACTGGAATATTAACCGGATTCCCTTTGGCTGTTGTTATGATTGTTGCAGTGAGTTTTTGAAGACAGCAAAAAGGCTAACAATGGTAATGGATTCAGGAAGCTGACAACATGAGGAGGTCAACAAAAGGCGACGGTTGTTAATTGTACAGTTGAATTATCAAATCCTTTGTTTAGGTTCATGTTTTTCCCTCAAATTTTTGGGGGCTGTGGGGCGAAAGCCGTGAAACCTGCTTCAACCAATTTTTGAATAGCTACGGTAGCTTGAATTTGTCTTCTGGAGGACAGTTTTCTGAATAATTTGTTTCGAGTCATATAAAATATTCCATTTTCTTGTTTCATTCCAAAAATTCTACGAGTTTGGGTATGAAATGTTAGAATGCAACCTCAGCTCGTTGTATGCATTTGACACAATCTCTACTTAAAGAGGAACTATCTGCCAGTTATTGCAATTCTCTTAATTCTCAGTAGTTCAGTTCAGGCCTGCACTTAGAAATTGAAACTTGGCCAACCAAGTTGGAAGAATTGAATCTCAGTTCTTTCTTTGAGTTTGAAGAAGAATGGTGGTCATATGCTTAGTTTGTGGAAAATAGACCCGTGCCCCATATTTGAGCTTGGATACTGTTAGGTCTTTTCTTTTCTTTTTTTTGGCCGATTGTTTATCTGAGCTCATGTAGAGTCCACGAAAACCAAATAAATTTTATGCACTATATAAATAATAGCTAGTCACAGGCGGTTGAAACCTGGCCAGCTAACCACTAGGCCAAATGTAAAGGGATTTAGAAAAGATTACATTGAAATTATGCCCATTTAGTTCACAGGTTTGATTTTGTAAATCAGGTATATCAAAATTCCAATTTGATGAAAGAAATTCATTGAGGACAAATTATATTATTGAACTAAGCATGATATTCATAGTGCTAACGCTAGAATTGTTTTAAGGGTTTGCATATGACTGCCATCACGCTTTAATTAAAAAAAATTAATAGATTGCACTTCATTTTAAAGAAGTTCAAGCAAAAGATAAACACGATTACGATGCCCGAGGTGCGATAATTTCACAGTTTTTCTCCTAATTTATCACGAAATGACGAAGATTTTTTTTATAATGTTTTCAACATCCAACAACCATAGGAGCCTTAGCCTAATCTGGTGCCGCAAGATTTGCGTTTAAAAAAAAATAGGGTTTCTTCATTCATGGGGATTCGAATCCATGTAGTTAAATTAGCCTGAAATGAAGGGATTAGCCAGACGGTGTTTAAGGGTTTGTCAGTCAAATGGACAAGGGTTCGTTAGTCAAATGCACATTATGGAGTAGGATTGTTATTAGCCAAACAAAGATTACGGAGCCAGAAAAATGCTTAATCCCCATGCACTTAGTCAACTTGCACGTGTGCATTGCACACAAACCAGTGGCAGAACAGGGAAACTCATTCGAGGCAAAATTAATTAGGATCCAAGACAATTTTCTCATAATCAACCATAGTGTACTTAATGTCTGCATATCTACATCATATGTATATATATACTTAATTTTTGTATATCTACATCATATGTATAAGCTTATATCTATAACCTATATAAGGGGCGTTTACAAATTTTCAAATTGAGAGACATTTTTAAAATTATAAGTAAAACTTAAATTTTTTAAAAATTGAGTGGAGACAACTGCCTCCTATGTAGCTTATTCGCCACTCTAAAAAAAACTCACCTGAATAATGTGACGATCATATTTTTATAATTAAGAACCCTCTTAGTTCTTGATATCATTTCACGTCCGAAGGATTCCTATGGGCCGCGATATTCACAACTATAATTTGTATAGCATCACGTTCAATAAAAAGAAAATGCTAACATGTGTTATTATGATATATTTTAAGTATTTTTTGTCTGATTGTCCCATTTGGTATGGTATTTTTTACTTAAAAAAATATAACTTTTTTGCTTATAAAAAAAACTAAATAAAATTTAATATTTTTTAGCTTATAAGTTCAAAAAAATTAAAAAAACTAAATTTAAGTAGTATCAAACAAAAGTACATGATAGCAAGAACCCTTAATAAAATTCGAAAGCAATTATACATGATTCAAAAGCACAATTTAACTAGTAAATTTGAGTTGAATTTGTGGGTGCAGTTAACATGTAAAAATTTTTAGCATAACATTTACTCCATTGAAGTCTATGATGTAAAGGTGAGTTTTCTCATAAATTAATGTAGCGTGGTACCTATACTATACACATATATACATACATCTCTCTATGCCTGTTGATGAGAAAATTCAATCAGAAAAAATAAAAATAAAAATAAAATGACATTGCTGTCGTGACTCATGCTGTGTTGTGTCTGACATTGCTTTGTTATTTTTATTTTGGACATAAAGGAAAGTACACAAGACAGAGCAAATATTATATAGATTTCTATATCTACATCTAGATGTTTGTATATATCTGCATCTTTATAGTAGACAGGGCACATTCCCCATACATGGAAGTGGGACCCATTGATTATAGATGTAATTAACGACCGGGGTTCACGTGAGATTTTGGGTTCTAGGTTCGTCGTCGTCAACCCCATCCCAGCTTTGGAGCAATGGTTGCGCCGTTTTGATGGATGGGCCCTCTCCTACGTTGTTTCTGCCTTCTGGTTCACTCCCACAGTCCCACTCCAGTAGGAGAGAAAAGTGGGGGAGAGAGAGAGAAACAGAGTCAAAATTTCAAAACAATCCCAAAGTTGTGCTCTCTTTCTTATCTCTCTCTCTCTGTATATAAATATATATATATATATATGCATGAAGGAGAAATGTGGATGCAGGACAGCAGGAGGACAATTAGGCGTTGAATATGAGAAGTCATTAAAGATATCCATGACTTGGATATTGAAGCTGTGCTCCAAAATATTTTATCAGCAGCGAACCCAAGATCCAAGAATTCCAGATCGAGAATTAATGTTCACACAAAAAAAAAAAAGAGTGAGAGTCAACCCTAGAAATCAGGTTTCCCTCATGGAAAGTCCCAAAAACCCTGTTCTCCATTTTCTCTTCTTCTTATCCTAATCCTATGCCCACACACACACATACACATATATATACATATGTATATACATTTACGTAGTTGGGAACAGAAACTCAGAAACATGGAAAAATGGGCCGGTTGTTGGTTGTGTTGCTGGGTTCTGTTCTAAATACACTTCTTTGTCAAACAATGTCCTCCTACTTAATTTCTAATATGGCATCCTAAGTCTTGAATAAATACACTATAGAAAACTATGGTTTCCAAACACAGCCTTCCCAGCATGACCTCTTCACACTAAGTTTTTTCTCTTCCTAAAATGCTACAATTTCACCAATTTGTATTCCTCATTTTTCTTCGACTTGGATGATGTGGTTGGCTCTTTATTTTAAAAATATATATTATTAAGGAAAATGTTAAGATATAATGTTAATGTATGCATGTATATTGGGTAGAGTGCTAGAGTTATCCTTCCTCCATATGGTAATTGTGATTCATGTGAAATTTTTAATCAAAGTTTGTGAGTGCATATGATAGAAATGTTTGTGGTTCTAAAGATTTCAAAAAAAAAAAACAAAACAGGTTTGTTTTCAGAGCTAATGTTCTGCAAATTGGTGAGAAACTTAAGAATTGGTCAAGTTTGCTTGAAAATTTAACGAGCTTCAAAATGATGGATTCAAGTTTAGCTTATTTAGTTTTCAAGCTGATCTCTAAAGATTTCAGAAAAAAAAATAAAAAATTTGTTTTCAGAGCTAATGTTTTGCAGTTGGTGAGAAACTTAAGAATTATTTATGCTTGCTTAAAAATTTAACGAGCTTTAAAACAATGAATCCAAGTTTAACTTGGATTCAAGTTTAGCTTATTTAAGTTTAGCTTATTTAGTTTTTAAATTGATCTCAAATGAGCTTCCGAACTAAGCTCAAGTAGCCCTTTTTTTTAAAATATAATTCTCGAATACATATAAACTCATAAAATTAAGGTCAATTCGAACTTCGCAGTTAACGAGCTTCAAAATGCATTAAAACTTGGCTTGCTTACTCGGGTAGCTTCATTTATTTGTTTTCCAGTTCTACATTGCTCAAGGAGGGGCAAATGCAGCTGATAAACCAATAAAAAGTTAACATCAGCCTCCCTTGATTACCTAACTGCTGTGATTTGAAGGGGAAATTGTAGCAGTAAGAAATTACCTAACATCAGCCTCCCTTGATTACCCAACTGCTGTGATTTAAAGGAGAAATTGTAGCAGTAAGAAATTCCATTTCTTAACAGAGTCTCATTTATACCATGCAAACTAGTTAATATAAACAGACAATCAACTTACACAAGTCTTTATTTACTGACTATATATATGATTGTTTTTGTCTCTAAAAGTCATTACACCAACAACATAAAAGAGAATGATACTAGCTGAGGGCAGCAATCATGCCATTCATCTTCAGTGAGCAGAACCTTAACCCTGCCATGTGCTTCTTGTACTTGGCACCATACACTTCAAAATACCATACCTGGAAAGAAAAAAAAAAATAAGAAAAGAAAACACCCGTGGTAAGTTCCCAATCCGATCAGAGTTCATCTTGAATGCCAACTGATCTCTCAAAATAAAATGCACCTTTGCAATTAAAGTTCTTCTGTTCATCAAATTTCACTAATAAATCAGGAAAGAGTTTCAATGAAAACAAATCTACAATACCACAAGCCTTTTAGGCAGAGTGATACCCAGTTGGTTTCTCAACCAATATTTGGGGCTCAAGTCACCACATTGTCTTCCCCAGCACACGTAGGCACCACACAAGAAAATCATGACTGACTACTAACATAAAACAACAGTCTGGGAAGATTGTAGTACAAATCCAATCAGATAAATTTTGCTTCACAAAGGATACCATTTAAAATAACAAATAAAGTTGCCTAAAAGCATAACATGTCAGTGCAGTTCAAAACCCTTTCAACTTAAACAAGTAGTTAGCAGTAGATATCGCACCCCACAAACTAGGAAAAGAAGAGTTGCACAATATTACCTTGCTAATGTAACTGAATAGTTGTATGTGGTCACCTAAATGTGAATCTCTACATACACTAGGGCATGATAAGGTACATCTATCATTATCATAATTATGTAAATATGAAGGTCACAGATGTTCTAGTGTTTCACAATAGAGCATATAACACTTCAAAAAAAGTACGGTGAAATGCTACTAACCCCCATGTTATGGTTTTTTGATATTATGGAAACATAAAACGCAGGCACTGGGCTAAAGAAGTCCAAATCCACAGTACCTCCAAACGGCCAGCCCAAATGTGGTAGAGGGATAGTTATTAGTCTGATATTATTCTTATTTCTTTTCCTGTAATGGTGCAGTGCATAATTGTTTGTATGATAGCATCTACCATAACAGCAATATATGCATAGCAATTAGCTGGCTAGACACATATGCATTCTCTTTTTTTCTGACAAAATATATCCACTTTGAAAGCCTAAACAAAACCTATAGGCCTCCACACATGCAACAAAAGACTTCTTGGTGCCAAGGTAAGTTCCGCCATCCATTGTAGTGATTAGGTCCTAATTTATGTTCATTCAGAGTTACCATATTGCTAGTCGCTTATTATGGTTTCTTAAAATATGACAAATATGGATATTTTAATAATTTTCAGTTTTACTACACATGGACTGTAGAATGGAATGGAACCATGGGTTGTACTGCAAGTCAACTTTCTCAGACCTTTTATATGGTTTTCATTTAGGTTTTGAAAATTCCAATTAGTCAAAGGGTGATAGTCTCATATATGTGAGCTACAGCCCCTTTAAAATTAAGTGAAGTCAGGGAGCTTACAAATTTATGTAATCACTCTGTTAAATGAAGAACTGAGTTCTAGAGAAGTGATACCGTGTTTGTGGAATTTTGCTTAGCTTTCTTCTTCTCCGCATAAAAATAATCAACAATATTGCTCTTGGGATACTGTAAAAGCCCAGAACAAACCTAATGTCAGCCCCAAAAACCCTAGCCTATTGTCTCCCAATCAAACCCAACCCTTTCCAACATCTATCAGGCTTTGGATTATCCCAAAAACCAATAAAGCTACTGATTAAATTTTTATTTGATTTTAATTTCCATCTTTGACATTGCCTACATTTGGACCATGAGGTGTATGGATTTGATTTACCTTCGATGATTGAATATTGAATATTAAATATTTTCCTCATGGATTTCTCTTCTTTCTCTGAATCTCAGTTCTTCTTTACCCATTCTATTCTTCTCCCCTTTCTCGGATCTTTCATCCTTATTTTCTCTTCTACCTATTCTCTTTCTACAATTTCTACAATTCTCGTTATTTGTCCTACACCAATTTGGTATCAGAGCTATAGTGTTCAAACAGGAACTAGGCTATTGCAGATTTTGGTCTAGTTGACTAAGGTAGGGTTCAGGGTCTTCAACGGTTCTGAGTTTTTAAGGTTTGGGTTGGGTTGACTGCAACTGATGGCTTCAACTGAGCCAACGTTTAAATGTGGTTGACTGGATTTGTTTGGATTTGGGCTGCAAAACCAGGTTGGGTGGTCCTAGTTAGGGTTTATGTGTGGGCTGAATTGAACTGGTTGAATAATGGGTTGGGTTTGGTTCTGATCAGGACTGCATGTGGTTGGGCAGGTCACTGAGATATGGTAAGTGTGGGCTACACTCAAGTAGGTTCAATGTTGGGCAAGGCTTAAATGGTTGTGGTTTGGGTCTGGTTTGTTAGATATGGGGTTGGACTGGGTTTTGAATTGGTCGGTTTTGGTTTAGCCTGTTGTGAGATGGGTTCTTAGTGGGCTGGGTCGTGGATATTATAAGGGCCCTTTTTTTTAATACAAACTTGGGTCGGTCAACAGATTCAAAACCTTTTCTCTGTGACTCGTCTTCTTCCTTACACCTTGTGAACGGTGTTCAAAGCCCCAGACCTCTTAGGACACCGCAGCATTTTCGAAGGTTGATCGATGTTGATATCTCCACTGAAAATGGGCGATGAACTCCTGCAGTGGTACAGCCACACTGGAGATCGACTCTGATTGCAATGACCAAGGTTGCAGTGGTGAGCGAAGCTCCCTGGTCCACGATGGCACCAATAGTTTGCAGAATTTTTTTTTTCAGTGATCGACGGGTTTGCAACGTTGTTCGGCTTGTTTCAGTGAAGTTCACTGGTTGATGGTTGAGGAAAGACTATTTCGTCAACAGTCCTGATGCGTTGGTGGCTCTGATTCATGCGACGGTGGCTTGACGACGAATATTCCGGCAACTGCGATTCATTTGGTGGTTGCTTTATGATCTCTCGTCAAAGGCCCAAGCAGCAATGTTTGTTGATGTTTGGGGGCCTCAGCGAAATAACAATCTGGTTGACTGATTCAACGGATGTGTTCTGTATATGCTTGCTATGGCCTACATTACCTGGACTCGGGTACAGGTGCGGGTACGTGTCCAAGTATCAGATTTATCTAATTCTCATATCCAAAGACACTAGAACATGACTAAATTTTATATTTTTTAAATACTTCTTTTGTTTTTTAAGGTAAAATAGCAATTACAAGCTAAAATATAACATTTCATACATAAGATAAAAATCATATGCTTAGTTTTATAGTAAACTCAATTAATTATATATCTTTCTTAAATGCATGTCTAACTAGTGTCGAGTGTTGGGTGTCGAGTGTCCTAAAAAGGAGATCGTAGAAGTTGCAATGGATCAAGATTGGGCTCTTATACCAAATTGATGTAGGACAAATAACGAGCATCGTCGAAAGAGAATACGTAGAAGAGAAAATAATAAGGAGAGATAAGAGAAAGGAGAGAATAATAGAATGGGTACAGAAGATCCAAGATTTAGAGAAATCCAAAGAGAGGAAAATATTCAATATTCAGTATTCAATATTCAATCATCAAAGCTAAATCAAATCCATACATCTCACGGCCCAAATATAAGCAATGTCAAAGGCGAAAATTAAAATCAAATAAAAATCCTAAGATAACAATCCTAATAAAATAGAAAATTAAATTAAATTCATATTTATTGCTGATATTCCTTTTTCGCCTATATGTAAAACCCTTCTTGATTCCCATTGTAGTTTGAGCGAGTTGCTTAGGTATATTTTGAGTGACAAACCGGAAAATTGGGATCTAGTCTTGCCAACAACTGAATTTGCTTATAACAATTCAGTCAATCAGTCTACTGGTAAGAGTCTTTTGAGATTGTTCACGGTTTCTCCTCTCACCAACCCATTAACCTTGTTCTTTTACCCTTTGATGCATGTCCTTCTGAATTTGCTACCACCTTTGCTCGACACATTCATAACCTACGTGCCGATATTAGGAGAAAAATAGCCACGAGTAATAAGAATTATAAACTTGCAACTGTTGTGCATCGTAGAAGACTAAATTTCAATAACGGTGACTATGTTATGGTTCGTGTGCACCCTGAGCGTTATCCTAAGAATTCTTTCAAAAAAACTTCAAGCTCGAGCCACTGGACCTTTTCGTATCCTTTGTAAGCTTGGACCTATTGCATATTTGCTTGACTTGCCTTTGGATATGACTATTAATCCTGTTTTCAATGTTAAGAATTTGTTTCCATATCGAGGCACCTTTGAGCCTCCTGCCTTGTCCGATTTGTCTCCAGGTGGTGTTCATTCTCCTACTTTGCTAGCATCTATCCCTCATCTTCTACCATTTCCACCGTCACACGAGGATCAGATTGCCGACATTCTTGAGATGCAAGACATTGCTTTTTTCCTAGGCAATTCTCACCGTTATCTCTTGAGATGGAGGAATCGTTCTAACACTGATAATTCTTGAATTACAGAGGATGAGTTATGCCGTCTTCACCCAACACTTTTCAAGCAATACCTTCATCATTACTGTCCAGCAAAGAGTTCTTTTCGGCCGGTAAGAATTGATGGGAATCAAGAAGGGCTTCACACATATAGGCGAAGAAAGAAAAATCAACAATACATATAAATTTTAACTTTATTTCCTATTTTATTAGGATTGTTTTCTTGAAATTTTTATTTGATTTTAATTTTCATCTTCGACATGGCCTATATATGGGCCATGAGGTGTATAGATTTTATTTAACTTCGATGATTGAATACTGGATATTGAATATTTTCCTCTCTAGATTTCTCTTCCTTATCTGAATCTCGGTTCCTCTCTACCCATTCTATTCTTCTCTCCTTTCTCGAATCTCTCATCCTTATTTTCTCTTCTACCTATTCTCCTTCTACGATTTCTATGATTCTAGTTATTTGTCCTACATCAGCTACTGTGTTGAAAATTTCAACACATGTCCTTGCAAATCATAAACTTCTCAAATCGAACCAATTTTAGCCCTTTCCTTTCTACAAACTCTAAAGCCTTGCTTCTCCTTTTTAGAACCCTAAACCTAAAAGCTTCCCACAGCTAAATTCTTCTCCTTTTTAGAACCCTAACCCTAAAAGCTTCCCACAACTAAAATCCACCACAAACTATTGTGGGTAGCCTCAAGTTGTTCCTACGGAGGGTGCCAGCGGGTGTGTCTGTGTGTCAGGTCGAAGGCACATGACAGGGCCCAAGATGGGCAGGTTGCCATTCCTTACTAAGCACCAATGATTATACGAGATAAGTTAACAAAAAAACAATAAGCTCTGCATGTATTTGGATTACTGCAACAAATGTTGGGACCAAATATGCTCTTCTGCCATTTCCTATTCAAGCCCCACAGAAATAGAAGTTTGTACTTTAGAAAAAGAGAGAAGATTATGCATCTAAAAATTGAAAGGAACTTGAGGGTAACCAAGGTTGTTAATTTATATCGTACTTTGGATTGACAAGTGGACATTTAGGATCAAATCGAGGATCATGAGATCCTAACAAAAAGGGAAAAATGATACCCTATATTGTACATATGTATTAAGAATTCCTACAAGTTTACTAAGCAAAAGTTCAGCATTCAAGAAAATTATAGAAACAAATTACCTTACATGATTCTACCCTACAAATTTGAGGATATACCTCAAAAGCCTTCACTTACAAGTCCTAATATGCAAATTACAAAGAAGATGCGAGAGAAGATCATGGAGGTACATAGTCAATGAACAATTTATACACAAGTATAACAATAAAGGCCAATAAATTAATTCATTTAGGATCTTAAATTTTCAAAATCGGCATATCCTAATTCTCGAACACAGTAAACTCACACTAATCATTATTGATCAAATCAATTGCATGAAATCTGAGTACATGATTGTGTAAGCGAATAGGTTGTTATTTGTCAGTCCTAACGGCAAGAGTAGTTTGCTCCTCTGTTCCCTACTAAATGCAAAAGAGCCTAGTTTTCTCTTCCCTCTGGGTGAGTCGCTTCTTTCTCCAACAGCTATTGCTAAAGTCGGGGTTGGGGTGTTTAGGCTATATGTGGGTGGCCCTTCCCTGTACTAGACGTTGTTGAGATAAAGGTTTTTATCCCTGGATCTATTAAAAAAAGTAATACAAATTGGATTTAATCAATAATATGGCAAGCATATACATCTTTACAAAACCGTTTTGTTTTGAGAAAAACAAGTAAAATGGATTACAATTATTAAGAGGTCATATTTGGTTACTAGGTAAATATATAGTTTTAATGACTAGGGGCTACACCTTTGGAAGGATTAATCCCATAGGATACCTAAGCATGCCCAACACACCTAAGTGCCCGGTAATCTATTTCAAGCCAAAGTCCCAGGCCAACTGCTCTAGCCCATGAGGGCTACAAGGTGGAGACGATGACAAAGAAAATATTGTGTTGAGAGATGTTTTTAGTCATATGCTATATTTCAATAGCCATCAAAGCCACAACATACAATAATAGACATAAAAATCACTAATGAAAGGGGGAAGGGGGCTTGAGATGGAATTCAATTGCTTTGAATCATCTCAAGCCAAATTGCCAAAAAAATAAAATAGAAATAGAAATAGAAATAAAACTAAGAAGCAAGGTGACAAAAGTCAAAATCATACATTTCAAAATATAGAAGACACCATGTTAGAGCACTCAATGAGAAATTGTACTTGACAATCACCTCAACTATGTAGGGTTTTGTTTTATTTTATTTTATAAATTGAACGATATAGGATTTTGTTGCCAAATCTAAATGAAGACCAAAACTTTAGATATTCACAGCCTATAAAGCACAAACACTTTTAAGGTGTCATATGACTCGTTCAGTATCGAACACCTGAACTCGGTACAGGTGTCGGGGTCGGGGTCGGGTGCGGGTACGGGTGTCGGGTACGTGTCCAAATATCGAATTCATCTAATTCTCATGTCCAAGGACACAGGGACACGGCTAGATTTCATATTTTTTAAATACTTCTCTTTTTTTTTTTTAAGTAAAATGGCATTTACAAACTAAAATATAGCATTTTATACCTAAAATGAAAGTCCTATGCTTAGTTTTATAATAAATTCAATTAAATATACATCCTTGTTAGATGCATGTCTAACTAGTGTCGACTGTCAGGTGTCAAATGTCGAGTGTTTGACACGAATACTTCACATATTTAGAAAAGTCCAGCTAACATAGTCGGATACAAGTCTAAACATGTCCTTTTATTTTTTATTTATTTATCTAGAACCATACACACTTCAGATAATTAGGGGACTTGGGTGTTAACACATGAAACACATTGCAAGTTGAAGAAAACAATGATAAAACAAAAACAATAAGAATTTATATTTTTTCGATTATAAACTTGTTTTCATCATGTTTTATGTTAAACAATAAGTAAATTATGGATTATATGGGATTTTTCATGAACAAGTTATGGATTTAATGGGGTTTTCATGTTGAATTAGTGTTTCTTTATGGTTTGTGGATATTATATTCATATGCATTGCAAATAAAATATATTACAAATATATTTTTTTGTTATATTCTCGCCGTATTCACATTTTTTAAAAATCGCCATGTCCCATGTCCGTATCTATTCCTATGTTAGCATCCATGCTTCTTAGTTCACAGTGGTACTGATAGAACCACTTCAAACTAGCCCTAATGCATTCATTTCTTGTTCTAAACCTCCTCACCCCTTTTAACAAGTGCAAAAATAAATAGATAAATAAACAAGTTTCTACTGTGAAAGAAAGCATACCACAAATTAAATGGAGAAGAGAGAGAAAGGAAAGAGGGGCGGTGTTTGTGAAAAAGCTTAAAGTTTGAATTAGCTTTGAAAATAAACAAGTAGATTATGGAATACAAAATGAGAGTTTCTTTTTTTATACCATTATAAGGTTTAGGTTGAGCTCAATCCATGGAAAATAAGCTTGATTTAGCACATCTGTACGGTTATGTTCTTTATGGGTTTGCAGTAAATTAGCTGAATGAGGAGGACTTCATCAGCTCCATAATACCGTATGGATGACATCGTAGAGGAAGATGCAATAGTTCTCAAGACATTTGTATTTATGCAAGATGGAACTTCTTAACCTATCTTCTGGTACTTTCTGTGGACAAACTTTAAAGGCACTCCCTAAAGGGATTCATATTGTAAGTGTAAGTTACTTAGCAGTACAAAACCTATCAAAAAAACAAAAAAAGAAGTACAAAAAAGACTCAGCTTTGAAAGTGCCACATGAAAAACTGAACCAATGAAAAGATGCTCTAGCAAATGCTGTAAAATAAAATAAACAGAAACAGAACAAAGGAAAAAGGAAAAAGAAAGCAGGACTCCTTGTATATGACCTCTAATCCAATAAAACTAAAAGCAAAAGTGGAGAATAGACAAAGTCAATATCCAAGTCACACCCATAAGCACCAAATTTCAGTCTATGGCTTGGACCTCAAGAATTCACCACAGAAAGCAACTTGTTAATTTTTCCCACTGGATGCCTTTCTCCTTTCTTACCATACCACGAGACCATAAAGGCATAAACATAATCATGCACAGCACATAGCACTTGTCAAAATAAGAGTCTATGCTGCTTTTCATCAGCACGCACGCATAAAGAAAGAGACCAAAACAATATGTGTTGTTCAAATCAACGAAGAAAACCTAATGCTAAAATGTAATAGCGCGAAATTCACTTCGTATCGGCAATTACCAATCAATAGTAACACATCAAAATGAAATTATCATGCTTTTTGACACACCAAAATCAAATTGACCATGCGAATTGAACCATTAGAAAGCAATTCGAAGAAAAATTACAGACCTAGTTGTAGTAGAGTTCGAGGCCCATGCCGTCGTGGATCTCATAGTCCTTGAGGGTGATGTGGTCCTTGTAGACGGTGTACCATTTCTGAATCCGGATCTTGTCGGCACGAGTGCCGGTCTGAGCAGCAACGAGCTTCTTGAGGTCTCCGATGGTGTCGTCGTCGTTGCACTTCACCCTAACCTTCTTCCCCAGTCGGTCGTTCAACACCACCTCTATCATCTTCTTCTTCTTCTCCTCCTTCTCTGCGGCTACTGCTTCAACGCGGAGTTACGAAAAGCCAACTCGAAACCCTAAGAACAACACGCAAACTCGAAAAGGTATAGATTTTATTGTTCGTGGGTATAATATATCGCGTTATTAGCCGCCTCGTATTGGAAAAACGAGGTGACGGAAGGAACCAATAAAAATTTTTTACTTTTTGCCCCATACAATTAGATCTATTTTCAAATTGCAACATTTGCACCCATGCGGTATGATCAGTGAAAAGCTAGGGTCTGATTGTTGATGCTGTTATTTTTTATTTTTTATTGTATATTTTTGTTATGTATTTTTTATAATTTAGCGATGGACATTTGTAGATTAGTTTTGTATCAACAGTACCAAATTAATATTTTAAAAACAGATAACACACCAATTTTATTATTTTTTATTTTTTATTTTTAATTTTGTAAACAACTAGAAACAAAAAATAGGCATTGTTTATTGTTTTTTTTCAAAAAAAATTTAAAAAAAACAAAAAATGTTTACCAAACATACCCTTAGTTTTCTGTTAAAGATAACCGCTATATGGAAAATTAAAGTATTCCTGAAAAACATTATTTTATCACCAAATTAAGCCATCAAAATGAAAGAAAAAAATATAGCAAGGGATAAAAATCATCATAATATTGTATTTTGGTGAGATTAATTTTAGTTAAAAAAATAAAAATAAAAATAAAATGTAATAAACAAGTTTAGAACAGTATAAATATCAACTTGATGTTCTAAGTTAGTTTAAAAAAAATTTAGTTGAAAAAATAATACACTTTCACTTCTGACATTTATCTTTAATAGAACCGTTTCAGTTTAGTCCATAACATAATGGTGTGTGTACCGCATTGGAAGACACAATAAGGTCAAAATGAAAATAGACTTAACCATAAGGTAATTTATCCACGTTGAGAGACATCGTTTAGGCTAAAATGTTGTAAAATGATAGTCCATTAGATAAATAGTATGAGTTGTTCGGTACGTAGTTTTATCAGATTTTTCATGTAAAATATTGTCCTTAAAAGTCTCTCTATTTTACTATAAATTCAAATAGAGTAAAACACCACATGTCATAATTTAATAGGAATAATTACCGTACAATTCATACTACCTAACCCCTGAACATTTTCCCATACAAAAAGAAAAGTATACCTAATTTCTATACAAAATAATGTGGTTGAATTAAAACTCATCATCTCAAAATAAAATAATTTTTAATTAAAAAATGTCATTATTATTGTTTATTTATTTATTTATTGGTACAAAGGAAAGAAGCACAAAGAAAGAAAATAAAAATATAGAGAAGAAGATAAGACAAACCAGCACTAAACTTGTCTAATAAAAGCAGTTTCTACAAGGTCTGCTTGAAGCAAATGACCCAGCCCTGAAGGGGGATTATCCAAAACAACAAAATCTTCTACTATGCTGGCCCCTAAGCTAGCCAGAAAATCTACGCAGTAATTTCCTTGTCTGAGGGTATGCTTGAAGCTACACTCTTAGGCATTCAGAATCGCCTCGCAATCTTGTATCATAGCCTTGAACTTGTGACCATTCAAGAAAGATTTCTTGATCGAGCAAATAGCATACTCATAATCTGACTCGATAATTATTCCCCTCATATTATGATCTTTAATTAGTACCAGCCCTTTAAGGATTCCACAAAGTTTTGCCTCCAGGCTTGTGGCTATGACAATGCTACCCACAAAACTAGCAATCCAAGCTCCTGATCATTTCGAAGAAGACCACCATAACATGCTTCACCTGTGGAACCTTTTGTACTCTCATCAACATTCATATTGAAAGAACATGTATAAGGGAATGACTAGCTAATTAGTTTGGGAATGTTTGGTTGATGACCAAGATTACTACTTAGAGCTTCCCAAATATCATTAGCATAACTAGTAATATTCCTAATCAGCTCCATTTCAAAGCTATGGAGGTTTTGAAGCACTTTTTTATTTCTCTCCTTTCATAAACGCCAAATCATAGAGCAAAAAATAATTTTCCAGAAACCCCATAACGAACTTTAAGGCTGTTCCCCTTCAAGTTACCACTTAACCATGAAGAAAGGAAAAAATTATCATCTTGATGGTAATCTCGGGGGCTGATAAACCTAAGCCAGGTGGCTTTGCTTTTAGGATAGTTTCTCAAAATATGTAAGGTATCATTGACTGGGTGAAAACATCTCTTATAGGCAGCAAAATCAACAATAGATCTAATATGCCTGAGTTTGTTGGACAAAAGTCTATCTTGAAATGCAAGCCAAAAGAAGCCCTTTATTTTATGGGGGATGTTCAGCTTCCAAATCCGTCCCAAGTTAAGATTATTCCCATAAGTAGATTGGTCCCTAATATAGTCATGATTTTACAGAGCACTCACTATTATTGGAGTAGCCCCAAACACCAATGTTAGGAATATTAGAGAATTTAGAGATGCAAGTTGACTTTATCTAATTTTTAATTTGAGGAGTTAGGACCTGGTTAACTCTATTGAGATCTCAATGTTATCATCAATGAATTCATCCACAGTGCTGTGGTCATTGTGGTTTTCACCCATTAATATTTTGATTACCATACCACCAGTCATTTTAAAAGGAAATCTTAATACCATCTCCTACACACCATTTGGAGCTTTTAGAAACAATGTCCCTAGTTTTAATAATACTCCTCCAAGTGTGGAAAGCCCTCATTTGGTTTGGCTAACTTCTAAAGTCATAATTCCTCAAATACTTGTCTCTCAACATTGTGGATAAGAGGGATGGAGGACATTCCAGCCAATTTTAGAGAGAAAGACAAGATTGTTCTTTATAGCTTTTTTAATGCCTAAACTCCCATTTTCTTACTTTGACACAGTCTGTCCCAGTTAATAAGATGGACCTTTCTCTTCTCATTACTAAGGGGTATCAGGTATGCCACACTTTCTCGTAACTAGGGATATGAAGGGAGGGGTTTTTTTAGAACATTGACTGGGCTGGGTCAAATGGTTGTTCCATTCGGGCGATGAGCGAAGTACCCAAGAAAAATATTTAAAAAAATAAAAATAAAAATGAGATTTTTACCCCTGTTTCAATTATCGTTTTGACACCTACTCTTGCTTGCACGTGGGACGCACATGGAATTGGGAATATGCCTGCTATTCCACGGTATTCTTCTAGTTACCATTTCCTCACCTTCTCCGCCCATCAGCTCATCAACTTCAACAACTCTCTCTCTCTCTCTCTCTCTCTCTCTCTCTCTCTACCAAATAGCGGTTGGAGTGATCTCGTTCATCAAATGGCAGGTGAATACTCACTCAATTTCGAGCTCTGCCTGAAATTCATTGTTTCATCTTTCTATTTTCCTCACAACTATACAATTTCCCTTGATTTTTTTTTTTTACTTTAAATCTCGGCACATGTCAGTCACCTTTCCGCAATTCAAAGAATTTCCGCTTATTAATTTAGGTTTCTGCTGTTTTAACCATTGATAAGAGATTGATTGAGAATAACACTCTTTCTCGTGAAGTATGAAGTACCAGCGGCAGCAAAAAGACCCAATTGCATGTGAATAAGTACTTAAATGCATATTGTGAGTGTGTATATGGTTATTGGCATGAGAATTATAATGAAAAGAAAATTAAGGTTCTTCTGTTAGATCATAGATGTGCGGCCAATTGTTGCGCTGGGCAGAAAGTAACAATTTGGGGTTCACATGGCATTCCTAAGATAGTGTTGAAAGTATCTACATGTAGTGTACGATGATGATTATTTAGTATCTAAGCTCCTACTAGGAGTACACATTCACATTAGCTTGCTTAACATACAGAATTCTGGCCCTTCCATCGAGTTTAAGGCCTAAAAGTGTCCTTACAGTGTAAAAATTCTAGAACTCCCAAAATTGAGAGTCCTCCTAATGCGAGAGTTTTTGTTCTTCTGATTGAATAAGTAAAAGTTAAAAGTTTAAAATGTTAAGCTGTTATGTCCTCATTTGCTAAGTGTGTTACATGGATTTAGATATTTACGTGTCATTTGTGGGTATGTGTCTAGGTGTTGTGTTTATCTAATTCCAGATCTTCGGACATGCTACACTGGCTGAGTTGCTACTCTCTCTCTCTCTCTGTCTCTCTCTCTCTCTCTCTCTCACCCTTTTGTAGTAGCCCTGGGTGAAGGACGAGTTTAACAAACGTAAGTTCTATAATATCAGTTCTTACTTGTTTGTTATATCCTTGCAATAAGAATAACAGTACAAAACCCCTGTTCGGAACTTCTAGTTAGTTGGGAATGGGTTTGCCATTATCTTACATTATGCATGTTGGACATGTATTTCCTGCCCATTTTATGTTGTGTTCAACCCTTACACGCAAGTTGAATTGTCAATGTAGAATAGTTATCAAGTAATCTCTGCCCTTTTGTTTGTGCTATAAAGCACGTTGTGGTCTTTTGTGCTATAAAGCACGTTCTGGTTTTTTGTGCTAGGTTTTGTGACCATAAATATTGGATTACATTTACTCTTGCAAACTTCTTTATTGCATGCCTGAAAAGCAGTACCCCCACCCAGACTCTCAGTCATCAATTTGAGTCACCCCCTCCCACAAAAGGTGCGATGGCCTACCCCTTCACACCTCTTACAGGTGACAATAAACAAAACAGAGCATTGTGCACTAGGAAACATTTGTTTTTGTCGTGGTTTGGATTCAAGATCTTATTTGAAGAATTAATTGCCGCTTTGCATCTTAATTTCTTAATTTAGTGTTCCTTCTTTGTTCCTTGTGGTCCCCACAAAAAAAAAGGAAGAGAAAAACAAATAAAAGAAAGAAAAAGGGAGAGGGAGAGGGAAAAATTGGGAAAAACACTACCAAGATGAGCTTTTCTCAATGATCTAAGTTCATCTCAAGGGGGAGCGGTAGAGATAAGATTTAAAATATTAATTTTATACTTGGAGATTAGCATACGAGGATAGACATAAGTGATGAGAAATATCTAAAGGACTTTATCTATATCTCTATGGTTCTTGTCTTAATTTAGTGTTCCTTCTTTGTTCGTTGTATCCCCCACAAAAAAAAAAAAAGAAAAAAAGAAAGAAAGACAAAAAAAGGGAGAGGGAAAAGTAGTGAAAAAATTACAAAGATGAGCGCTTCTCAATGATCCTAGTTCATCTTGAGGGCTAGTGGTATAGATAAGATTTAAAATATTAATTCTATCCTCGGAGATTAGCATACTAGGATAGACATAAGCGATGAGAAATATCTAAACAACTTTATCTATATCTCTATGGTTCTATAAATGGGGTTGTATGCATGTAGCCATTTGTGTTGAGCAAGATAGTATTATTGACTCCCTCTCGCGGGTGATGTCTATTATGGCCGAACCACATTGGCCTTGTGTTTTATTTTTTTATCTGTTATTCTTTCATTTCGCATATGTCATTAGGATTTCTATATTTCTACAGTTCTTGGTATGGGAGCGATCGATGTAGTTTTATGGACAAAAACTTTAAAAATGAAAACAAGTGAATTAAGCATGATAAATTCTCGTGAGTGCATCTTGAACTTAGCTTGATAAATTCAGCAGTTAGGACTTAGGATTTGGTTAAAAGTTTGTGGAATATTTAAAATAATGGTAATTCATTAAGTAATATTCAATATGATCATTCATAAGTGTTGAACTCAACTCAACTCAACTAACCTTTTCTGAACTACATAGTACTTAGCTGCAATATCACCTCTGAATCACAAAATATAATTAAAAATTTTCCACTGTCCTTCCACCTTTTTTTCCCTGTAGCCTAACAAGGTCAAGAATGAAAACTCAAGAAAATTAGCAATCACTAATTCTAACTTTTGATAAGCTCTTACTAATCTGAAATCTGATAAAAATTGCAAATGTTTATGCAGCAATGTCAGGGAAGATTGTCCAAAATGTTTCGGTAGCACAGTGCTACCAACGGAATAGGCAGTTCTCCACCCAATATCAAAGGGACTGTTTTGCCCCTAATATGCGCAATTTGCTTCCTTTTCAAAGAGGGAAGTTTGCATGGACTGACATCTCCGCCATGCAAATGCGCTCTTGGTCAAAATATCAGACTGGTTGTCCTAACCGAGGAACTGTTTACTGCAACGGTCTGTTCTAGACTCTCACTATCCAGGTTGTTATAAAGTGCTACAATAGCTTTTTAGGCAACCTTAAAAAGCTTCACATATTTGATTGTTCTATTATAAATATAATAAACCTTTCTTTTCCAAAAGAACTTTTGATTTTGTTGTCATGGAAACCTTGGTTACCAGAAACATACTTAACTATGTTACTATGCTTTGATCTTGTCAATTGTAAATTTGTAATTGAAGATGGACTTTTCTTGCAGCTGCTCCTTCCACTACTGCAGTACCACTGCTTGAAAAAGTTGATTTCCTTAAACTTCAAAATGGAAGGTAAAGAATCATGCTGCTCTAGCATGTCTTCGTTATAAATTCCCTTTATCTCCTTGGTGGATTACTGCCTTTGGTTTCCTTACATTACTCAGGTCCTTTCCATTTTTACATCTGCTCCAACACAAAAATGCGTGTTCTGATAAATACACTAATTGTCTGCATTTAGTGCCATTCATTCTGGCTAGTGAGGCATCCGCCACTTTGACATAAGAGGAGCATTGGAGTTAAAATTTGTCTTAATGTTGTTGCCTGTATTACTAATGTGATCATGCGTTTTGGTATTTAGCATTTTGTCTGGTCATATGAATAGTTCTTGCGGTATTTTGCATCGTTGAATTGAATCTCTTTTTCGAACTTTGGTGTATGAAATTACATCCCTGATCTCGTGGACAGGGTTCTTTATTTCATGTTGAAAGTATGGACTGGCTTGCTTTCTGCTAATATGCACCAGTAATTTGGGGAGAGGGTGAAATTTTGGAGATGTAGGTGGGGTGGGGAGGCTGCTATCTTTAATCTGGCAGTGAATGGCACTATGCCCCAGCTTCCTTTTTGTCTTTTTTGGTTGGTCTAAGCAGAACAAAACAGGAAAACTTTTGAGGGCACAGAGTTACCATTGTTAACTAATAAGCTACTTTTTGTCTGTTTGTATAGATGGATGTCAAGGAAGGTTAATCCCAACTTATGTCGATTTTTTGACTTCATAGAACCTATTGAGGGGTAGGAGTGTACTGCTTGATGCTTATTCATTTTGTCTTGTTTTGGTTGTTTTGAAAGTGTCCTTTTTGATTTATTTTGTACATTGGTGCACCAAGGCCCTTGATTCTATTTAATGAAATTCTCTTATTTATTATCCAAAAGAAAAAAAATGTTTTGGAGGCTCTTCATCCCATATCCATTTGTCATCATTGTTTGACTGACACAGGTTTTGTCTGAAAACATGAATGTACACCAAGGCTTTTGCATTGCAATTAAGGGCCTAAGGATATGAAATTGGAATGAAACCATTGTAGCCACTTTGATTGAAGTGCTCTATATGCATATTCATAGTATGCCATAACATTGTATGTAGTACATACATACATGCATCTCTAGATGGATGGATACAAACATACATACTCTTACGTAAGCATATAATTGTTATTGCCTTCCATGGCCTGATGTTCTCTCTCTCTCTCTCTCTCTCTCTCTCTCTCTCTCTCTCTCTCTCTCTCTCTCTCTCTCTCTCACACACACACACACACACACAGCGATATTCGAGGTGTTGCTGTTGCTGGTGTTGAGGGAGAACCTGTTACTCTCACTGAACCAGTTACAGAAGCAATAGCAGCTGCCTTTGCTGCATGGTTATTGGACAAGAAGAAACCTGATGCATCTAGACGTCTTAGAGTTTCCATTGGCCATGATTCTCGGGTATCAGCGCAAAAGCTACAGGTATTTGTACATAATGCATGAGTGAGTGTGATGAGATAAATCTAGCTGCTAAGTGGAGTATCTTCACCCATAAAATGGCTGGTCTAGTTTTCCTTTAATGGTAGTTGTTCCTAGATTACTTCTTTGATTTTGTTTGCGATGTGATCTATTAAGTGTTTGCTTTCTCTCCTGTTTTTTTTTTTAATCATAATCAAGAAATCCAAAACAAAGAAAGAGAACAAATTCTTTCCACTTTTCATTTCTCCAACGATGAATACATAACATATTGGATCAGGATACGCATCAGCAGAGTTTATTACAAATCAGTGTTATTAACATATTGGATCAGGATACGCATCAGCAGAGTTTATTACAAAATCAGTGTTATTTTTAAACTTAATTACCAAAATCAGGTACTTTTGAACTTATTTACCAAACCCATGTTGCTCGAGAAGTTGTGACTTGAAAACATAACTTCAGGCTTGAAGTCGTGTTTTCAAACATGACTTCAAGAAGACACAACTTCATGAGTGGAGTCGTGTTTTGAATAGACAACTTCAGCCTGAAGTTGTTTTTTCAAATCACAACTTCTTGAGCAACTTGGGTTTGGTAAATAAGTTCAAATCCACCTGAATTTGGTAATTAAGTTTAAAAATCACTTGGGTTTGGGTACAAACTCACATCAGCACTTACTCCCTCAGTGAAGCTATTCTCTATCAGGTTCTAAGGAAGTGTGGACCTTGCATCTATAGCCTGCCTGATCTGTTTAACTCCTCATTAACATCACAATATGAATTAGCTCTGTTGGATGACATAGGATTAATTAGGGAGGTATGGATGATGTAATAGAAGGGAAACCTATTGAAATTCTACCCCTTTTTATATTGGAACAAGTTGTACTTGAAACAGCAATTTACTGAACTCATCAGCTTCATGAACTATAGTGACAGGCGGGATAGTGAGGTCTTAGCAGAAGTCTCAATTGTCTAGGATGTTGTAACATTTTGGTTTCCTGGTGTTTTAGTTGCTTGGATCAGTCTTTGAATGGTCATTGTTAAGGTATGCATCCCTTATGGGGCCTCCTTGCCCCGTGCCGAGTTTTGAAATGCATTGAGCTTCCCTGCACCCTCACCTAACAGGGGATTTTTGGTCCAAGAATTCAAGTGGACCAGGCTTTAAAGGACCACATGTCCAAGACTGATTGAGCCCATTTCCTTAAAACTAGTTTTTGAAGCACCCTAGTAACATCTGCCTTCATGAAAGTTGGAATAAGTGGAGATTGTCAGATAGAGCTCAAACCTAGACTACCACCACCAGAGGACCTAAAAAGGAAGCACAACATACCTACCAGAGATGCATTAAAAAAAAAATAATAACAATCCACCTAAGAACTCAAGTTTGGAGTAGGATAAAGTAACCCTTACTATGAATTTGTCATCTAACACATATAAGCAACCAATTTGATGTTCTTGCCTCCGGCCACTCCTCTATGTCAACACACCAGTCTTTCAAAGACTGTTCTCAGATGTGCTGCCACTATTGGTGAGAAATTCAGTTGGCTTAGACTGTTTATGCCTAAACTACCTCTAGTTCATGAATACAATATTAATGTTTTGAATCTTCAGGAAGACTGTCATCAGGTTGCATGATGATCTCTTGCAATGACTCTAGGCATCTGGTTAAACAGTTGAGGAAGGTTTTAGTGGCAAGGTTGTTGATACGTTGAATTTTTCAGTTGTATTACATTAGCCTTTTATTTATCTATCAAACACAAGTTATGTCTGTGTCTTATTTAGTTGCTTTCGTACTGTGGGTCATCCACAGACCTCATGCATCCTAGTAATGAAAAAATGTCACGTGCAATTTTTCTGCAAACGGTAAAGAAATGGTTGAATTTCACCAAGACTTATTTTTGGAGTTTAAATGTGACTGAACACTTAAACCAAACTGATCCGTATAATAAGTAAAGTGGCATAGTATATATGCAGTCCGCTTGTACTGTTTGGACTAGTAACTTCGATGCTTAGAATCTCAAGTTCAATATTTCTTTTCATTCTCCAAGATAAATGTGTAGTAGCTGAGCTTCCCATGATGTTAAAAAGACTAAAAAAATGAAAAGAGAAAAGGAAGGATTTATGATAGACAGTCATTGTTTCCAAAGCAACTTAAAAATTTTACCTTGAAAAAATAGAGAAAAGACTTATAACATTTATTTGGAAATATTCACAATTTACTCATGTTTTCAATAATTACTAAGAGTTATGTGGTTCAACTTTCAGGATGCAGTTTCTCGAGGAACAGCTGGTGCTGGCCTGGATGTCATTCAATATGGGTGGGTGATTTCTTTTAAAATCAAAATATGTTAATTTAGTTCAATTAATTTAATTTACTGTTTGTGTATGACGCTCTGCTGAAGTCATGGTAATTGAACGGCCTGAAAGCTGTAGACTATATATAGCAGGATTTGTTATTTGTGACCCGAGTTTTTACGTGTTCAGGGCTTAAACCTGTTGAGATGTTGGTGCCAGATTGACTTGTGTCATCTAGTCTAGGCAGTTTGATAAGTCCATAATATCCAACCTAATATTTTCTCTAAATGGTAGAATTTGGTTGATGGGAATTGCACTCATGGAGGAGGCCAAGTAACCCTTTTTTGGGTGGGTTGTGTCTAGTTACTAGCAAATCATTTTAATTAATTTTTGTGTGTATGCCTCTTGTCATATTTGGGACATTGGAGTTATGCATACCCATAGAAAAATAGTCTACCGATGACTAATTTTTTTTAGGTTAATTACACTTTGTGGGTAGGCCCAATAATCACATAACCCCCCTGTGGGTCAAAAATGTTCATTTGACTCTCCAAAGCTTTGGACTGAAGTGCAAAACTGATGGAATCCATAAAGATAGCTGTGCATGTTATTCAGGCACTGATTAGGTGTGATTTGACTGTGCTGGAACGAGTCTTTTGGTGGGGTTGTGAATTAACCCTCTCTCTTTTTCTTTTTGGCTCTATTGATCACTAATTTATACATGTAGAAACACTGTGACACTTAAAAATATGATACCATCTTCATTTTTTCAACTTTTTTTGAATTTATTGAGTTTAATATATCTATTTATGATGTGACAGTTGTTATTTTAATATATCTCATTTATGATGCTACAGGCATTCCATTAATGAGTCGCTTCCTTACGTTGGTCAATGTGGTATTACTTTAGTTCAAGTGATTCCAAAATGCTGTCACTTTCTGAGTTAATCTCATTAGTTTTGAGTTTGAAGTTTACTTTGTGGTTAATGCTTACGAACGTTGGGAATGTGTTTCTTTCCTTGTGAGCAAGTATAAGCTTGCCTTGACCATGGGTATTTTCTTCCTGTTGTAGATTAGCATCCACACCAGCAATGTTTAATAGTGCAATCACTGAAGATGATGACTTTTTATGTCCAGTTGATGGATCCATTATGATAACAGGTAAACAGATGACTGAATTCCTTCAATCAATCTTATGAAGTTATTTTACCTGGATAAACCTTTCAAAAGTATCTGGTCTTTGAAATCTGGTGAGATTATTTGTCAAAATTATTTGCTGTAGGTTGTTCTATGCAATTAGAAGTGCAGGATCTAATCTTTAAGTGGTTGAGTTTGAATTTCTTTATCATTTGCAGCCTCTTAGTTTTGTACTTGCAATTCAGAGCATGCTGATATGTTTTCACATGCAAATCATTTCGGCTGACAAATTTTCTAACATATGTCTTAAAACAGCAAGTCATCTTCCTTACAATAGGAATGGTCTCAAATTCTTCACAAATGCTGGAGGGCTTGGGAAAGCAGATATTAAGGACATCTTAGAGCGGGCTGCAAATACATACAATAACTTTACAGTTGAAAGTCTGAAAGATGCAGAAAGAAAAGCTTCAGCATCTGTAAAGAGAGTTGATTACATGGCTGCTTATACATCTGACCTTGTTGCAGCAGTTCGCAAAGCTGCAGGAAATATAGGTAATATACCCCCCAACAATTCATGGGTCTAAAGTTATGAAAAATTGCTGAAGGGAATTTTGCGAATCAATATCTCTTTCTCCTACGACATGAAGTACAATTCCATTGGAACTTATCATCCAGTAAATAGTTTTTCTAAGTTGATGCACAAGTCATCACTTTTCTTCCCCCTATCCTCTCTCAATACTTATTTTGTCTGTTACATTTGGTTGCTCCCTTTAGCTGGAACGAAACCTGCACACTCACCATCATTATGTGTTCTCAATCTCAGAGAAGCCACTGGAGGGGTTTCATATAGTTGTTGATGCGGGGAATGGAGCAGGGGGATTTTTTGCTGTAAGTTTCAATTGTATTACTTTGAAGTTGATTTTTTCAATACTCTGTATAAAGAAGGCTGCTTTTATTGAGAATTATGAAAATATAGTCACCATCTTCATTCCTAGTTGTCTTTTTATGTTTGGCTGCACAGGCTTTATTTTTGCTGTTCGATTTTATGTCTTCAATTAAATCCATATCTTCTGTGAGACTATAAATGTCATATATCAAGGCCGTTTGCCCCATGCACTTTTTCCTTGTACCGCATTCTCCCCCTCCCGCCTTGTCTCTCTCTGGCTGAGAGGTGACCTAATATTTCAAAAACTGTAAAGTTCACTTTCTCAATACATGATGGAGGATATTGATTAGAAATCTGAGTTAAATGGTTTCTGAATGTTGTCAAAATTTATGTAGAACAAATCCTTGCTTACGACATAGTTCTTTGAGGGCATTTCAAATTCCCTAGCATAAGCATGAAGCTTTGGGATGTGTTCTTGCTGAAGCATAAGAGGTTTATCTTATCCATTGGAAAAAACTTTGAGTTGGTTATAAGACATATATAGGAATTATTCTAGTTCTAGCATTTGAGAGATGCTACACGGTATCATTAAATACTTGGAACTACTTTTTTAATTTTTTAAGCTCATGTCTTTTTAATTTATATGTGAAAAATACTTGCTCATTGTATCTTGTGAAATCACAATTCTAGAACACTATTAGGAAAATATATCAGTTTCTTATTCAAAGTTTATGTGTTTGAGAGAAATGTACAAGCCAAAGGCAATTCAATTTGCAGAAGCTAAGTTCATTAGTGTACATCATCTAAAAGTTGCTAGCATGAAATGCTCATCAATGGGTAATTGTCTAAAGAATTACCAAATCCTGAACTTGCAATCTAGGAATTTTTTGATTTAGATGAAAACACAGGTTTAGGGATGCTTAATTATGCTGAGTGAGTTGGCAACTTGGAGTTCTCTCTCTCTCTCTCTCTCTCTCTCTCTCTCTCTCTCTCTCTCTCTCTCTCTCTCTCTCTCATAGGTTTAATGGATTTTAAATTACACTGAGGGCTGGTTTGTACCTCTCTGGCTTGCTAAGGTCAGTCTCGAGTTCTAGATCCTGTGGAGCAAAGTGAGCCCTAGAGGATAATAGCTGAGCCACTGCCTGTTCCTAGGAAAATAAACACTCTATAGCAACATAATAGGTATCAAATTGAGATGACTGAGAAAATTAATTCTGTAAAACATTTTGCGTAGCATAAGCTGAGTGTAATTGTACATATTTTTACACACGAACTCTGGACAAATTCATGTAGCATATCTTGTGGGAGTCAGATAAAAAGTAAAGCTTGTGATATTTGTGCCTGGACTATCCTGCTCCTTTTGGTCTGTATAGCAGGTCTTGGCCCACCCCTATAATTGGTGACAATGCTCAATAGTTTGGATGTCCCATGTTGATGAATTACTTCCAAATGTTTCCCGAAGAGTTTGACTGCAATAATCTGTCCTTTAGAAGCATATGAGCAGAGGCCAACAGAAAAGAAAAAAAAGAAGAGAGAAAAAAGTTTTTTTTTTAAAAAAAAAAAAAGAAAGAAAGAAAAGAAAACAAATTCTGGCAGATGCCCTTTGTTGAAACCTAAAAATGATTGTAAATATAGTATGTTGCACCCAAGGGTGTATGTCCCTGTAATATTTGATACACAAATCATCTTTTTTTGTCACCTTTTGACACACTAGCTGGCAGTGTTATGAGACATGACTGAGATCACCTTGATGAAATTAAAATGAAATCATTTACTGAGATCCTAAAATTGTTTTATGTTAGGCTAGTGCCAGGAAAAGTAACCGATAACCTCACTTCAATGTTATTTAACTTGCTCCAAGTTCATTTAAAATCCTACCCAGTATTCATTGGGGGCTACACCACCTGTGCTCTCCTATACAGCAGAAAAACTGAATGAATAGTTCCCATCTTGTGAAAATTTCCAACATTGATGCATGTGTGCAATCCCTGAAGTTTATGCTTGGATACATTGACCTTCTAGTTGAATTAATCCTCTTCCACTTGGAAAATCATGGATTGATGTCGTTTAAACAAGTGTCTTCTGTTAGATACACTTGATACTTTTTTCACTTGTTCCTTAAATTAACAATAAGTATTTTAATGGATATCAGGCAAAGGTGCTTGAGCCTCTGGGGGCAATTACTACTGGCAGTCAGTTCTTGGAGCCAGATGGTAATATTTAATCCTGAAAATTTAGGGGGAGTTCTATATTCACGTCAGGAGAATAAAAACAATTTTGATGTCAGGCTTATTCCCCAATCATATTCCAAACCCGGAGGACAAGGCAGCAATGAAAGCTATCACACAGGCTGTTCTTGATAACAAGGCTGATTTGGGAATTATCTTTGATACGGATGTTGATAGGTAATAGTTTTTACTATCCATGCGTTCATATAGCATGCATGTTTTGTATTTTCCTAACTACGTCTTTCTCCCAGATCTGCTGCTGTGGATTCCACTGGCCGTGAATTCAATCGGAATCGTCTGATTGCTTTAACGTCAGCCATAGTTCTTGAGGAAGTAAGATTCCTTCGCTTAGCTGTCCATATACATATAAATGTTGAACTTGGTTCTGTTGAATCCTCCCAAATGAAAAAGGAAAAAAATGTGGTGTTGTGAATTGTGTTCACTTGGTGTTTTGTTCGTTTTTGTTTTATTAGCATCCAGGAACAACAATTGTCACTGACAGTGTGACTTCGGATGGGTTAACAGTGTTTATTGAAAAGAAACTTGGTAAGAGGAATGAAATTGTTTGATATTCCTTTTGCATGATAAATGTGCTCATATCTCATAATAACTTCTCACAGGAGGGAAGCACCGCAGGTTCAAGAGAGGCTACAAAAACGTCATTGATGAAGCAATTCGTCTGGTACTCATTTTTATTATTTGCACCCTTGGGCAATATTTAATGTTTTTCGTGAACCAACTTACAAATTTCATCAATGAATTGCTTCATCTTGCGAGTTGTTAGATTCAAGAGAGGCTACAAAAATGTCATTGATGAAGCAATTCGTCTGGTACTCATTTTTATTATTTGCACCCTTGGGCAATATTTAATGTTTTTCGTGAACCAACTTACAAATTTCATGGAGCTCTGCATTACACATTTGTAAGTCAAAGAGCAATTTTGGTTGAGAAAGTCTTGAATCTAACAACACACAAGTCCCAAGGCATCATGAGAACCTTATTCCTGTGCACATGACTTGCAAATGCAACTTCACAGAACCAACTGATGGCCACTGAACCCTCTGCTCTATAGACTGAAATCTGTAAACTTCCACAAATAGTGGTACAACTACAGGAGAAAATGTATTCCTTAAGGAAAAGAAAATATTAAAAAGAAAGAAAAACTAAGTGCTAAAAGCATATCAAGAAAGAAATGCAAGAATAATGGTCTTATGATGTGTTACTGTGGTCCAATTGAATTAGGTGAGAATAAAATAAAAAAGATTCTTGTACGTTAGCTTTGTTGTGGTGCTTCCTAGAGAAGGCAACTCAACCCAATTATCCGGATACCCACTGGCCCCGCTCCTAATGGAGAGGTTTTTCTTTTTCCTGTTTCTTTTGCCGCCGTATGAAAGCATTACACTAACTAGTGAGTTAAGTAGAACTTATTCCAATTCCAAGAGCTTGGATCAAATCGGTTGGAACCCTTTAAAGAATGAAGAGGGGCCAAGGATTCAGAAAAGGGGCGGGTGGGGATGAACAAGACAAACCCACCTTGAGTTGGGTGTGAAATCAGTTTCAGAGCCGCAACCCTCATTGTCATTATGCCTCATATGTGAAAAAATATTTATATATTGTATGGACACCAATAACTCACCGGACATTAAGCCCTGCATAGTATGTGCATATGCCAATTGCTTCGGTGTTGAAGGCTTATAAAGTCCCATCTTTCCTTGTGAATTTGTAGTTTTGGAAGTGATTTATGGTATGTAGTATATGGAAACTAAGACAATGTCATATTTGGTAAAGGAAAGTGGAAATTCAGTGGAACTAAATCCACTCGATAATGAAGCAAAAAGGTGAGAGGCATCTGGATAGTAAAAGGAAGGTCCTCCTTTCATTGAGGTTACAGTGGGACATGTGCTGGATTTGCTTAATGCCATTATGCCACATGTTCTATGAGTAAAAAATTTAAAAACAGAGAAAATATTTATCTGTCTGCTTGATTTTTGGCACTTAGCTGGTTTCCAAACCATTTATTGTTTGTATAGTCCATACCATAGTAAGTGATTCCTGGAAGAGTTCCAGGAACTATTAAAAAATTTCATTTCAGATTTATTAGTGGAAGGTTCGATTCTTCGGTATTTTTCTAACATGCTAAAAAATTCCCCGTCTTTTTACCTTACGACATAACTAATCAGAAAGAAGTGATGAACAAAATCTAGGAAGTGAGAGGACTTATTTTTAACCAAAGAAATTAACCATGTAAACATTGTGCATAAAACTAAATAATCCTTTTCAAGTATTGGAATTTATAGCGAAATGTATGTTCCCAAACTCGTACTATTTAACCAATTTTAAACGTATTTTCCCTCAATAAAATCGAATTAGACCTGAACATTTCAGGAATCAATTTTTTGCAGTATTCGAAATCACTAACTATGGTCCAAACTTTTAATGCACGTGCCCACGCCACCCACTTCATCACGGGTTCGGACAGTTTTGGAAGGGTTACCCTTCTCCTGGAGTGGGGTTGGCAATGAGATGCCCTGTCCCAGTCCTGACCTGTTGCCCTACCTATATTTGCATTCTCTATCTTACTGAGATTTGCATTGCCCTTCCTCTTGTTGATCATCATATTCTTTTTTGGGGGAAATGTCAATACTATCCACAGATCATATTCTTTGATGCCAATGCCTGCAAATATTTTCCTTCCATAGACCCCGATAAGGAAATATTTATTTAAGGAACTCATTTTCCAATTTCATTTTAAGTGGGGTTTTCATATGTTCTACCTTCCGTGAGCTTTATACTGCTGTGTTTATTTATTTTCAAGCCAGCTGGAAACTGTAACTGCCTTTGAATTCCTTGTGAATACAATTTGCAAGTGATTTCTTCCCTCCCCTTCTAAGTACTGTTAAAGGACATCTACTTTTCATCATCCTGCTTTCTTTCTTAAATTGTGAGAGGCTCCAGCAAGGATGTTGTCTATCAGATTTTAACTGATATGGGAGGTTTTTTGGGAATAGTATGTTGTATTTGGGTTTTGGGGGGGGGGGGGGGGGGGGGGGGGGGGGGGGGGGGGGGGGGGGTGGGGTTGTGGGGAGGTGTGGGGGGGTTTCCAAGAGTTTGGTTGTGTTCATTCCTTGGATCTCCAGATTGACTTAACTTTCGGTGACAAAATTCATCGTTAGTAGGGCAGCTCCAACCTCTTAAGAGGGTTTTATGGAGCTCCATACTCCAGAGAATGGTTGTTTCTTCAACAGAAATGCAAAATGTACTATAACCCTGGGTCTTTGACAAACCTATTCTTAAACATCACCTCTCATCTCAATGATCTCATGTTATAAAAATATAAAAACAGTTAATATTTAATTGAGGGTACTTATAAAAAAAAATGTTTAATTGAGGGCCCTGTTTTCCTATTAGAGGCATCCTTTTTGTCCAGTTTTCACCTGGGACCCTTTTAACATGTTAGTGGTAGTTTTTATCTGAGTTTGTGGTGGAAGAAGACAAAAGGAAAGCCAGCAAAGAAATGATACACTTAATGGTAACATCAAGTATATTATTCTTGTTTTCTAGAATATAAACCATCTGCACCAGATTTTATATCTGAAGGGAAATATTTTCTACAGAACTTGCTTGGTGAGGAGTCCCACTTGGCTATTGAAACCAGTGGCCATGGAGCTCTGAAGGAGAATCATTGGCTCGATGATGGTGCATACCTCATGGTAGGCTTTAATTTGCAGTTCATTATGCAACCGAAGCAGCACAGATTTATAGAATTTCTTTTTCCTGATGCATGTAAATTTATCCATTGTGCAACTGCAAAGTTAACCATTCCGTATTCTTTGCAATATTTTTAATTTTCCTCTCCCCACTTCTCTTCTTCCATTTGGCAATACTGCAGGTCAAGCTCTTGAATAAACTTGCATCTGCCAGAGCTTCGGGAGTACCCGGTGGCAGCAAGGTTTTGACTGATATGGTGGAGGGTCTAGAGGAACCTTCTGTTGCTGTTGAACTGAGATTAAAGATTGATCAGTCTCATCCAGATATTAAGGGAGGGTATGCTATGATGTGTTGTAATTATTGGCTGAAAATGCCTTCGGTAATATGAATGAACTAATACACCTGTGCTTCAGGTCCTTCCGGGATTATGGAGAGGCTGTGCTAAAACACTTGGAGAACATTACAGATTCAGACCCGAAGCTTCAGAAAGCCCCTGTTAACTACGAAGGCGTAAGTTCTGAAACTGTAAATTGAATTATTATTATGAGCAGTTCTGAACTGTTAACCGCTCTCTTGCCTTTTGAATTATTATTTTTCTTTTCTTTTCTTTTCTTCTCATCTTTTTGGTTGAATCAAATAATCAATCACGATTACAACAGTTCAAAAAGTCCTTGCTTATAACCCTTGTTGATACACATCATTGCTGCCATAGTGTGCCTCCTGTCAAAGATTCCATGCTTCTTGGGAGCTCTAAGAGGCTCTAGAGGACCAGTTGATACTTGTGCTCAACAACCCTGCTGCTGGATTTACATTGGCATCTAATACACTTAGAATTTTGATTATGGGCTAAAATATTACTGCATGTTTTCATTTTCTTTATGCCATCTTAGTCTTCAGCTCCCATCATCCGTCCATTCTTAATTTTTGCTTCACCAAATAGGAGGTGAAGGACTTATGGCCATTGAGCAGTAGCTCAGAAACAGAAAAAATTATGTGGAGTTGAACAATTATTAAAAAGAAAATTAACTACTCATGCCTTTATGTTTTTATAAACAAACTTACATGAATGTTCTTGATGTGAAATGAAGCATCAATCTGGCTTTACTTTCTTTGCTAGTTTATGTGAACTTCTATCTTTTCAGTTATGCCTATAGTATGATAAGTTCTGAACATCAATTTCGAAAAACCTAGTCCACTCTGTTTATTAGTATTTAGAAGATATTAACCTAGATCAATGCTAGAACTATTATGAGTTAGGTATACTTACTTGAGTGCAAAGTGATAAAACGTAAAGTAAACTGAAACCAAAGACACAAGGAACTTTTCCGGTGAAAATCCAAACTAGGAAGAAAACCACATGTCCACTTCGCTGGACAAATATTTGCACTATAATACCGTTCAACAGTTTCAAGACACTTACAACCTAAATCCCCAATTGAATCCTCAATTTCTAGGTTGACTTGTACTTGCTCGATTCCACGATTCACCGTTGCTTGTGCTCGATCACCGCTCAATTCCCTTAGAACGGATTTGTGTCTCGAACTCCTTCAAGACGTTCAATCTCTTCAATGGTGTTGAAAGATTATACGCTAAAAAATTGCTTCTAAGCCTTTAGAAGATGGGTGAGATTTCTCTCAATGTATTTTTAATTGTGCTAAGTTTTAGATAGACGCAAAAACCTTACCAGCGCGATTCCCAAGAATTCAAATTTCGCGCAACTCGATCCCGCGAGAACCCGCGCTCATGCCCAATTTGCATGTCCATTGTTTTTGCCTGCGAGGAAACCGTAAGGTCTTGTTCTGCAACCAGCACACTGTTTTTGCCCTCGAGATCCATCAACATCTCTCGAAGTCTATATATTTGTCCAAGATGTATCATACAATTCTCTTTTAGCACGAGCTTGCATGAATAAGCTTCAAATCCTTTCCGAATGCTTATGATTGATATCCCAATTTCCCAAATTACATTAAACTAGACTTAGCACGAAATTTAGCCAATTACATAATCTTACAAATTTTTTTTTCTTGCTTTCTAATATTATACTTTCTGGTTTATGGGATAAATTATGGCATTTGAACTGAATATACAACTTGGGAATGAGAATTATCCTTCTTTCAGCATTTTCCCCTCAGGTCCTGGGCTGTGGGTGTCCCATGTTCTGCGGTTCTGGTTCCTATGGACTTCCCCCTAAAAGTACAGCTATATGGACTGCTTTGATCAAATATCTTATGTCTCTAGTTGTGATTGTGTATTGTATGGTTGATAGAAGCTAATGATTGGATTCTTGAACATAGTTACCAATATACGAAACAGAAGAGGGAAATGGCACGGGAAAAGAAAATGTATAACATGACATAAAAATATAATCAGAAACGGAAAATGCTAGGTGACATAAAATTAAATAAGATATTTATTAAGAACCTTAAAAATAGCAATATAGAATATTAGAATAATTCCGTGATCACTTAAAATTCTAATGCTACACAATATCTATAAAAACTTATTAGAATACTTATATAATATTGTTAAAAAATAAGATTTGAGAGTATGACAAGTACTAAAAATAATGAGAAATATGTTTCTAGAGAGTTTCTATAATATTTTTTAAAAGATTCTGACAAGTTTCTTTACATTATGTTACTTTCCGAAGCGCCTCGGAAACGTTTCTTAGAAGTTTTTCTTAAAAATTTCATAAGAGTTTCGACTTCATTCTGGGAGCGAGTTTATGGGGAAGCGAGTTTGCCCTTCTTAGGAGAGTTTTCTAGTAATTATGTTTTGGAATTGCATAAAAAGTATAGAAGCTAACAGTAGAGGATTGAGTCCCATTTGGATTTCTCTGTTCACATTTTGGTTGAACATTGTTTAAGCTTTTTCTAGTCTCTTTTCCCTGAGTAGGAGTATGCTAACCATTGACAAAGGTTTATTGTTTAGCCTTGTGGAAATTGTTTCCTTATTGATTTCTATGTCACTGTTGCTGGATGCTACCCATTTTTAGGGTTGTTGTATATTTATTAATTTATTCATATACAGTTGCCATTGTAGTAACAATAAGTTCCCAGTCTAATGTCATTCCATGTTTTTGGAATTTTCTGGTTGTAAAACAGGTTAGAGCTTCCGGCTATGGGGGGTGGTTTCTTCTTAGACTCTCGCTTCATGATCCTGTTCTGCCTCTTAACATTGAGGTACACAAAACGCTCCTGCTGTATGAGCTTATATATAGTTAAAATAACAGGAACTGACTTGAGGTAACAACATTGTAGGCACCGAGCAATGAGGAGGCTGTCAAACTTGGGCTTGCAGTGCTTGCTGCTGTTAACGAGTTCCCTGCTATAGATACATCTGCCTTAGACAAATTTGTCCGAGCATCGTGAGGCAGAGTCCTTTTTTGACTGGCGTTTTCAAGTTTTAAAAAGAGGAATTTCACATTTGGTACGGCTGATCTGCGTCCAATCTGCATGTACCTGAAGCTTCAAGATTGATACCTTATTTTCACTGGACGGTGATGGTGTTGTTGAATTATCTAGCTACAGAATAATGTAAAAAAAAGTTGCGGATTACATGAAAATACAATCGGCAATTGGTGTTGTGTGTTTGGTTAAAGTCAGACAGCTTCTTCTTCTTCTTCTTCTTCTTCTTCTTCTTAGAGTGCGCAACCAACATTCTTCCTCTTTTTTGAATCCTTTACCTCCAAAGAGAGAGTGCGCAACCAACAATGGTTTAGTCACAGCAGTTCAGAAGATGATTTCAATGTAGCGAGGACTGAGGAAAAGCTTTCTGAAGTTGCATAAGGTAACACAAGGATGGCGTCATCTGGAAGGACCGCCACAAACTGACTCTGCTTTTGTTTTTAATGTTCTCATAATTCTTGTTTTATGTAAAATGCCATCACTTTAATGTTATTTTCATTTTCATACGTAAATGTTATCAGAAATTCAACATTATTTTTTTGTGTTCCTAAAACTGGAGTGTTTGAAATTTTTTTTAAAACAAAGTCTTGAAACCGGTATATCAAATGGGGTCTCAGCAAAAACACTATGCCAAACAAGGTCTCGGTAATAATAGTTTGTCAAGCACAATTTTGACAAATTTTATAATACAGGAACCAAAATTCTAACCAAACGGAGCAAAATGATTAGTTGCCTTCAGGAAAGAAGAGAGAACATGCCAACCACACGGTTAAATAAGGATCAATAGAGTTTACATCTTCTCGTCGAGATATTCTTTTCTTCCATTCCAATTAATGAGTACTTAACGAATCCAGAACTTGACGTGTATAAATCGGGAAAATGCGAACAATCAATCAAAGCAATTGAACGAGCCAAGGAGGGACAGCACAAGTATGCATAACAGACTTGCCAGCCAAGCTGAATTATATGCTTGGTACAGTGGTACTTCTAACATTGAATTGTGCACTACAGCACAGCTTGAACATTACAGCACCATAAATACATTGCTCCAAGATCTGCAGCTAGTCCCTTCAGTTTATATCTACAACAAACAATCTGAAACATCCTAATCTTTAACCTTTTTATCTTTCAATGGATTTTCATTTTAAATACATGTATGTCCCTAATGAATCTAAACAGCGGTTGGGGTGTTTAGAAGCTTCATCATGAAGTGGAACTGGACATCTGGAGAGGTCTTTGGTTGTGGCCAGTTTGCACCTTCTGGCACTTTGACACATTTGAAACCCTGGCCTATATACAACTTTGTGGCCCCCGGGTTGTCTAGGTTGCAGTGCAACGCAATGGCACGGCAGCCCCAGCTTCTGGCTTGAGCCTCTGCCTTTGCTATGAGCTTTTTAGCTATTCCCTTTCGTCGAAATCTCTCCCGAACTGCCACATTTGATATGTATGCAATTCCAGTTCTGAAATGACAACATTCATGCCTCATTTGTGAGAGAGAGACTATTTTTTTTCAGTAAATCTAAGAAACAGACTCAACAACTAACAGCAGAATAGTTAACAGCAAATATAAACTAAGTCACAAATAGTTAAGCAAATTTTATGCAACCTCTGTCTACAACAGTTTGGTACAACCTGCTGTATGGCCAGGCTTTAGGCTTAACAGAAATCACATGCTTCAACAATTTGGCACAACATATGTGTCTATGCTGCTTAGGCCATATTTATAGGACCCGCATGCCAAGAGATGACAAGGGTACATAATATTGGAGTTGCTGATGGTGTTAACTATTATGGATTATGACTTAGAAGAGCAAAGGCGATTGCAATCACTAGCCAGATCTACTGGTGATTGCAAATGCTGAGAAAAGTTAGCTGCAGTGGTGATGATGGGATGTTGAAAGCATCAAGCCAGTGCTGGTAGTGACAAGTCACAGAAAGTGGTGGCGCAGTAGCAGTGATGGTGGCAAAAGGAATGACAATGATGGTGGGGATACAAACCGTAATCCAGAAAATAAAAACAGCATGATGAATATATAGGAAAGAGAGAGATGAATGATTCCAAGCCCATTGATATGGAACTTATGGGTCCAATGTCTATTCTAAATTGAGATTCTATACCAATCTTCAAGGCTTCTCAATTGGTGGGCAACCGTCAGATGTAACACATAATCTATATGTGTACACAACCATATGCAGACATGCATACACTTTCATAAATAAATATTTGTACATTTTGATATTAAGTGGCCAACAGTCTACGTCTCTTCTCTGCTCTTGGTCATCCAATCATCAGCTACATGAAGTATATTAATGGTCATCAAATTAGCAAGGCATTTGAACCATGGTCCAGCAAAGACCTTGTCCATTAAATCAAGCTGATGAATGGTATGCTTTTTCTTTTACTTTACATATTTTCTTCTTTTTTCTTTGGGTAAGTAAAATGATAAATAGTATCTGCAATGAGAATTTAAGCCAAAATCTTTCCTTACTAGATGGTAGGGTACTGCTAAGTGTGATGCTTATGTACTTGAAGAACAGAAAACATATCACCTAAGTTGTATTTGCAATATCATGACCCACAAAACATGTAATTGCCAGAAATAACTTCACCAACAAAGAAGCCAAAACTGATCTCACCTTCTTTGCCGAAGTGGTCCTTTTCTTGGCAGAAAATCAGCCACAGTATCCACAGTTAATATCCCAGCTACATACCCCTTATTGAGACTAAATCTACCATCAAGACCTCCAATTTTACAGTCTTCACTTCCAATGAAGAAAGAATCATGAACTGAGCTGCCAATAACAGCAACCAGACAAGTTCTCTGACAACCATTAGGTACAGACAATCCAGATAGCATTGCCACCACCCTGTCAATCCTCAGTACAAAATCTAAAGGGAATGAATATTCAGGGAAGAAGGAGCTGCAATGAGTCTCAGCAACTTCCCAACAGTCCTCTAACCTGGCCTCTCGGACAACTATTTCAGGCGACACAGTTGGGAACAATTCAGCCACTTGACTGGCTCTGCAAAGCAGCCCTACACCCCAACACAGAATCAATGGTGAGATTCTTCCATAACCCATAAAAAATATTTTAAAAGTTATTCGAATAATTCACTTCCATAATTTAGGCAGGCACCACCCAGGCAGTGCATTTTTGGTAAAAAAATTTCTGGGAATAGGTTTGGCAGTAAGGTTAGCAATTCAGCTACAACAGGAAATTTTCACCTTAAAAATCATAAAATATTAGCAGTTGAGAACAAAATATCTGATTGAACAATTGAGAAATTTGGTGACAACCAATTAAATAAAAAGCCCAAAATAAAAAATACTTTGACTTTGCCTAAACACTTGAAAAATCAAGTTCAAGAATTGGGCAAAAGATATGAAAAGGAAAGAACAATTTGGTTGTCAATGGATGTGAACATTGAAAATCATAATAACGGGAAGCTCTGATTAATTTCAGGAGTCATGAAATGAGATGAAGACCTATGATTCACAAACTTAAAAAAGAAAAACACACATAAAACCCTAAAAATGTTGAGGCAAACCATCAGTTCAATTGTTATTAGATGTAACTCTCTAAAGAAGCGTTAGATGCTATCAAGAAATCTTCAAGTAAATAATAATACATACAAACATACATATGTATACGTATATGTTTAGAGAGAGAGAAAGGATACCTGGATTGGGCAGAGGAGAGAGAAAGTATTCGTCAGAGGAGGAGGAGGAGGAGGAGGAGGAGGAGGAGGAGAAGCGAGACAGCCTAGAAGGAAAGGGTAGCCTTAGCTTCTTAGAATTACTGTTAGAATTAGAATTCGAATTGAGAGAGAGACCGTTAATGGACGTTGCTGTTGTTGTCGGTGTCACCGATATTCCCAACGGCAAGGTCCGCATTTCTCTGTCTCTTTAATTCTCTCTCTCAGATCTCTCTCTCTCTCTCTCTCTCTCTCTCTCCAGAATCCAGAACAACTGATTTGTCTGTCTGATTTCCGTTGGGGAAAATTTTATATTCCAAAAAGTCCTCCCACCCCCACCTCCTAAAATATTCTCTCTCGTCTAAAAAAAGTCGGAGATTCCTCTCTGCTGTTTGTTTGCAAGAGAAGGAACTGTCTAGCTTCCGTTGAGGAAAATTTTGGAGGAGATTCCAAAAGTCGGGGCCCAACCTCCTAAAAAATTCTCTCACCTCTCTCTCAAAAAAATCCAATATTCCTCTCTATTGTTTGTTTGCACGAGAAGGAACTGTCTGAAAAAATTTTGTACATTCCAAGAGTCCCCCATCCCCATCTCCTCAAATATTCTCTCTGTGTTTGAAAAAAATCGGAGATTCCTCTCTGCTGTTTGTTTGCACAAGAAGGAACTGTTTGATTCCTGTTGGAGAAAATTTTAGAGATTCCAAAAGCCCCCCCCCCCCCCAACCTCCTAAAATATTCTCTCGCCTCTCTCTCAAAAAAATAAGAAATTTCTCCGTTGTTTGTTTGCACGAGAAGGAACTGTTTGATTTCTGCTGAGAAAATTTTTGTAGATTCCTAAAGTTCCTCCACCCCCACCAACTAAAATATTTTCTATCCTCTCAAACAAAAAACCAGAGATTCCTCTCTGCTGTTTGTTTGCACGAGAAGGATTTATCTGATTTCCGTTGGGAAAAATTTTGGAGATTCCAAAAAGTCTTCCTCACCCAACCTGCTAAAGTAGTCTCTCGCCTCTCTCAAAAAAATCGAAGATTCCTTTGTGCTGGTTGTTTGCACGAGAAGGAACTGACCTAGTGTCACGGGCCAAGAGCCCAAGGTCCGTTAGAAGGGTTCACCCTACAAGATCACACCAGTACTTGGATTCGTTTTAACACTAGTCACTGCCCAGCGTGTCAAAGAAAAAAAATCGAAGATTCTTTTCTCCCATCTTTTATTTTTTTTTTCTTCTCTATCACTAAATCATTAATTCAAACATAGCATAAATCTATCAAATGAGGGATTGCTCACTAGAACGTCACTATCAACTTAGGTGTGCTTTATGTGTAAAGCTAAAAATGAGCTCAGTAGATTAATAAGTTGTTTAAGCTTAACTTATTCATTTTTTAAATCGATTTCTTTTTACTTTTTTAGTACTTTAATCGAGCAAGCTGAAATAGTTCATTTTTTTGTTAATGCAAATAAGCTGATGAAGCCAAATTCAAGCTAAACTTTAAAAATTAATGAATTTCGAAGTATGTTTGAGTTTGACCAATTTTTTAACAAGTTAATCATGAACAAGCTATTAGCGAGCTTAATATGAGTCAAAGTTCAAGTGGCTCATGTTCATGTAACCCTACTTAGATGTTTTATAATACGTTTATTTGGTACGTATCTATATGCAAGCGTGTGCTCAACAGTGAGAGTTCAACATTATAGTTCTCATCGATGATCCGCTTGTAAATTTCAAAGGAGAGAGAGAGAGAGAGAGAAATTTAAGTTTATTTAAAGTGAAGTGTTTGACTAATATACTTTTTTGTATGTTTCACTTAAAAAATAACATGGATATTAGAGTTGTGTCTTTTTTTTTTTTTTAATGGAAGTAGATGAATAATTGAGTATTAGATGAAATGAACAAAAGTTTGCTTTACATAAGAATAAATATACTGGGAAGTTTAGGAGGGAACTAATGGTGATAATTCTACATGTTTGGAAGAGAGAGAGAGAGAGAGAGAGAGAGAGAGAGAGAAATAAAAGGAAGAACATAATAGCAAATAGCAATATCATTCCTTCCTCATGTTTGGGAAAGATAATGGTATGTCAGTTGAGCAGAAAGAGGAAAAATAGAAATTTATTTATTTATAAATCATAGGGAGAAAATGGGCAATCATTAATCCATTCCCTTTCTCCTCCATTTCCATCCTAGTACTTGGGAGGAGAATAAAATGCATACAAAAAAAAAAAAAGGGATTCTCGGAATTCTATAAAACGCTTCCAAGCTTTACTTTTCGCTCATCAACAGCCAAACAAAAACCTTTTCTTTTCCCCAACAATAAACATATCGAAACACAAATGGGGGACTGAAACCCTGTCCCCTTCTTTCCCTCGATTGAAGGTCAGATCAACGGCTCAAGTGTTCATGATGTGTTGCTCATTCGTTCTTATAAATTGAAAAAGCTCTTTTAAGAGGAGCAGCCCAATGCACAAGAGACTCATCACTGCAAAATTTGAAAAATCTGCTTGCCAAAAAGACTATTTTCATGTTTTGAACCGTTACTTCCATGTCAAATACCTTTACCGTTGTGCAAAGGCTCGCCCAAGCTTTTTTGGTATCAAATTCTACTTAGGATTGTGTGGATTTTATAGGCAAGGGTTACTTCGGCATCGTAGTTGGTAGTCCATCACCAGATAGATAAAAGAAAATTACATAAAGAGAAGACTACTATAGCTTTCACTGAAAATTTGTAATTGCTTCATCCATTTAGCTAGGACATAAAAAGGATACGTAGCAGTTTAGTTTCTTCTTTAAATTTCAAGCTGAGATAGGACAATCTAGTAACCAAAAGAACAGAAAAAAACCATTTGTCACAACAATTTCAGCAAATTTTGATCAATTCTTCTAAGTTCCAAAGCAGCAATGAGTTTATCAGTTTCTTAATCAAATCACAGACTCAGCATAAAGAAAGAAATTAAAAGAGAGGGAAGAGGAGGTGTAAAAATTTGGTTACCTAGAAATTAACTGGTAGACGACTCAAGAAAGCTAAGGTGTGGGGAGATGTGGACTTCCCAAATAGAGAACACCAGGGAGGAAGCTTTTGGAGAACTCTTCCAGCTTTTGGTGTCAATCTGTCCACATCTGCTCTCAATTTTAGGAGATGCCGGTCTGGTTTCTGGCCATCCTCTCGTGTCACTTTGGTATAATTTTTGACCCACTGAAGGGTCAGATCAAACTTTGTAGGACCGTTCTTCCCACCTGAAAACTGAATAACGTGCCATCCGTCTGCACTGCTCTTGTCGCCCAGTGGAACCAGCTCCTCGGAGTTATCTGCATTCGAAAAGAACATGGAGAGACGGTGGGATGAATGTAGTGCCAAAAGTCAAGCATGGTTAGCAGTCGTATCAGACTATATCCAGAACGCAAGATTTATGTTCCCAACTCTGAGTAAGGATGAGGTGCCACACTGATGAAGATAATAATGGACGATGAAGATGGAAATAGTATGAAATGGTGATGCCTAGTAAGCCCTCTTGATGATTACAAATACAATGATGCATTGTATATCACGAAAACCGAAATCCTAATATCCATATCCATGCCAAAACCCTGAGACATCGAGTACATATTGGACAACCCAATACAAATACAATATTGCAATAAGGAGCAGCAAAAGAACTTCAGAAGCAGACGGGATTAATGATAAATCAGACAGTGCAATTTACTTCATAGTACTGAGTCTACTGACGAGATCAGGTTACTAAAAAAATTCATGACAAGCTCATCATATCGTTGTGAGTGAAAATAGCAGGCTGGAGTCCAACATCAAGTATAGAATTCATCGTGTCAAAATGGAGTTGATTTTAGGCTTTAGACACATACCCTCCTAAAGCAAATTTAATGTATTTTGATCAGCTAAGACTAGTTAAGCATGCATTTCATTGCTTGACGCCGGTACAATAACAACATTCTTGCAAAAGTAAAGGTTCTTCTTGAGGAACATTCTCAGAGAGAGGAAAAAAAAGAAGTGAAGCTTACAATGTTACTCCCTGCCTCATTCAGTGGATTCTGATAGGAGCATAATAAGTGAATTTGAGGAATCTAGATCCCATTCTTAAGTTTAAGAACTTGCTAGTATAATTGATGTATTTTTGGATAGCTAGTGATTAATTTCATTAGACTAGATCATTCTGAATTAGCATTTTACAATAGAATCTAGTGCCTTAATATTCTTTTCTTCTCTTTTCTTTTCTTCCTGTCGAAAAATGAGTCAAAAGAGAAAGCAAAATGTGTAGATTTTATCTCAGTCAATTTGTGTAGATTTTATCTTGATCAACGTACCATTGAAACATTATTTAATCATTTGATAGTAATATGTTTAGGGGTTTACATATCATATGCATCATATATCATACGAATCATATCATGTATTGAAATTGTATCATCAGCTATAGTTAAGATGGCTACACAGTAGGCATGCAATCAATTTACCTCTAAAAAATATCCTAGAAAACTATTTGCATTTGGGGAAAAAAATATGTTTTCTCTAAGGAAAAACAAAAATTGCAAGGAACAGGTTCAGCAATTAGTAATTTAAAATGCAAGAGAACTTTATTACGTGAATGTCAAATTTGGTCACTTTGATCACTAAAGCACCACAGTTTCTAAAACGTAAAGGAGTTTTGAATTAAGATCAAGTCATACTCTCGGCCCTTGAAAACGAAATAACATACCTCGAATCTTATGCATGGACAACTATAAAGACCAGTTTTCATGTTGGCTATAGTCAAAAGGCACTCAGAAAGAAAATCAATCCTCTACTATTAGCAGACTTTACATCATTCTAATCTCTACATTATCTGGAGCCCTTGTATGATCTATTTAACAACTTCAGTTTCAAAGAATAAAGTACATAACAACTCTTGCTAAGCAATGTCAACAATGATTAAAAATTAATATTTTTCTGGGATCCCTTAGCTATAGATTACAATGGAGGAAGATCAACTCCTGAATTACCCATATCCCATTCAACATTCACAGTTGTCCCCACCAGCCAACATGTTTGTTTGTCACGTGTGTATGATACTAGAATCAGTCACTTAAAGAAGCACCAAATGTTTCATAAACAATTGGGATTTGAAATGGTAGTTGATCCTAATGAGAATTCATGGAATAGGGGTCCTTCAGCATTTTCATTTAAAAAAGGAAAATAAATTATATAAAACCTACTTTACAAATCTAAAGTCCAAAAATCTGCTTGATTGAATGACTTTAAACCATTGGATTTGTATGATCTTTTCCCAATTACATATTGAAATCTAATATTTAAAGAATATAGCACATTTGATCTACTAAAAAGTCGTGGACGGGTGGACCCTGAACATAGTGCATTCTTCTTTCCCCCAAAAGTTTTAATAGAGGGTCATGTAATGGTCGTTTGACTATGCTACAGAAAATTCAAGAACGAAGTGTATTCATCATGTCAAAATTCAAACAATTTATCCTAAACTATAGGCCTGTTTAAGTTATGTTAAACTTGAGGGTTTTCCTATATATCTACAAAAAACTAATAGCGTTATTTACCCTAAAAATCGAGGGAGTTGCAAGCATCAATCAGAAAGTACAGATGGTGTTCCAGTCATTAACTCAAAAAAATAAAAATTAAGAGTCGACAAAGAATAGAGAAAGGATTTTACTAATAGCTATAATACCTTTAAACTTGAAATCTTCTATTTCTTCTGTATTGATTGCAAGAGACCAGCGAGTGGAAATTTTGGTATCAATTGAAATTTGCGTAATTCTGTCATCTGCCTTTATATCACTCTCAACATGCAGTATGGGAATATCTGATTCGCTCCACCCGCTTCCTGCATCATCTTCGGTCCAGCAACCATATTTTACTGAAAAGGTAACAAAATCAAGGACTTTATCTCTACCACAAACAAATCCTTCTCCAATCTGTTCAACCTCCATTGTCAACTTTCCAGGAGTTGTTGAGAACAGAGAAATATATGAACTAGGTTCTTGCTTTTCACCATTTGTCCCTGTTGCATCCACAACATGCACAACCTGAGAAACATAAAAAATTTGAAATTACAATTAGTTTTACTAAGGTGTCTTATCAGATGCTCACATTGCTAATGAAATCTAAGCAAAAGAATATACGGCAATAAAAAAGATTGTGCCCATAATTTGAAGATAAACTGGAATTATAAAGTAGGCAGAAAACAGTGAATACAGCGAGAAGCCAGTCAATTGACTCATGATTCGTTGAGGAAAACCTCATTTGCGACAGACCCTTCTTACTCCTAATTACTATGTCTAACACTCGTACAGACGAACCCAATGTCTGAACTTCTCACTACTAACAAAGGATTGCCAGCGGTTACTTAAAAAATGTGCAGAAAAAACAACTGAATTATGCCTTCATCTTTCTAAAATAGTTCTCAAACAACTAATTTCTTCCATATTTTGTTCTATAATGGTCTTCCTTGAATGCAAGGAAAATTAAACAAAACCATACAAATATTTGAAAGAGAAAAAATCAAAATAGATGCACATGTCCCTTTATCTGAATTCTGTGGAGTTGACCTGCAGAAGAAATTTTATGTCGGTACAGAAGACTCAATGTCTGTCTCATTTTTTGGTGCATCAAGTCTCAACTAATTTAACAGGGTAACCTACAAGTTGTGCTTTTATACTATAATGCACAGAAAGAAGGGAAGACGAAGATGGATATCTTATTGGAACTAGAACTTTATTTATTTTCTCCCTTAAGCACATGCGGTGGAGAGCTGCACTCAGGTCCTATGTCATGAAAGGAGAAATAAACTGACAGCTCTTGTGTTTTTTAGTGTGCCCTCCCACCGCCACCCCCTCCTCCTCCTTTTTCTGGATTACATGTCTTCAAAAGCTTTCAGAACTATATAAAGACTGATGCTTCAATACTACAGTAAAAGTCTACAAGAAATTCAAAACCAGATTTTATCCTCAGTTACAAGGATCCACTAAATTCAATTTTTATATATTCATTAGCTTTTCATTCTTGTTTGTTTTCCAAAAACAGTAAGAAAAAAGGAACCCGATTATGGCCCTGCTTGGTGGTGTTGTGACTTTTAGTGATGTGCTTTGAAAGTTGCAACTAATAGCTATGTAGAGCAGAGGTTGCAGATGCAGTAAAGAGGTTTGACACTGTTTGGTTGCACACTTGAGAAGAGTATTCACTTCTTCTTCCCGGCAAAGCATATTATTACTTTTCTCTGATAGTGATTTTTGGACGCAAAACTACAAAAGTCAAATTCCTTTAAAATACAGCCAAACATATCATGAAGCACTTTAAGAGCCCATAAAGCTCCTCCAAGCTAAATGCACTGCAGTACCAAACAGGGCTGAGAATTTTGTAGCTTTATTATCTACTTTAAGGATTTCTCAGCACCGTCCAACACTCAACTGCAACAGCACTTACAAACATGCTCCAATACCATGGAGGAACATTTGATTTGCAAGACCACTACCCTGGTACGCCAAGTGGTACTGGGTTGGTTGCTCGACCTTAAGGTCAGGTCTCTAGTCCTTTTGTTGTCTTGTTGACCCAAAAAGATCAAAAAAAAGAAAGGGAAAAAAAGACAAGGAAAACAAAAGATTTTGTTTCCAAGAACACAAACCAAAGCAAGATGGCCCCTCCAGCAGAAATCAACCCAATAGTTAAGTTGGAGGATTTTTGTTCTTTTTCCTGAAAAGTAAATAATAGAAAGTCGACTATTTTGTTTTAATAAGTATATTAAAGAAATGCCAAACAAACACATCAAGGCAACAGAAATAACTGCTATACAACACAAAAAAATACCCTATGTATCTACAGGGATATGAAAATCCCCCAAAAACTCTACAAAAGAGTTTAACAAAGAGGAAAATTCTTTCTTCAACCAAAAATATGAAGTGGTTAGCACCACCCTGTTCAAACTTAGATTGAGCTTTCCTCTCTTTCAAAAGACCTCTTGTTCCTCTCTATCTAAGAAAATATGTAAACATCAAACAAACTAAACTATCTAAGGGTACCCAACCATCAAAAATTCGCAGCAGACAAGTATAGCCAAGAACAGCAATTGATGGCCACCGTTCAACAATCAGCTGCAAACATATTTAAGCATGCTCCAAATATTTGGCAGAAAATTGTAGCCCATGAACTCATACAAGAAAGACACCTCTTCAAATACATAGACCAACTTGAATTAATTAAACAGTTCAGTCGGTGGAAATTCTAAGAATGCTCTGCAACTTAAATGTCAGGCAAGTTAGACAATGGTAAAATACCTAACTGGCACTATTTTTGCAAGTAACTACTTGATTCATAACTGAAATTGTGGAACCTAATAGCAACTGCATTTAATGTTAAGACTCCGTACAAATCATTTATATGTATAATATTGATACTAAGGACTGACTTATCCAAAAAAAAAAAAATATTGATACTAAGGACTGAAGGCTACTTACATTTACAGCTCTGGCAGTGTCTTCAGTAAATGGTGGAACGATACCAGATAATACTGCAGCGAGTGAGAAACCAAACAGAATACAAGTTGCAAGGGTGATTGTCATTTTTGCACCTACGAAAAAATTATACAAGTGAAGTTACATTTACAAAGACCAAGAAAATAGGAAAGCACAAGGACCAGAACATGAATGGACAAAAAATAGTTCCAGAGCAGAGAGGCAGATAAATATGGTGCAATTTCAAGGCTGAGGTTCGACCAATGTTTATTACCAATTTTCCTGCCATTAACATCAGCCATAACATAAGGCTATTACATTCATACCACTCCCTCTACAGATATCTAGAGAGAGAGAGAGAGAGAGAGAGAGATACACCGTGTGAGCAACCCAACAGCACATTACAGGTGGTCTACAGGCCACATTCCATCTTTCTTCCCGACGAGACCATTTTTCTATTGATTTGGAAGATATGCTGCCCTTCGATAGCTTTTCACACACTGCCCACAAGGGTATAAGCTACATTTATTTAATCAGGCACCCCATACTGGAACAGTAACGAAATGGACCAGATGATTATGGTTTCTGACCATCTATTAAACAGTCACGCTATACTTCGGTAATGGTCCTTGATATAAATGCACACGTGGTCCTTGATATAAATGCACACGGTGGGCCATTTGATGCTGGTCTGAGGCCAATAATTGAACTATTATCCAAACAGCACATAAATACAACATGGTTACTATCATTTCATGTCACTAGGATCAGACTATCAGAGCATAGAATACATTGAATTAGACCTTTTCTTCATATTCCTTTCCCACTAAGCCAAATTACCCAACTTGTCTAACAAAAGAATAGAGTAGGTCCTCCATTTGTTAACCTATAGAAATTCAAAAAGTTGTCAATCTACTCAAGGGATAACCTAAATATGTAAAGTATTTGAGAAATGTTTTCTCTTTATTTTTTGCAGTTTTTTCGTAACGTCTGTATTGACAACTATGTTTTAGATGTTTTCAATGGCTTATGATGCAAGGTGTTTCTTAACCATAACCAGAACCAGAACCATAAGCAGATGTTAGGCAAGGCAGTTTGGTTTGGCCTGGGTTTCGACCAAAACTGTGTCCATGCATCCTGATGGACCCTTGTAATAGGAATAAGACAAGTTCCAAACTCAAGTATATGATTTCAACCAATTTCAATCTAAAACCTTTTCCACATTCGTGTACCCTGCCATGTTGGTGGTAGAAGCAAAACTTTAAAATGGCTATTTGAAGCTGTTAAGAAAAGCTACCAAAGCAGCACAAATTTCAAGTAGATGCTATGCTCTTGGATGGAGCAGATTGGACTCATCCTGTTAGATCACCTGCAATCTGGATCCAGCCTGGGTTTCGGCAGAAAATATGGGTCCTCTCCTCTCTCCTCTCTCAAGTATATGATTTCAACCACACACCTTTTCCACACACACACAAAAGCAACCAGCGCACAAATTTCAAGTAGATGCTATGCTCTTGGATGGAGCAGATTGGACTCATCCTGTTAGATCACCTGCAATCTGGATCCAGCCGGGCAGAAGGATATGGGTCTCTTCATCTCTCTTTAGACCAGATACATGCCACCATTATTTTAGACCAGAACTGACCAAGACAAAACCACTTATAGAAGTTTCCTTGTTCGAATATTCTAAAGTTCTAAACTGTGTCTCAAAATCGACCCAGTGACACCCCAACCTAATAGCAATATACATTGTTATGAAAGAGATGCCATTCCTGGTAAGCTTATCAAAAACATACATAAATAAATAAACAAAAGAAAAGAAAACATAATTCCAGTAAATGGAAACCTGAAAAGTGAACACATGAAAGAAGATACACCAACGTCAGACATATGATGACAGCAATATATATGGCAAGTATTACATTCCCCAGCCACTCAGGGGTGCTACCAGGGTTCCTGCAGACATAAGGCAAGATTAAGTCATTATAAAAAATAAAAGTTACTTAAATTCAAAGTGAATGCATTAAGTAATTAACCATGAGAACGATAGGTGTTATCTACACAGTTACTAACACTTGGAATGGTTATCAGGACTGTTAATCATTAGGATGCATAAGGCATACAAAGACTGCAGAAAATTCTGCGATACATGGGCTCTGCTGTCATAATATGCCATTCCAGCATGTATAATATGTTTACAGACATAAAAAGTACCACTGATGACGTATGAAGCACAAATAAGCAGTAAAAAATTTGTTTTTGACTGCAAAATTTGAAGTTCCAGAAAATCTCAGGAAAACATTGTAGGTGAATTTCTTTTTCGTCATTTATTGAGACTCATGCAGTGGCAAGTTCAGTTTTTTAAATTTTTTATAAGTGAGATATTTTGGATGCTACTTTTTGAAGGACAGTAAAAAGTCAAGGCCCACTAAAGTCTTCTAAAATAGGAATACCACTTTGAATATATTTAATTGACTGTAATTTCATATGTTTGCATTAATTTATTTATGTAATTATAAGAATTTATACACAGGACCAATGATTTCTCAAATCTATCTACTTAAGCAAAAGTCATGCTATGAAATCACATACAATGAGCCAAAAATTTTCAGAATGTTAACATTTATAGTCATATCAAAAGTCTAATTGTTAGAACCAGTAAAGAATTGTCCATTTGTTAAAACACAAAAGAAGATTTTTAAGTATCACTCTACACTGCAGCTAGCAAGTAAAACATGGAACTGCAATAGGAACTATGGAATCTCAATTACTTTGTATGTTAATATATTAAAACCTAGTAGTCTCATTTTTGTTGCAATGTCAACTGTTCATTTGGTTCTGTCACGTGACCGTTTTCCTCTACGATTCTTTAAGGAGCCAGATGGAATATCCACATTGCAACAAAAATGAAATGTCAGGGTTTTATGTGAGCAAATCGAAATTACACAGGCCAAATAACAAAAAGGTCAAACCACAAGTACTGCTGGAGCAATTTACCCTTAACAGTTTAGAAATATATTATGCATTCAAAAGCATGGACACTATATAATGATTGACATTAGAAGAATCTTGAATCTTATTCATCGTAACACAAGCATTGTAATAAGCAATCCTTACCAATGAAAACATCATGAATACTTGCCCAAAATAGAAAACATCATGAATCCCAATCAAATTTAAAGGTTTTTATTTTCATATACAAAATCGTTGACTCAAGTATGAATGAACATGGCATGATTAACGAAAGAAAAGCAAACAATACAACTTGACTTCCAAGGCATTTTCCTTTGTACCTATATCTTCCCCGACACACTTTTACTGTCAGGCAACATCTTACTAAGCCCTTTTAAAAGTACCACAGACAGGAATAATAAAAACAAACAAAATAAATTAAATCAATGCAAACACAGGGACCTGACTTTACCTGTCAAACCGAACTGCAGTGCCAATTAGTGTGCCTGCCAGCCGAATAAACATGCCAGCAGAAATTAAAAAGGGTAAAGATAGGCCCATCAGCAGTGTGAGAGTCTTGAGTGGCTTTGGTAACCGGGCTGGGGATAAGGTTGCTTCAAGCAAACCATCTAGATAATACAGAACATAAAATCAGTTGGAAGCAAAGACCAATAATATAGTAATTCCTGCTTGTTAATGAAAAAGAGCTACCTTGACAAGAAAATTTTATTTAGCCTCGTAAAGAGTGTTGGACATGTCCACATCTGACATGCCAGACACCTGTTCAGACAGCCATACTTATACCATATTTGAACTCTTTTATCTGAAATCTTGGTGCTTACTGTCGAATGCATCATATTACATAGTGCCCATACAACCGTGTTCATATTTTCATTACCCAGGCTATATAATGCTTGTAAAGTTTAACTTACATGCAAATGCAGGTGAGACAAGCCAAACAAGAGCTAAATAGGAAGACCCAATCTTGTAATAATTTCCCATCATCAGCAGAACAAGCCACTGCACCAAACCAGCTTTAAAGAGCCATCTTTCAGCATCCAATTTGGCCAAATCAGCTTGAACAACAGGAGACAGATTCCCCCTTCTTCCGGAAGATGCATCCAATAAATAGGTTTGGAGAATGAGATAACCCAAATGTTGGCCAGTCAATGCCCCAAGGAGAGCCGGAGCAACAAATAGACCAGCTACCAACCACGGACTTGAAACAAAGGGCACTGGTGATGAAGATACGAGTGGTAGAATAAAGGCAACAAGAATGGCGAAACTTAATGAACATATCCACATAAGGATAATACTCAAACATGATAAGGCCAAAGATATTGCAGCTGAATAACCACCCATTAGCAGTGACGTAGTCCATATCAAAAGTGATTGCAGTATCACTGAATTACAAAGCATATTGGCAAAACGTTGACGATATACAATCATGTACATCCCCTGAGAATTGGCATTACATATGCGTTAGAAAATGACATCAGTATAAGCTTGGCTTCAGGGCAGTAAAATTTCCCAGTAGAATGACCACAGTGAGCAAGAAGAAAAATAAAAGGTCAAGCCAAGAACAGTAATTGAGTTTCAGTGTTTATCAAGGTACCAAAACGTCAAAAAATATAGCAGTGTCATCCCCAGTCTTTTGGTGTGCTTCCATTGCCTTGCCATTAGGAATATTAGAGGAAGGAGCAGCATGAAGCAGAAATGCAAGCATATTTTCTCCAAGATGCTGAAGTGAACCCGGTGTCAAGAGCTTTAGTTTGTCATTCTGCATGTAGATGGCATTTCAAATATCCTCAGTAAATCAAATTAGAGCCAACTAAAATTACACTGCCTTTTATATTGTATGTTGCAGTCCCAATTTTGTATAAACTTATTAATTGCTTCAAGTCAATCTAAGAGTTGTCCAGCTTCGCAGAAGAGGTCCCTCAGATTTTTTTTTTTAAATTTTATTTACCGCTGTATTTATGTTTTCGAATTTTCCAGTTTAAATTAAAGAAAAAAGGTAACAAAAATTAACAAGTAAACAAAATTGTTGTTTTAATATTCATTGTTTTTTTAATGTCCAGTTTCTCTTTCCCCCTGCATACCAAGCACTGCTTATGTACATTCCCTTAACCATCATAAGGATCGAACCCATGTCATCCACCCAGATGTGAGTAACTTCCCAAGCGTAAAGACAACTTTGAATGTTATGCAATTGATGTTCTTATAAATCCTACGTAGGAATTTAACTTCCAATTTATTCAAAATATAGTATAGCAAACACTATGGCATGATGCAAGTAGACACATGCTGAACTCAGAGCCAAACTTTTCACATATATCTACCTGCCTCACATGCACCTACCAACAAAATGCCACCTCAAGCATCAATACATAACCACACACTATGCCACCTACTGATTTACCAAAAAGTGGAATGTGGTATACCACTGTTCATAAAATTTTTCCATCTACCAAAACACTTGAACACTTTTCCAACGTGTGTATGACATATCATTTACAGGTCAAATAAGAAAAAGAATGAATCCCATCTCAAGTCAAAATATGAGATTCGCAACCGGGCACAATTTTGAGGACTGAGTTGTACTTCAGATCAAAGCAAATAAAGGAGCTGCCCAGTCTTTGTGTTTTCTGACTCATCAAAACGAGTTGGTAGTTTGATAAAAAGACAATATGTTTATAACATGCAATAGTAGAATATAGAAAGGACATAAGAATATTTAAAATCCAAAGGCATTGAGATGATAACCTTTGTGTGATATACAGCGGTGTTATCTGTGTATGCAAAGTCAAGCCCCGAGAGACCAGCAACCTCTTTGTACACTTGAAAATCCGTTGCAGATTTTATGGCTCCTGAAGAGAAAAGATCCTGCAGCACTAAAATTCACTCAGAACATAGGTTCTGGTCGTGAACTGCAAGAGACATATCCACTAGGAACAAAAAGAAAAAAAAGTGGGAAAAAAGTAATTCTGTATTTCTATTATGTATAAGTCTTATGAAAAAGTAGGACTTTACGAACCTGTGCGATGACTTGGGCAGATGGGTACTTTGCCACCATGGCAAAGTTCTCGATAGCCCATGGATGAGGACCAGCCTGTTTAAATGAAGAATAAAAAGTAAGGGGAAAACGAAAAGTTTAAATCATTAAAGGGACCATTCAAGCCATAAACTGAACATGGAGAGAGCATTTATCATTATTTTGTCTACAGCAGGTTTTTACTGAAAAGAAAAAAAGGGGACTCCTTGTTTTAAAATATGATCTAAATGAATGGCTGAGAGACATATTAGTATAGATGATTCAATCAGTGCCTTACACATTTCCTAGATTGTATGTTAGCCATTAGCCAACAAATAGAAGGGGCAAGTTATTCAATTAGCACGTTCTAGTTAATGAACCACATATGTTAAACTGAAACCACAGTAACTGTCCATTTTGCTAGTTTCCAGATTAACTGATTTATCACCACATAGTACAATCAACTGAGACCATCCAAGTGGAGACCAACCGACGAAAGTTCAGTATATAACAATCAATCTTATATATATATATATATATAGAGAGAAAGAGAGAGAGAAACTAAAAGGTTAAAGGAAAGAAGCAAAATGTATATGCAAATATATAAATACATATCGGTAGTTCATGAACCAGACCTGGAATATGCCAGACTTCCCTCCAATACCCATGGCCTCCAAGTCTATAGCCAAACGAACAGTATCACTCCATGGATGCTGCACTCATAAAATAAAGTTACTACACCGCAATATGAAATATGAGGTTTCCCTTGAATTTGTGTGTTTTTGTACAAAAATTTAGCAACCATTTAAATTTGTTTCTGAAGCAAGTGAAGTATTTATCCTTTGACAGAATGTGACAATTTGTAGACAATTCAATTTTTTGTGTGTTTGTGGGTGAAGAGCATAGCAGAAAGCAATCATCAGTTATTCATATGTGCAGTAGCATAACATAAATATACTGAACGAGTGCCCTAGTGAAAGTTCTCATAATCAAAGAAAAATTATTGTCAAAACAACGATAATAGTTATAACTCAACAAACTGATTCCCCACATACTTACCAAAAAAGGGGAAGAAAAACTGATTCCCTATAGTGAGCACATGTATGTAAAATCATATGGTTCTGACCATAGTATTTTCCCACTGTCGTGTCTGCAACCAACCACCACTGTTGATGGCGTTTTCCCAAATAACTTTCTCTTTTCATTCAAGCATTAAACTTATATTTAGGGTACCGCTTGACCAGATATAATCTCAACAAAGTCAAGTTTGGAGAGACTGTAGACAAAAGAAGCCACAGATATATGTGCCATTGAGATGTCAGATAATTTGGGTTGTAATGAAGGAGATACTAATGGCAACAATGAAGATGTTGCAATTACTGACGGTGGTGCTGTCTGCAAGGCCGACGACATGGTTTACCCTTTTCTTTGGTAGAGAGAGAGAGAACTTACAGAAAAAAAGGCTCTAAAAACAAGAGAGAAGAGAGAAGGGGGGGGGGGGGGGGGGGGGGGGGGGGGCGTGTTTGCTCATAGTTTGGATGGATGGATGACCAGCAGTTAATGGTAAGAGAAGCAAAAAGAAGAACACTTTTTGCCCTTATAAAGACTTGGAGAATGCTAACCAACTTCAAAGTTGAAGTATATTATCAAACCATACATATATGTATATACCTAAAATACATAGGCAGGTACGTGCATATTACATTAAAAACCAACTCCTCTATAGTGCTATCTCTTGTTCTCTGCGCATTGGACGACATGAACTAGTTAACTTCGGATTATTAGGCACAATTAATTTACAAAATTCAGCCAAGGCACAAACAAGCACAATAAACTTTAACACTCATTTTCAAAAGGGCATTCGTAATTTTTATGCTGATGATACATGACTAAAAGGTTAAATAGATAGGGAGAATGTAGACAGGGGACCTCTTTTTTCTTTTTGGCTAGGAAAGAAACAAAGGTATCTTTATGTATGTGGAAATATATACTGAATTCTGTTGCACTCAAAGTTAAATAGAAGTTATGTAGCACAGACATGGACATGACACCATATGGACACACTGATATGGGAAATCTTAGAACTGTAGGACGCAATATGGCAAGGACACGTCAACGTATTCATACATTATGCATATATGTCATGCATGTTATATCAGGCAATAGGTAATCTAATTTATTATTTATACATTTCTTCATAAAATCGTGAATTATGGAAGATAGAGCTCCACAAATATCATGCATACTCCTATTGCTTGCTTTCTTGCTACACTTCTTCTTTTTTTTTTTAATGAGTTTTTATTGCTAGAGTTTTTCATATGTTAGAAGTTGTCCATTGCATACTTTACTTTATGATGGCCATGCAATGATGTACTCATTTTAGAATGTTTAAAGGCATATTTGTGGTGTCTAAATTGTGTTCCCAAGAATATCTGCATAGGTTGTTTGGGAGGATCAAAGAAGTGTTGCCGAAGCTTCCAAAATTCTGAAATTTTATTTTTGTGGAATAAGTGTTGGACAAATTTACGGGAGTCTTTTGAGAAGTGTCGATGTTCAACATGTTCAACAAGGACAAACTCCTCCCTGAAAGTGTCCGTGCTACTAATAATTAAAGAAATGAAATCTAGAACTTTGATTCCTCAATAAAGTTTGTATCTTCAATGATGATAATTTATGAGCAACCAAAAAAATGGCCCCAGATATTAGAGGGGCAACTGCATATATCTTAGAAAGTAGATAGGGTTTCAATTAACTTGCGTTCGTTATAAAAGAAAGCACAAGAATCCATCTCAAAATGGAATTTTAACACACAAGAAAACAGCTGCACAGGTGGAGAAAAAAAGAGAGGAAACTTGCAACACAAAAGTGCAGTTAATATCAACACAACCATTGTATACAAGCATGTAGACCCCCGCACCACCCCCCCCCCAAAAAAAAAAAAATAATGCAGACTGTGAGAAAATCAAGGAAAAAAGTAAAAAGCTGGACCCACTTGGGACCTTTCCTATTCATATTTTGGTCGAAGTAAATTCCTTAACTCTTTGTCTATTTTTGGTTAAATATGCTGCTGGTCATTTTTTATAATGCTGCATATGGGCAGTAGGCATCACCCATGGGTCATAATACGAGTCAAGGTATATTATTGGATCTCCAAATATGTTTTTCCAAAGGCAAAAATGGGTTTTTTAAAAGTCAAAGCCTTTACTTTCCAAATTGTGGAGCCACAGTCCTTTTGGTATTAGGATTTCTTCTGGTCTATATAAAGCTAAATAACACTTCCAATTGAATTGAGAACATGTTTAGAATTTTTAGAACTGTTGAAGATCCTTTTAATTTGTGTGATGCAATTCTAGCGCTAGGGGTGATGCCTAGATCTCCTCCTTCTCCTCCTTCTTAATCTTCTCTCTCTTTAATTTTCTATTGGTTTATGCTTTGAAAACGCAATACCAGATCTACTTATAAAGAAAATTGAGATCTGGATTGGGGATGAAAAATAGATAAAGAAATTAACAAACAAATCAAAATCAAACTAACAATAGCTGGATACAACTTAAATAGCCCAAACCTGAGTTATAAAGCTATGAGCACCATTTAGGCCCTCCTCCTCTCCAGTATTAAATAAAAATATGATAGAGTTCTTAAATCCATGGGCCCAGTGAGAAATTCCTCGAGCAAGCTCTAACATAACAGCTACACATGAACTGCAATCACCAGCTCCTTCCCTACAACATACAAAACAAGGTGAGCCTTATTTGCTAGGATTCATATAACAAGGTTGATATACAAGCGTATCGCCGAGGAAATTGAAGAAAGCAATAATATACAGATGTGAGTCATATTGGCCGTGTCATGTTTGTGTGTCAACTAGGCTATGTGATAGATCATATGGGTGGAGAAACAAGATGAATCTTTTCAAGAAAATCCATTCCCCTGAAGGATGTACTTGAAAGGCTAACTTCATTAAGCCTCTAAGACAAATAAGCTTGAAAGTATCACGCTTGCAATCGTAGACATTGAGGGTCAATTTGCTCATGCAACTAAATTGTATAAACAAAAGCTAGGAGACGGTCTCCTCCAGCTTTGGGCATGTTAGAAACTGAAACAGGGCAGTTTGGACCAATGGGAACAGGTTGGTACGTAGAAACTGCAAGTACATGCCAACACTGGACCTTACAAACCAGCTGGTTTTCGTAAGTCTTCCAATGAAGAAACTCAAGCCATCAAATGACCACAAAATGAAGTGGATGACAATGTCTATAGTCTTTGGCGGAGCAACACAAAGTGATTGCAGAGACAAGATCATTTATGAGGGGAAGCATACAAGCCTTGTTAGGGTGGGACAATTTCACATATCTACAAAAAGAGCAGCAGACTTCCTGGCCAATGGCAGAGTCCTCTCTGCATGAAATATTGATATATATTGTTAGGCCCATTTCCAAAAAGATAAATCTTTGGAGCAATTTGTGATCCATAGAATCAGAGCTTCGGTTATGAGAGGTCTTCGGACTAATGACAGAATAGGAACATATAGAACCACCAAGGAGGACATTGTTGAGGCGGTGAAAAATAACATGATTGACTTGGATCTAACTGAAGATATGGCTGGGATTGAGTGAATTGGAGTACAATGATACATGTAGCAACCGAAAACAATTGTGATTAAGGCTTGTTGAGTTGAGTTGAATAACTATAAAAGAATGAGAACATATCGCAGCACCATATTCAATTCAAACAATTTAATCCTTGGCACTTAAAAAAAAAACAAAAATGACGATCACTTTTACACAAATGAGCCATGTAGCCAGAAATTTAACCAGAAGCTAACCACTGTTACAAAAATTTTGAGATGTTTGAATAGTGCTTCATTTCCTATTCCCTTGATTTGACAAGATTAAGATCAAGAGATTACCAATCTCATGTATCATTTTTAAAACAGAAAATCAAAATGCGCTACCGTTTTCTTATTTTATTTTGCTCATTCAAGCATCCAAGTTCGTGGTATCTCCAATATAGGCACTCACAAATACAAAAATCCCAGTTGTTAGAGATCTCACATCCAAACGAAAAATCACTGGAAAATACAAAAATAGATGTTTATCACTTTCAGGTGCCCACACAAATGCATTTAACTTACATGAACACCTTAACCTAATCTAATCAAAGAAAATAATTTGCGACGGTATAGTACAAAGGAAGCATACGCTGAAAACACGGTATCAATATGGGAGGAGACCAGAATAGCATTTTCTTCTGCTTCAGATGCATATTTTGGCAATATTCTCAATACGATGTGATTTAGATCTGAATAGACAAGTGTTTTTCCCTTAAAAAGGCCACTGACCAGACGATTGGCACCAGAGTTTGCATGGAAAAAATCCACTTGAACATCGACCTCCCAATGAGCTGATTTCTTTATATTTTCTGATGCTGCCAAGACATACTGCAGAGAGAAGCAAGTTAGGAGAAGTTTTCTGCAAAATGGTAGCTCAAGAAAGAGATGACCAAATGGCCATTAATAGACCATAACAATTTTTATGCACAGGGTGGGAATGAATGAGCATAACATGCACAAACTTAGGAGTTGTTTTCTACAAAATGGTAGTTCAAGAAAGAGATAACCAAATGCCATTGATAGACAATCATAATTTTTACACACGAAGTGGGAATGAAGGAGCATTACATGCACCAACTCAATACTATGGGACCAGGCAAAACCATATACATACATCGGACAATCACTATTGAAAGCATAAAAGTGTAGTTTTGTTCTGGTTCTCATTCCCAAAGAAAGTGTTTATAAATATAACTTTTCTATTGAAAGACTTTAAAAATTAAAGAAACAATAATGCACACGAGTAATATAGCAAGAGAATGCAAAGGGAAAATCATAGCATCAATATCATAACCAATCCAGCTGCCAACTCATATTGGTGGCTGGGTCACTGGTTCAATCATGGCCTAGCCGTCTGTGAATCACTTATGCGTACGTATTTCTAGAACTTCAAGAAGAAGATGCATTGAAGACTGGTTGTAGCTTGTCAATAGCAAAAGATATAAGGTTCAACTGTGAAAAATCAGCATGCTCTGATACCAATTGAATAATTTCTAGACCTTAGGTTAACTTAAGGTGGTGGTGAAGTCAGTTATTCGATTACACAATTTATGACCAATTATTTAAATCAACCACAATAGCATGCATAAATAGAAATAAATCACTCACAGGCAAGAGCCACATGATATTTTAACATGAGAAAACCCAAAGGGTAAACCACGGAACCCTGGGACCCAATCAGTCAACCTACTATCAAGAACAGTAATCCAAATTGACAACTTACAACCAAACCCTAGCTGAATCTCTCATGTCTCAAGTGTGAAATTCATGAACTTGCAAGTATGTCCTTCTTGTACCAATTGAATCACTGTGATCTCCTATCGCTCCCTTCATACAATTCTTCAATGATTGATTGACTGTTAATCACCATAACACCTTTAAAATCTTCCAACTACTGAACTAGATCCACAAATCCCCACAGGATGAGTTTAACATCATAGAACTTCAACAAGAATACTAAGACAACCACGAAGGATTTTATGCAGTAAAGCAAAATAAGAAAACCTTTTACAATGAAATCTCACTTTATGTTCTCTCAAAGATGTCTCTCTAATTATGTAGAAATTCTTATAGGGTTATAGAGAGGAGGTATTAAACCCTACTTATGGCCTTCCTCTAGCCTCATATTTATAGTAGAAGACCTCGGAACCAATCTTCCAAAACAATACAAAACCTTTCAAAATAAGGTTTCTCCAATAGCCATGTCTGTAAGGCGGGTCAGGATTTTGCTGCCGCGACAGGAACCGACAGCCAATGAATCATCATCTCGCTGCCATGAGACGCCGACAACAGGTAGCCACAGCTACTGGAATTTCTTCATGTTCTCATGTTCTGGAGCACAATCTCACTGCCGCAAGTGGCAGTAAAGGCTGCTGTCCTGCTACAATTCTGCTGTCACATGCATTCAAGCACTCCTTAGCAATGTGTGTATGATGAACACTTCGGCTCACATATTCTTGTGTTTTCTAACATTCAAAGATGACTCAAAGCACAAATTACAATTCTAAAAACAAATTACAATCAACATGTTTTTGTCGATGGAATTTGCCAACACTCAAAAGTCCTACTGACTCTCACCGTCACCAAGCCCTTGGTTTATTTCTTGCGCATATTTCACATGTATAGTTCTATTTGTGACCACACCTTGATGCTCCACTGGTTGAGCCAGATTGGTCTTAATTATAGTGAATCATGGGCCAATGAAACCAAAAGAATATAACAAAACTGCTACAAGCTCCGATGTTGTAGGAAGCATGCCTAAGGTGTGAAACTAAATAGCACATCACCCAAGCAAGTATTTCCTTTCTCTGTATTATCATGAAATGGGATGCTAATTTGCACAGTTTTTACATAAAATGCCCTAAACTTACTCCATTAAATTTCTAATCATATGCAAGATAGATATGCAGAGCTTTCCATTGCTTCTAGCAACAAAAGCAATCCTAATTTAGTTGACAAAAGCAATCCTAATTTTCCCGCAAGCAGCTTTATTTATGTGCTCAGGTCATTCGCATAAAAACAGCCTTAATTAGCAAGGGTTAGTCTAGGCAATGTCTAGATGCCATGATTCAACAATTTAGACCTGGCCTTGTACCCTTTTTATTTTTTTGGGGGATATGTGGCTTTGGACCATGAAAATAGGTCATGTGCTGCCCATGCACAGTATGTAGCTTGACAGATGCCAAAGGACACATCCAGCGCAAAAATATCTAGGTGGTTTGTCAGATGGCATGGATACAAGTATGGTGGCCAAGTCACAGAGTAAGCTTTGTGCATCAGTAGTTGGAAGGGTAGGCCTTAGCTAGTGCTCTCTGAGGTTTGCACTATTTTGAAGGGTACAAATGGAAGAACTCTTGGCTCAAGTTGGGCAAGGCAGCTTCACTGTCTAGGCAATAATAACAATGTTGTTTAGTTGTCTTGTGGCACAAGAGGGGGGGTTACTGTGGTATTTGTGGATCACTCCTCCTTGAAAAGTCTTATTATTAATTTCAGTGGACCACAAAAAGTGAGTTAAGCACCAGGACTTCGTCGAAACTGAAGGTGGATTATTGAAGCTCATTTGAATACACAGAGACTAGTATGATTATCTCAACATAAAAGTCTCAATGTTAATTTACTATTTTGCTTGCTTATTGAGAATTAGTTGGGCTGTAGAATAATTTGAAGAACACTATCAAACTAGACCATGGTTGAAGATATTGCAACACTTCATAGGCAAGTCCAACAGGATAAGTTCATTTGTCCACTGCACCTATATCTATTATGTTGTGAGATCCAATCAACTTTCACGTGGATCCACAACTGTGCATGTACACATCTACATTTGGTCGAATGCAAGCATACAAGGTAATTCTAGCAAGTATCTCAGTTTTCTAGCTACTGTATGCCTTGCACGTACAAGAACAGTCCCTTTAGTAGTTGTAGTTTATTCATCTTTACTTTCAAAAACGAAAAGAAAATCAACGAAGACCAAAAAAACATAGATTTTCAACGGTGGAATCAGATGATATCTTCATCTAGTTTAATTGAGTATAACACACTGTAACAGCATATATCATGGTATAGGATTCGTAGATGGAGTGAGCTCATGCAGCTAAATTTGTAAAAATTACAGACATGTTCATATAAGCTTGTAAAGAAAAATAATAATAATTCTATTGAGTGTAGACTAACCTGAAGAGCGAGATCAATAGCATCAGAACCGACAGGATGTGGGCCAAATTTAGTCAAGGCCTTTACATGCTTCATGGCTTCTTTCTCAGAGAAACCCCTCTTGCCTGCCTGATCAGCAGTAAGAGGCACAGGCATACTCTCAAACTGATAATGATGCACAGCCCAACAGCCATTAATGACTAGAACAAACAAGGTCAGTATCATATATGCTGACCTCTTTGGGCTTCCAACATTATCACTGGTTTGGGGTCCCTCATCAACACCAGACACCTCACTAGGCTTATGACTGCCGGCTGGGTTTGCCGTTCCCGAAGAACTTACAGGCTTCCGTTTCATTTTCACATAAATGATTAAGCAAGCACCTGGTCAAGAAAATTTATCCTGAATAAATTAGGATTATCGTCAAGAAATCATCTTGAATTTAGAGAGAATTAATTCAATTCTGGTAATATTGACTACTTTTTTTCAGCTGCAAATGGTAACTCTGAGTTTAGCTACTGAGAAAATGTAAGAAAATGAATATAGACACTAATCTCTTTCTTTTCTTCTGGTTTTATAAAACTGAAAAGAATCACATCAACAAATCTATAACGTTGCATAACTAAAAATCTTTGATTCAATTATCAAAACTACTTTGTTTTCACTCATTTTCTCGGTAACCAACCAGAGCATAGAATCATAGAAAACATATCTTAACTTACACCCGATCAAATAAACACGGAACTTGACCTAAAAAGACTAGAACTGAGACTTGAAAATAGTAACATAAAACTAATAAAGAAATAGCGTGATCGCGAGAGAGAACCTTACAGCGTTGTTGATGGGGTTTGAGATCAGAGAAAGAGCAGTTGTGACAGTATGGGGTATGGTGAGCCTGAGCCTCTTGAGGGTTTGAGTTTTTCGGTGTTGGTTGTTAATTGGAGTAGGAGTTGGAGGAGGAGGAGGAGGGGGAGGGTGATCGGGGTGCTTACGTCAGCCGTCAGGAAAGTCAAAAGACTCAAAACCTAAGTCCTGGAACATTTAGCTCAACGGTTCTCACCCCATGCACCGCAGATTATGCAAATATTTTCAATCATAGTTACTATCAAATTACTATTAACCCATCCATTATTTATGAGGCATGAGATATTTATAAGTTAAATAAACGAATTTAAGAATCCTAATTTTTATTTTAGATTTGTGATTTAATTTTAGTCTCAAAGAAAACATATGAGTATATATTAAGTTAAGCCCGGCTCGAATCAATTCAATCCATCCAATAATCACCCTTACCAACTGACGCAACGAACACTAGTAAAATCTTATTTTAACATATTTCTTATTTTTCATAGGTGAGATGTATTTAATTGTTATATATATACCTATATGTATCCTTTTTTTCTATCATTGAAGGATTTAGTATTTTTATTGGATAACGTGGTTTTGTAGATCACAATATACCTTTTAATATAAAAGTTCATGTATTTTAATTAAGGGTACAAGTCACATAGCTTGTTTAGATCAATGTTTTTCTTACCAGCTTTGCTAATTAATTTTTTAATATTTGTATAATTTTTAACTAAAATTTAATTATTACCTATTTTTTAGTTTTTAGTTAAATTTTTTACTTTTTTTGACATAAAACCATAACTAAAATTCAGTAAAAATAAAAAAAAATATAGCTGAAAAAAGAGTAAAAGGATGACTTAATTGAGCTTTTAGAAGATATTTTTCTCTGTATATTGCTGAAAAAATGGAAAAATGGTAATGAAAGTAATTTTCCCAAAACAAAACTAAAGTACGAGAAGCTAAAAAGAAAGTAACTTTTATCCATCACTTTTTTTTAATTGGTTTTGTACCCCAATAAAATGGGTGGAAATTCTTTATATATATTTTTTGTAATAGACTTATTTTTTGGGGGCATAAACCCTTTGACTGATTTACACAAAAGTTTGAAAAAAGAACAAATAAATAAAATTCCAACCTTTTGTTTTATAAGATGTAATGCATACGTCTAACAAGGATATTTATTTGAAAATATAGTTTAAAGTTCAAACTATTCAAACCCCGTAGTACTTTAAAATACATGATTATAATTAACTTTACATTACATGCCAACAAAAGAAAAATTCTATTATTTTAAATTTTGAATACAATAAAAAACTCCAATAGAACAGCACGTTAATAGTATTTTTAAAATTATGATCTGACATAGTGAATGTTTTGAATTGAAATAAAAATATCACAAATAATCATATTATTATGTAAAAAATTAAGTAAATATTTTTTATTTGTATTACTCTACTTAAAAACACATTAGGTATCGAGTCTCCTCGTACTTGATTTGAGAAAATTTCAAGCTCCTATGCCATATAAAAACGGTAGAATTCCGTTACAACCTCTCTTAGACTAAATGATACTGAATTCCAAACTAATTTAAAATCACATTGAACACGGCTAGGACAATGGAAGTGGAACAACTTCCAAGTGTTCTAAATTTAGAATTAAAAAAATAAAAAGAAAATTTAGACTGGTAAACACACGACGTCGTTTACATATGATACCACGTCGTACTTGGTACCATACTGCAAATTGCAGACTCTGTTCGTCAGCTGAAGTCGCCGGTGACAGTCAAAACTTCCACCACTTTCCCATCCCTCCATACTCTCTCTCTCTCTCTCTCTCTCTCTCTCTCTCTCTGTATCATCGATTCTATGTCCCCTCGTTGCCGTAGACTTTAATTCAACTCTGTAACTCTCAATTATCACTTTCTTCAACTGATATATATATATATAGCTATATAGAATACTTATGCAATTCAATTCTTCCAATTATATGAAATTAAAGCTCGGATTGTAACCATATTAAACTATGAGCCACCCGTCGGTGCACCCATTGGAGGCCCCTCCTCTCACCGATGCCGCCAACCCCCCGCCGAGGGTGAGGATGAAGGACATCCAAGGCATGTCGGGCACGCCCGCCGGCCTCGCCTTGCGTCTCTGTCAGTTCGGCTTCGCTGTTGTAGCCCTTTGCGTCATGACCTCCACCTCTGACTTCCCCTCCGTCACCGCCTTCCGGTATCTATCATTCTCCTCTCATACGTGTGTGCATATATATATATATATACAGTTGTTGATCATGTTGTATTACGAATGTGTAAAATCTAGCTTCATCTGATGATTATCAACTGGTTTATGATGACATTTGCTGCTCCAGATTGCCGATACTAAATGATTTTAAACTGTTATGATTTAGACCATCTATAGGACCCTAGAAGGAGCCTGATTAATTTGTGCAATAGCCATCCCTAAACAGGAAATCCGATTCTTGTCAAGAGTCAGAACTTGAAATATATATTTTACTATTACATTTGAGAGCTCCTTAACAGCCAGTCTGTGAAATGCTCACGGAGGGAATTCATTTGTAGATATTACTTATGAACTGTTCTGTCTTTTGGCACCATTAATTTATAGAATTGCATATGTTTGGTTCTGTATGGTTCTCATTTAAACAATGGGATGTATCCACAATATCTGAATATGGAACTAATTGATAAAATATTTCTGTGAATGATAAAATTTTCTGGTATTTTCTGTGTCAGATACCTTGTTGCAGCTGTAGGCCTGCAAAGCTTGTGGAGTCTCTCGCTTGCCGTTTTGGATATACATGCACTCTTGGTGAGGCGTTGCTTGCGAAATTCCAGAGTTGTCGGCTTGTTCACTATAGGAGATGGGGTAAGTAAATATTTGTTGCAGATTTTAACATAATTGAGGAGTCAAAGCCATATATGAGCATAACTTGGTGCGTGCCATGTCAATTCTTGCAAACCATTGAAGGTTAATATCAGGTTATACTGGCCATTATGTTTATTTATGAGATAGTTGGAGCTGTATCCAAGAGCAATGATTCTCATCCTGGGTTGACTTGGCAACCAATCAGGGGCTGTTTTGATATGTTATAAATTCACTTAGTTTTGTTGCAATATTATATATATTGGCAATTAGTATACAGAAAGGTAAGTGATCAAGTGAGAAACTGGGGCCTTTTTTGCGATGGTTTTAACAAGGGGGTTCACATCGTAGTGCCAAAGATGATTCTCCAAGTGGTAATTGGCCTCCACTAGCTGATTTGAGGGCAAGTAGGTGAGAAAATGACAAGGTCACGTGGTTCAACAAGATGGGGGTTCTATGGATGCTGGGGTACAGAATCCTGTTGTTTAAATAAATTCAGAGGAAAGGGCTTGTGAACTTTTAAGCGGAGAGCAACTTAGTGTTAATGGAGATTTAAAGAGGATTGAGGGTTGAAGGATTTGAGGAGGTGCCCTTGTTTGGGTTTAGTGAGATGTTTTCACTTGCTGGTTTTGCTGCTTTGTTGTTTTCTCTTTGTATGATGTAGTGCAGCGGTAGTGAGTCCATTATGTTCATTTTTTTATTTCTCTATCTTTCCAGCTTGTGTACATGGGTTGCGCCTCGTGGCGCTTCTAGTGTTGCTTTTACATAAGAAAGAAAGGTAATGGGTCAGGGGCACCTTAGTGTAACCAAAATTTTAGGCTAAAGAAAGACCCAAAATCCTTAATTTCTCAAAGTTTGCAGAGTTCTCCCATGAATAGACAATTTGTTACTCGATGTTTCAGCGGTTTTCATGAGATACTCTCTCTCTCTCTCTCTCTCTCTCATATGCATCTGTATACGTGTGCTTGTGTCTCTGTGAGAGAGAGTGGCCAAACTTAATGGCCCTTTTATTCTTTTTATTTAAAAATAGTTAGTGCCTGGTTCATATTTTATGGCTAATTTTATGGTAATCTACAAGCAGATTTGAGATTTTTGGCATTGATTCTCCTTACCTTGGGAATTGTCTAAGGTGAATGCATCTTCTTGTTAAGGCCTGTGTATTAAGACTGGAAAATTAAACTGTGACCGAAGTTCTACTTCCAATTGATTGTTCTATAGCTACTCCCTCAGCATCAGTTGATTTAACTGAATCGGTCCATTAGTATTCAGCTCTACTGTTGTTTTTGAACCTATCTTGATGTGTTAAGCAAGAGATAAATGGAATATGTGAAAGCTAATATAATTGGATATAGATCATGTAGAAACATGTGCATGCAAGCTGAAGTCTCTGTCCATGCACAAAAGGTGGAAACGAATGTGGTACTACTCATGACTCAGAAACTGTTCTTGCACTAAGAAGTTGACAATAAAGAAGTGAATGGTTATGGTCAGTGGTAGGTGACCTGAATATTTTATTGGGGATTGCGAAGCAGGGTGGTGTTAGCAATGCAGTTGGATCCGATGCACAATAACTGAAGATGGAGTTCAACCTATTAGGAAACTTGAACCTAGTTTTGGGGTGTGATATCCAACCTGGTTTATTACAATGGCATCTTTGGAGCTGAAGTATTTTGAAAAGACCCAAGTTCAATTTGCAGCACGCATTATCACTATAAACATATATTTAATGACTGCAAGTGTGGATGACACTCAAGATAGGATCTTTTCATAAAGCTCTGAACTCTGCAAGACAGTCTGGTTGTTTTTCAGCCAGTGTGGATCACAAATAGTGATTGTCCGCACTATACACTAGACATAGTGTTGAATACATGTATAGTTAAGCTTTTATTTATTATATACAAGGTATTTTCTGGCAGAGATAAAACAATCAAGTTGAGTTGATTTGCTGATTGTTTGATTCTATGGAGCATCTCTAAACACTGTGTAAAACTATTTTTGTATTCCTTTTTGCTCTTTTTCATGAAAACCAGTCATGTCAATTTTTTGTTCATTGAGTTCATGCACAAAGGAGCATTGCTTTGTGCAATGGTAAAGTCTCTAACTGCAAAACTTGAGTATGTGGATTTGAATCTTAGAGCAGTCACTTTTAGCAATAATGCAGAGCTATGTTACCTTGACTCTTCTAAATTTGTGAAATACCTATGTCGGACACTAGACACTCGGACAAGGGTATGGGATACGTGTCCGATATGGCTAGTTGGACATGCATCCAAGAAGTATGTATAAACAATTGAGTTAACTATAGAATTATGCATAAGACTTATATTTTATGCATAAAATGCTATATTTTAGTTTGTAAACACCATTTTACGTTAAGTAAATAAAAGAATTACTTATAAAATATAAAATATAGCCTTGTCCGAGTGTTCTTGACATGAGAATTAGATGAATCCGATGCTTAGACACATACCCACACCCGACTCAAGGTAACATAGGTGCAAGAGGTTAGGTTTGTATGCAGTCTTACAACTCTGAGCACCCTCAATTAACAGCTAGCCAACACCATTTAATGCCCATTGATTTCACACACAATTTTCCACACTGATTGGTCAAGGTAAACTGCATGATTTCCTTTAGATTGATCTACTCTTAGCTTGTTAATTTGGCAGTAATACTATTTTATATTGACCAAATCAAAATAATGGGCTTCCTTCTTTGCATCTGCAGGTCACGTCAACGCTTATTTTTGCTGCAGCATCTGCATCTGCTGGTATAACAGTGCTCATTGGTAATGATTTCAACAATTGTGAACAAAATCATTGTACGAGGTTTGAGACAGCTACAGCCATGGCCTTCATGAGTTGGTTTGCCATTTTGCCATCGTTCCTCTTGAATTTCTGGTCTCTGGCATCAAGATGATAGATTTGAAATATCGTCCAAAGTGGGTTTTTGATATATGATTAATCATTTTTTCCCCTTACTCTGTAACATTTCTGTTTTATGCCCCCACCCTTGCCAACTTAACTGATGGGGTGCAGAACTTCCATAGCTTGTAGTATTTATCGTACTTACTGTGGAGAATTTGTACTGAGTAGCTGAAGAATGACACTTCGGCTGTCAAGGTAGTTCAAGCCTGATTGCATGTCTCTCCCCCTTCCCTCCCAGCACTATTTTTGTGTTTGTATGTATTTTGATCGTGGTCTGGGCTATAAGATAAGATACAGCTCTTGTACTACTTGACTGGTAAGAAAGAGCTTCCGTAAGAACTGGAAGACTCTTGTATGTACGGTAACCCTCTCTTCCGCTACTGGTGGACTGTTGCACAGAAAGGCCGACAGAAGCAACGTTTCTTAGCGCGCTTCAGTTTGAAGGTGAAGACTAAAGAGTGACTAGTTTTCTCTCAGATTGTGGGACAATAACAATAAGTTTTTCTTATGTCCCAGCCTAGTTCATTTTCCTCTTACATGGTGATGAATGCTGAATGAAAGGAAATGGGATCAAGAGAGTTTTCTGGCTTGGTGTTTAACTTGTTTGCTATGCAGTGGATTTAAATGTTATTGTCTCAGTAACAAATGATGCAACAAAGGAACCACAAGGGTGGCTATAGCCCTCATGCTAAACATCAGATCTAAAGTTTGATCTATCTTCGTGCCCTCTTGTAGTCCGTTATTATTCATGCAATATATGAAATTTACATAGTTTGTGTGAATGGTAGCCTTGTAAGAGCTCAAAGCATAAGGTCTTATGTTCGTATATTAATTTCTATACACTGCCAATGCAAATAAGAGTTTTTCACAAGGTACAGTATATTAATTTCTATACACTGCCAATGTAAATAAGAGCTTTTCACAAGTAAGATACATTTTAGCATCAATCAGATGCTTTACAAAATCTGTTCAATAATAACCATATTTAAAGCTGTAGCTTTATATATTTTTTTTCTAATTCAAAATAGTTTGGGTCTCTTATTTATAACATACGAAGTTGTTATCCACTATTCAAATGCCCAAAATTGTAAATTTAAAGACTACAACAAAAGTTTCAATTGAATGAAATATGAGAAGGGAAAGTACTGTTTTTTTTTTTTTTTAACCTCTCACGTGGCATATTTTTATGTTATTTGTTTAAAAACCTTTTTACACTAATGATATATTAAAAATACACAAGTGCTTTATATTATTTGACAAATAGTAACATTTGCCCTCATTTGTCTTGTAAATTTTTTTACCTATTTCTAGCACACTTTTTTCTAAGCATCTAAAGAAAGTTAAGCCTATGTTTGATTCACCTTTCTCAACATCCTTGAACAATGAGACTAGCTGTTACGTCTGCTCCTAATTAGGTGTTATTAACGTCGTCTTAGGAACAACGTATTCGCATAGGTTCTGAACCTGTAAGCGAAATCTCAACATAGTCCCAAAGACATAATCTTATAAGAATAAACAACGTCATTACATATAGGAACTCATCTCATAATCCACCATATATTATAAGAAGGCTACTAAATTAAATCCGCAATAATTACAAGACCAAATATAAAATGAACTCTACAAAACTCCCATCTAGTACGCAACATATATAAAGACTGCGACTCAACAAATAGAACTCCTCGAAGCTCTCCAACTCAATATCAACAATGATAGCGACAGCAGTGGATTGAACATCCCTCTCCATCTCACTTGCAAGACAACCTGTGTGAGTGTGAGTTATATATCAAAGTGTTCACTAAGATAATCAAATTCATAAAGAACCAATGCTAAATAACAACCGAGTCAATCACCACACATAATCTACTAAATCAACCACCAAAAGACAAACCACCACACTAATAGGTAAACCACCAACAATGATATAACCACACATCTGTCACCAACACCATTGAGGAATGCCTCATGAAATGTAACATCTTTTGTGATGCAATGTTTAATATTACCACATTGGCTCACCTCATCGGCTCACTACCACATAGGCACATCTCACACAGACACTTCACCACATAGGCATACTTGTTGATAATCTTGTCAAGATTGATAAATCAAGTTATAAAAAATGACCACTACGATACAATTTACAATACACCACAAATGAGCCCACGATTTAAATAATATTGGTCTAATATACTAATAGCTTGTTATCAATGAATGTCTACCATGACACCTTTTAGGTTAGTTTACCGTGACTAAACTTAATGTAGATTCCATGTGACTGAATCTATATATAATATATATTGCAATATATGCATATAATATATATTGTATGCAATGTTACCTCATAATTCAACACCATTATCAACACCCAAATGCCACTACATAAGACATGATACATTAACACCAACATCAACATATGAAACAATATCAATATCCATATAGACAACAATTTTAATATAGATAAGCCATACAATGTCACAACATAAACCACCATCATTAACACATACAACAAGATATCCAATTAAATACAAATAAGACTATCTTATATCCTCACAATTAACACCAGCATAACAACAAGACATTCACTTCAATACAAATAAAACTATTTTAAATTCCCACCTCAACTTACTGTACACATAAGGATGAGTCAGTCATTTGATGGAAATGGAGTGTCTTCAACCACTTTCAAACCCAACACACACACCACCATGTCAAACTTGATGTTATAATTACAAGAATTCGTAACCAATGCATGTTCATAGCTTATACTCTTTAAATATGTGATTTAAAATATCAATGATGCATTAGAAATTCATGGGATGTTAAACCCTTCCCCAATGCAATACAATATCAACTTTAAACTATAATATCTCATAATTTACAAGGAGTTGTAGTAAAAATTTTATATCAATAGAAAGATCTATGAGTCTACTTTCTAACGCTTTAAACGATTTATCATTTCGAGTTTTTTATAGTGAAATATGACCATTTTACCAAAGTGTGCCGAAGCTGTGGCCGAGAAGCGAGCCACTAGGCGTTCTCCTAGCAGCCCACTACAACACTATACGTCCTTTAGGAGCGCTAGTGTGCCCCTCTCCTTACTTGGTTCAAAATACACTTTTAAAATATGGTTTTAAGCCCCATTTTCATTTTCTACACAATTCTAAGTCATCTTAAGTATAAAATAAAGTTCTAAAGCCATAAACAAGTTCTCAAACACAAAAAACATGCACAACACGATGTTTCAAGGCTTCCTCCTCGAAAACTCTAAACACTTTCCCACACCTCACCTTAATTCTGACCTCCGTGACATGAAATAGTATACTAGCATGCAAGAATCAACAGATATGTAATGAAATAAATACAAACACGAGATTTCTCACATTAAACAATGAAATCACAACCTTCCCCTTCAAATTCCTTCTCTTCTCTTATTTCCTTTCATTTTTTATTTCTTGCTTTCTCTTTTGTCAAACACAATTATTACACAAGTTCATCTCTTCTCTCTCCCCCCATTGGCTTCAAGCCAACTATAGATACAACTTTGTGTCTATAGTAACACATGGCACACACACATGCACGCTAACAACAAGCACACACTATACATACACACACTTTACTCACATACCTCACTTAGTGAAGCATACACCCAAATGGCACCCCCTAACACCTCATTGCTTCACTAATTTACTACTAATTCACATGATTAACATAATTAATCACACTTATGATAATTATTCGTCATTAACATAAGTTAAACGTAGAGCTTAATTAAGCCAATCAACAATGGATTAAGCCTACTAATTATGCTCAAAATATGATAATCCTCCCATGTCATGTTATCATTAAAACATGGTAATTAAGCTTTTCAATTAGTATAATCACACACTAGAATGTATGCAATCAAGTTAAACATGACATTAAGCAAGTTAGGGTTTTACACTAGCGTTACAAGAAGATTAACTTTATAACACAACAATAAAAGTTAGGTCGGCATAAAGTTGCCATTATATAGAATTACTCAACTTATATCTAGAATTTATTTCACAATCGAGAAATGGAGTTGAATAAATAATTTAACAAAATATGATAACCTCAATTTTGGAGTTCAAAGTGTAAATAGAAAAAACAATTATTGAAAGTTTTGTACTCAATTGAATAAATTTTGAAACATCGATATTATATTATATTTTTTTTATAAAATGGATTTGAAGGATATATCATGATGAATATTCTTTATCTTACTACTAATACTATAGAGTTTGACAATATTGATACTTTAGGAAGAAAGGGTAAAAGACATAATTGATACTTTACGAAGAAAGGATATTATAGATATTTGACGTGAAAGCACAAAGTTGGAACAAATTAAAAAGAAAGGAAGGCAAAATAATAACTTCCTTCATTTTTTTTGTCTGGTTTCTAATTATTATTTAAAAAAAAAAGAAGAAAGGACATATTTTTCTTATTTGGTTTCTAATTTAGAAAGAAAAAGAAAGAATAAAGGAAACAAAAAATTATTTTCCTTCCCACTTTACTCTCATTTTATTTCTTCTTTACTTTTCAACAATTATCATATTATTTTTCATTCCCTTTCTTTTGAATTTCAAACAAAAGAAAAGATTTTTCTTAAAGTTTTCTTTCATTTCATTTGTAAAACCATACAGAGGAAGCTGTTTTTTAACAATTTGTCACTCACTTTCTTTCTCTTTCCATAAGTTCCAAAAAATAAAAAATAAATAATTAAAAAACTGGTAGTAGCCTCTGCTCCGGTCCGGTTCGGCTTACAACTGCTTTATCATAAAGCCAATTAATAACAATTGCTCTCTCTCTCTCTCTCTCTCTCTCTACTGTTCAATTCCGAGACTAGAAGAAGAGGAGCTCTTTCTTTTCCATAATAAAAAGAGAGCTCTTCTTCGTTGACTCGATAGGACTACCACAGTATTCATACATCTCCACCAAGATTAGGGTTTAGTTATTTGGCTTCTTTTAAGTTTCAGACAAACGCAGAAGAAGCCCAAATGTCAGGTCTCCATCGGTCTTCCAGTGCTCCATTGAAGAACGGCCTCCCTCCCCAAGAACTCCTCGACGATCTCTGCAGGTCCGTTATCTGCTTTCTCACATACAATTATACAGATGTATGCGAATATGCATGTAATGTGTTCATCAGTTGCACAAACTGTGTTGCGATAAATTTCTAGGGTTAGGTCTTTGGTATTTGATGTTTAATATTTCCCTTATCACATGTATAGATACTTCTTTCGCTGTCCATTAGTAGAAATCTACAAAATTAATATAATAGAGACATACCAAATTGAGAAAACGTAATTAGATACTCATGTCATTTAACCTACCGGTACATAAAGCAGATATTTGTACATAAATCATGTTAGGCCGATTTTGACATTTCAAACCTCAAATTCGTTATTGTAACATTAATAAACTGAAGCGGGTTAGCAGATTCTCTAGATGTTACAATAACGCATATCATTCAAACTAACTATATATATATCTTTGGTTGCATATGAATTCTTCATTTTTTTCCAGAAAATCTTACGTTTACCCTTTGGACATTAAGATTGGGATCATGTTTTGCAACTCTAGCTGGATAGGCGGGAAAGACCATGACCCAAAGCAGAGCAAAAGCTCTCTCTCTCTCTCTCTCTCTCTCTCTCTCTCTCTCTCTCTCTCTCACACACACACACACACACACACACATACACAGTTCAAGAAAAAGATATTGCTAGCATGATCCTATAACCATTAGCTTTAAAACCATCAAGACCCTGAGTAAACACAGTTCACGTCTAATCTATGGTTTGAAGGATTCGTAATGAAGTCTAAAATATGGATATGGAGGGAGAAGCACCCATGCATGGCAGTACCTAAAATTAGAACCACTAGTTACAATACGAAATATTGTCTAATAATCTAATCACATCTGATATGGAATATCTAAAGAATACCAACTTCAAAGAGATGGCAAATCAAAAAAGGAGATAAATTTAGAACTCCACAAAAGCTCAAAGAATAGTGTAAACAGCAAACTCAAAGGTTATTCTAATGCACACAGCCACATAAATACCCAACTGGATCTAAACTACCTTTAGCAAACAAAATATTTGCATTGAATTAAGCGAACAATAACTAGAACAAGCAATATGATTTATGGAAAAGCAATGACTTGAAGATTGAACTACAAGGATCGAGACAATTTGATATTATAGCTTGTAATAGAGCCCTAGATGATAAGTCCTACTATGTTACATGGACTCGGGCATTGTTGTCAATGCCTGTATTTGTGTAAGTGTTAGATTGTTCTAATTTTCATTCCCAAGGATACTAGAATACAACTAAATTTCATATCCTGTGAATACTTATTTCATTTATTTTGGTATAATGGAGTCTACAAACTAACTTAAGAGTTTTTTATGCATAAAATGAGAGTATCATGCATACTCTTATATTAAATTGTAGTATTTAAAAATATTTGTAGGGTGCATGTGTAACTACACATGTGCAATACATATTTTATACCCTAACCCAATTGTCAAGTGTTTGATACAGGTACTTTAAAAATTTAGAAGAGTACATATAACATGAAGTTCAAACATCATACATTTACAAAACCCCACCAAATTATGGGAAAAGAACGTGGAGAAGAATGTTTTAGAAGAATTACTCGAATCGAATTGTCCCAATGTAAGCTCCAGCGGGGGCTTTATTGCCTCAATCTCGTCTACTCTTATTGATGCAAACTTTGATCCGTTGCAACGTGATATATGTATACAGAGAGAGAGAGAGAGAGAGAGAGAGAGAGAGAGAGAGAGAGAGAGAGAGAGAGAGAGAGTCATTTTGTAAGGGAAGTGGTTGTCTTAGCTCTGGAAGTGATGGTAGCCGTATTTTTTATAGCAGGAGTGACTTGATGCCATGGAAATAGTCGTCATCATCCAATTAATTACCTTGGATGGTTTACATGATGGAGGTGGCTATGGGTGTGGTGATGGTGTTGCTGTAGGTATGACTGGAAGAGTGGCAGAGTTGGAAATATCGGCGTGTCGAACGATATATCATTGGTTGAGTGGGGTGATGTGAAACAAATAGAAAAAGAAAGAACGTGTGGGGGCAAATATGGAAATAAGAGAAACATTCGGTAGATAGGAGAAAGTGGACTGCCGTTTTTATTAAAGTAGACAGATACATTTGTGTATTGTGTATGTATATTGTCGTTACTTGTTTCTAAATGTACTTATATATAATTGTCCATTAGTTGATTAAAATGTGGGCAATTAACTAATTCTTGGGTTTAGGAGACTTGGAGTGCTGGAATTTAAAGTGGAGTGCTGGAATTTAAAGTGAATTTTGTTTCATTGTTTTGAAGTTTGATGCCATGGGCTTACTAGTGAAATTGTTCCTAATTCACGGTGGATTAAGTTTACTGTTATTTTATCTTTATAGGAGTTGGGAATTTGTATTATTAAGTATGCATTATCTTTGGGAACCCCCATGCATGGTAGTAGCAAGTATATCTCTGTTTGCTTTTAGAGGAAGTAATAGAACGGAAGAAACTTCTCATGAATGTTTGAATACAATGCCCTTTAATTTAAAGCATTTTTCTAGTAGCAACTTCTTTATTTTTAAACTCACTCTTTTGAGGGATCATATAAAAAGTTGTAAGAAGTTGAAACATGATTTCAAGTTCTTGTGACGAAATGTGGGGGTTTTAATATTTAGGAATTACAGAAAACATCAAGTTATTCTGACTGGTTTTAGTTTCAGTAATACTGTACTGGAGCCATCTTCTGGTAAATAGGGAAATCTAATTTTGAAATTGGGTTGCCAATATTAAACAGTTCTAAATGCTTTTGTTGGGAGTTAGCTGTTAACTTTAATCATTGTCATTGTGATGGTTGAATAGTGAACACACTACGATTGTGATTGTACCTACCACTTGATTGTCATTGTCATTTGAGATGTTCTTTGTAAATTTCATGCAATCTATAGAACTAGAGATCTTGTCTCTCAGTTCACTTTTATTTACTATAATTTCATGCCTTCTATGCTTCTTTTTTCTGTTATTCTTGTTTGAATTGTTTCTGACATTTTTTTTTGTTGTTATTGTTTTATGGTAGTCGGTTTGTTTTGAATGTACCAAAAGAAGATCAAGAATCATTTGAGAGGATTTTATTTCTTGTCGAGTATGCACATTGGTTCTACGAGGACAATTCAGTGGAAGAAAATCCATCGCTGAAATCATTCACTCTTAAGGAATTTACTTCTTTAAGTATCCTCTGCAGTGTCTTTTTCAATTGCATCTTGAATTACCATCCCGTGGCATAATTTGATGACCTCCTTGTTGCATTGAACTCTTGGTATTTATGCATGTCGTTCCTCTTGACTTGCTTTTGTTTCTTGGTTGGGGGAATGTAACTAATAACAATCTCACACACTCGTAAATATATGCATACTACTTTGTATTTTGTTGTTGTAAGCCTGTTTCAATGGTATTTACAGGGTAAAGACATCAAACATGAGTCCGGTACATTTGAAAAGACTAATATTGATGGTTCTGTATTTGCTTAGTTTTTCTGTAAAATGTAGCTGTCATTGTCAAGCATACCTTTTTTCCCCTTCATTTATAACTTTTTATCCTGTGTTTCCTGTTTTCCTTAATTTATTGTAGTGTTTAACAGCTGTGATGTTTTGAGACCTTACGTTACTCATTTAGACGATATTTTTAAAGACTTCACTTCTTACAAGGTTCGAGTTCCTGTGACTGGAGCCATCATTTTAGACGAGTCTTACGAACGGGTAAGTTGTTAGTGGAGGAAAACTGTAGTGTATGTGCAAGGCACTTCATTTTTTTCCCATTCTGGTAACTTTTGAACTTATTGATCATCTCATGTTGATCAACCATAGAGATGCATTTTTTTACAAATCCATATGATTGATCAGCTATTGGAAGTTCTCTAAACTGGTACAGCATAGTTTCTTTTAGGCTAGCAACAACCCATGCACTTCACCAGATAATGCCTATTCCTGTTTCGCTCATGACCTTCATCAATACTGCTGATGGATATTTTTGTCGTAGAAGAGCTAGATTGAAAGAATGCCAACTTCTCTGTCCAAAGCTTTTGTGAGGCATTCATAATCCAAAACCTTTTAGCGTTTTGTAGCATTCGTGTATGGTTTTGCGCATGCTTTTGCTGAAAATTTGACAGTGGAGAAGTTGTTTTAGCTTTAGTCTTGCGGTTTATATGTGACATTTGCTATGATGCTCATAAGGTTGACTTATAGTACCGTCTCTTTATTATCTGTGAATTGGTGGGGCTCTATTTTGGGTTGTTGGATCAATGGTGATATTCTACTTAATTCTTTCTGTAGTTGTAAAAATCCAGTCTTGCTTTCTTCAGTGTCATCCTATTGTTGAGTATAACCAAAATTTTGTATTTTGTATTTTGAAAGTAAATACTTCTTTGATCACTTGATCTAATGCATTTTAATTTCTTTGGTTTAGATATTTCCTCACAGTTGGCGTGATTTAGTAATAAGCCTGGTTCTCCTCCAAAAGGGCTAGCCTACTATTTCAGTTGGGTTCATTGGTCCCACTGTTTTTTTCCAGTAAATATTTGAATAAATAGAAGAAGCATCAAAGGGGATGCAGCCCATGTACATAGCAGTATATGAGGAAAGAAACAGAAAAAAGCAAGCACCCCCAACCCCTACAGTCTCATTTCACTTCCATCGACTCTACAAAATCCAAAAAAGGGTCAAGTTTGAGATTCACCCCACCGACAACCAACCATACAGGATAGCCAAAAAGGAACTTTTTTGTCTATCCAATGGCTGCTTTTCATTTTGAATGTTTCTATGGTCCCATTCACTTTAAATAGTACACATGAAGCTAAAGGAGCCAAAAGCCAACCTTTCCTCCTCCGCTTCCCCACTTTGCCACCCCAACAATGCAACATTTCTTCATCTTACAAGAAAAAACCCATGATATCCCAAATGTCACAATGGTCAGGTTTCATGGTTCTCAGGTCACGTGGCATTGAATAAGCGTGTGAGACACCGATTCCCCCTCTTGCTGAGAAAAGAAGCTCCAATTTACAAAAATATGCCTTCCTTTAATCAAATTCTCAATCATAAGTATCTTCCCATGCGCTGCAAAGCACACAATTAAAGCCACCTTAGAGGTAGCCCCACAAGCCAAATCTTCTTCAAAGGGAAAACTATCTCTATCTCGGCCACCAAAAACTTATAAAGAGACTTAACCTTCTTCCTTGAATGGGAAATGGCCCAACAAATATTATCTTGCCCCTCCCCAAAACTTTGAGTGTAACAAAAGGAGGAGGCCTAAAAGTCATCCATCTCCCAGTCTTGCAAATCTCTACTAAGGATGATATTCCAAAGACATCTGACTATCTGGGTGTCTATCCTTCAAAGATAATAAGCCACAAATGCCTCTTTGTTAGTAGCAAGATTAAAGATATCAGGCAATGCCGTCTGCAATCTCTCCTCTCTACATCACCAATACCTCCAGAATTTAACCCTCCCACCAATATCCAGGGATAGATGGTTATTCGCCTCAAAGTCATCCCAGATATTCCTAATACCCCTCCAAAGTCCTCTACCGTGCAACCAAGAAACCTTAGGAGACATCCAATCACCCCATGATGTCCCATACTTAGCTACTAACACCCTCCTCCAATATCTCTCATGATCACAAGTGAACCTCCAAAGCAATTTCCCCAAACGACCTTGGTTAAAATTTAAACTGTATGTCATATGAAATGGTTATTCCATATGTTGTGTTTGTTTTCATTCCCATTCTGCAAGTGATCTAACTTGTTACTTTTTGCAATCTGCAGTGCTTGCTAGTGAAGGGATGGAAGGGAACAAGCTGGAGTTTCCCCCGTGGGAAAAAGAACAAAGATGAGGAAGACCATACATGTGCCATTAGAGAAGTAAAATTGTTGTTTCTTATGAAATTGTTAAATGTTCTCATATTTCATATTGAACACTAGTTTTTACAAGACTTGAATCGATGGACATGATACCAAACTGGAGAAAAACTTTTTTGCTCCTGACATTCTTTCTTTTTTAGCTTTAGGCCAGAAGAGTTCTATTGATTAAGAAGTAGGTGTAGAAAGTAGAAATATATTCCATTTAACACCAAATTGAAGAAGAAAATGTCTGAGAGGGCATAACTTTGTTGTTTTCTCTATTTAATATGCTGCTCACACTGTTGCAGATGTCTGTTTTGAAATCCTCCATGTTTTCTAGATAGTATGATCAATTGGTGAAATTGTTGTTTCAAAGTTGTGGATAACACGCTTGATTTGCCGAGGAAGTTCAATCTGGTTCATCATCTCTGTACTGTACACTATCAAGCTTACCTAATAGGTTGTCCATGGGATGCACGATGTCAATCAAACATAAATGCTTTCCATGAGAACAAAATTCCCTACTCAGTTGAATATCCTCCGAAACTAGGGCACCTTTCTTAGACCTGGAATACGTGACCTTTCAATTGAGGCTTCTTTTTGAGTGAGTGCAGCTTGATCCAGGATTTGGATGCCCAAGGAGTCTCCATTCCTTATAACAAAATGAAACTGATAGTTCAACTCACTGGAAACAACTCTGATGGCTTTCAGATTGCTCACATTGCTATTGTAGGAGCTACAGTCGGGGCTGCAATCTTAAGCTGAGCTAACCATCACCTCAATGAAATTCAATATACGATGCAATGATATTCTTTCTTACTAGCTGTATGGCTTCTTTTTACTCTGCACTCTTACTTTGTTTACCTAACCTTTAGTATTACTAAAAGAAATCCGGAAATGTTTTTTTCGCCTCAAACCTTTGATAAGAATCTCCAGACCTCTTTTTTGGCATTTTTGCAAATTGTGCTCTTCTACTTACCAAGGAATAGTCAGATAAGTCCCTTCTGCTCCTGCAAAGAAAGCCATTCTGAAGGTGTCTTAACTTGGCTACCACATGAAGTTGAAATAGTGACTTTGTATTCCATTTAAGTTAGTTACAAAATTGCAAAGGTGTTTCTCATTCCGGCTTGTGATGAGCTAGTCAATGTCTTATAGGCTGTATTTCGTTCAAGTAGTTGGGGTTAGAATTGGATTTGGGACCTTTCAGTATCATTTCTTGGGTTTGAGTTGCCAGAGCGTCCTTGTGGTTTAACTTGGAATTCCATACTAAGTCCAAGAATTGAATTCTAGATATAATGAGGATACATAACTCTCAAGGAAGAGATTTTACTCCATCCTTATTTTGATAATTGGACTGTTGTAGGAATGAAGACAAGAAAAAATAAAAAACTAAGAACATGGCTGCCACTACGAGGACTGTAACCATAGGCACACCCGCAACCACCACTCATGTTTCGGCTGCTGTTATTCCTTGCCACCACTCTCATCCCCATCAATGCTACCATCAGCACTGCCACCATTCCCACCACCTTGGTCACCATGGCCGACATCATGCATTCCTCACCACCGCTAGCACTGTCATTCTATTGCCACCTCGACCACTACATCCAGCAGCACCATCACTACCATATTATCATTTTGAATAGCTCTTCTCTAGTACTATTACCATCAAAATAACTGCTTCCATATGCCACGCATATTGTTTTCTACCACCAACACGGTTATCCTTCACAACTTCCAGTTCACCGCTATCTTGTTTTTGTCATGCCATCTGGAAGACCATCACCGACCTGTCATCATTTGAATTTTCAATTTTTGTACTAAATTAAATCTTAAACCCAATTTCAAATTGTAGCGGGTTTAAAGAAAATTACTCATGTGCGCAGTGAAATTTGACATCCACAAATTTCTAACTCTTTTGTGAATTAGAAATTCACACCTCTAGTTTTCTAAACCAAATGTGGACTCAATCTCTTCTTGTATTAAGAAGAGGACTTTCTTGGAGCTTGTTTCCTATAGTTCCTTTGGTGTTAGAAAAACTTCTGAATGATTCTGTGTTAGTTTGTTTCTGTACTTATGCTAGCAGATGGAATTTTGGTATTGACCAACCCATAGAAAAGAGTAGTCTAACTGCACATAAGAACTGAAGCCCAACCATAATTTCCAAATAGAACAGCAGTTGAGTACTAACCATCTATAAAATCTTCATGTTACTTGGATTGCATTACCCCCCAGCTGCCGCCCCAACCTCCCGTAGAAATAAAAAAAAATTTAAATGCATTTATGCTGCACATTCTAACTTCTCCATTTTTGATGCAGGTCCTTGAGGAAACAGGTTTTGATGTTTCAAAACTTCTAAACAAAGATGACTACATTGAGATGATATTTGGACAGCAGAGGGTGCGGCTCTACATAGTTGCTGGTGTGAAAGATGATACTGCCTTTGCCCCTATGACTAAAAAAGAGATCAGTGTATGTTACCTCTCACCATCTAAAACTGTCCAGATTGAGAAAAAGTCTCTTCTTTGGGTTCCTCTTGCATATAATTTCCTTTCCATGAGAGAGATTGGCTGAAGTGCTAATTTAGTATTCTTTCAGTATCTAAGTTAATACCCCCAAATTATTTGCTGATTCTTCCTCCTGGTAAAACTAACGCCTAAATTCCATTAATTTTTTTTTCCTGGTGCAACGGAAATAGAAACAAAAAATATATATATGCTACAGACTATATAAAAGAAGACCAATCATGTCGTCGACAAGATTCCGGTTTGCTTGGCTAGGAGGTCTTCCATAACTACTTGGGATTCCTCCTGGTCATTCCCCTTGTGAGCAAGGATATCAGCGCAGCTGTTTCCTTCCCTGTGGATGTGTTTGATTGAACAGTGAGTCCTTTGGAGCAAAAATCTTGAGTCTTCAACCAGAGCTCTGTAGGATAGGCCTTGGCTGTTGCCTAAATTCCATTATTAGCTCAACCTATAGATTACTTAGTTTTGGGAGCAGTATCGACACCCTATTATGTACGCTCGGTAGAATAAAAGAATCTCATTTACATGGGCTTTGTGCTTTCAGGCACTGAAGGGTCGCAATTCCCTAGGTGGGACAATCATTATATTTAATGATATGAATTACAGCAACCTTGAATGCAAGACCTATTTGTGTGGCCTTAGGTTTTGCAGATGGGGTGAAAGGTTAATATTTTTGACAGGGCCCATCAACGTTACATATTTTGATGCACTTCTTTTTGGTAGTTCTTCATTTCTCTTTTCAGAAGATGTGTTTTTATATCTATACTGCAGTAGGATTTCAATTTGTTGGCTCGAAATTATTTTTTGTGAATCAATTTAACAATCATGTTCATCATTGTGGGGGAAAAGTACTCCATGAGAACAAAATTTTCCTTATCTGAACTATGAATGAAAAGTCAACAAAATGATTACCTCCCTTGCTCTAATATATCCGATCATATACCACTCTATTGTCATACACATGATGACTTCCGTGCCAGCGCTAAATCACTTTTCTTCTTAGATCACTTATGTTGATGTTCTAGAATGACAGGGTAATTGAACTGAGTGCTTATCTTGTTTGTTTATTGTCTATTAAATAGTTCTACCATTAATAATTTGCTTCTAAAGTGAAAGAATGAAAAGGCCCCCTATAGGTTTTCTATATATAGAGAAATCTCATCTAAGTATATGCACACATTTGATATATATACATAGTTCGGGTGATAAATTGTAGAACTCCCTAATAATGTCTTTGTGATATTGGATATGTGCTTTCTTGGATTCTGTTTGCAGGAAATTGCGTGGCAGCGGCTTGATGAACTTAAACCAGCAAATCATGATGTAATATCTCGTGGGATCACTGGCCTCAAGCTTTATATGGTTGCTCCTTTCTTGGCGTAAGTGTCTTTTCACTTGTCTATAAAGTATCCTCACAGGTTTTTCTTTCTTGCCTAGTTTGTATAAGATCAAATGTATTTTTGCAGATCTTTGAAAGCTTGGATCTCGTCACATCAGCCCCCAGTACCACCAAAACCTGATATGCCTTTGAAAGGTTAGTTATCTCGTTTTCCCTTGAATGGAAATACTGACACTCTTTGTGGCTAATTACTTTAGCTGCCTCAGTTATTAGTTTAATTAGAACCTATGGATGAAAATGCTGAAAGTACAGAAAAAAAGGTAAACAAAGAAATTGGTAGTTTTGCTGTTTTCTTATTTTCATGATTAGATATATGACTTCTGAAACTTATAGCAACTAGTTCAGTTTATGCTGTTGATAGAAATAAGGTTGCATGTTGAGTGGGTTGAATCATACCCAAGAAGGGCCCAATTTGGCATGTGGGCAAAGTTGAATATAAGTTTTTCTGAGGTAGTTTGGGTAGAAATCCGGACCATAATGTTGGACTGAGCTGGCTTGGTGCCTTTGTGTTGCAGGCTAATCATATTCACATGAGCTCTGATTCCAGACTTTTATAAGGAACCAGTAAGAAACTTAGTCTACCTGCAAATGGTTTAATGGTGGGCTAATGTTATGGGAGCTAGAAATTCTGAAGTCTGGATGAAAGATTGTAGGGTTAATGGATGGAAACATTTTGGAAACAGCTAGGCTTTTAAAGTGTGAGGTTTGCTGGAAGTTGTTACTAATGGCTGCGGTAAATTATTGATAGCTAGTACCTGGGTTCTCTCTATCTATCTGGACTGTGGGTTGAAGCCCAAAAGGTATAGAAAGAGTTCAGCATTAACTAGGGCTTGATGGGGTAGAATTTGGGGCATGAAACAAGGGCTGCTCTGGCATTGTAAACAGTAATCCATGAACTGAGAATAAATAGTTATTTTTGTGGAAAAGAAGAAGAGAAAAAGGATTGAGGACTCCAAACTTTTCTTGTAAGGTTAGGTCACTTTGAAAATACACAAATCTTAAATTCTCTTTGTTACTTACAGGCTATCAAAGTTTTCCTACTTTTTTCAAGACTAGGATTCAAAAATAAGAAACTTATAACACTTTGACTTCAACAAACATTTTATGCCTACTAAAGACCACACATGTAAACTCTACTAGGGATAACCCGTGCCTACAGCACTCCCTAAAAAAATAAACACCCTCTACTCAACACATTATCACCTTGCCTTGCATTGAAAATAATCATTCAGTGTTGCATTAATTGTCTTGATTATTTCAGTTTTCTAAAAGATATGGATCAGAATTGCTACAGAAAAAAAGGATCTAATGTGAAGATGGTAAGGAATGATTTTTTGAAATACCTTAAAACAGAACTCACATAGCATGGTGAGATCAACAGTGAGACCCCCTTGTAGCATACCAGTATCCAGATTGATCTTCTAAGAGAGCCCACAGCCATTGTTGTTTTTTGCAAAATTTTAACTTCAACCACCAGAATTCACAGCAAAGAGAAAAAGAAAATAAACAAAAAATGTAAGTGTAAAGAAGAAGAAAATTTTTTAACTTCAGCCATCATAATCCACAATAAAGAGAAAAAGAAAATAAACAAAAAATAAGAGTGTAAAGAAGAAGAAAATGAATACATGGTAGAATTACATTGAAATTGCTAGCCAAAGAATAAACTGTCAAGAAGTAAAAATTAGATGTTGAGATAATGTTTCAAATCAATGAATACATGGCGGAATTTACTCACCACATTTTATGCAATCAGCATTCCTCCCATCTACCATACTTGCTACTTATCCCCTCAAAATCCCTCCATTTTTCTCTTATTTTCTTGCTTAAAACTCATTATGGCCTTGATCCCTGTATGAAAATTCAAATGTTCATCTCTAGCTTGAAGACAAACAATAGCCAATTAACTTCAGAAACCAAAAGAGAGCCAAATTGACAAAAGAATGCTACAGAATAAAAATTAGTTAAAAACATGACACAATAAAAATCCTATCTTTTACCATGAGCAACAAAACAATAAAAATTCACACTTTTTTACATTGAACTCTGTGTGTGTCACCTAGGGGACTTAGTGTTTAATGCCTTAATTGAACTAATTGGTCTTGTGCTTACAGCAGTTTTTTTTTTCTCATTAGCAATACCTAGTTTCAACAATTAAAAGCCCCTGTATAGTTTCAGTTTCACCTAACCCAGAAGTCATTCCTATTACCAACGTAAACTAAAGAACCAAACTCGACCCTGATTTCCCTTTTCTCTCCTTTCCTTTTTTCTTTTTTTTCCCAATTCATCCATGTAAATACATGCCTATAAATACATCGCCAAAAAACAGGTGTCATTTTGAATTCCTAACAATAAAGAACAGAAATTCTTACCACCAATAGAATAAAAACCAGAAGCTAGACCGTTGTGAACTTTAGATAGCACAAAGAACTCTAACAACAGAAACTTTTGCTCCTAAAAATCAGAAAATCTGACTCCCTTTAACTACTTACTCCTCCAAACAAAAACTTTTTTTTTTCAAAAGTAAACTGTAGCTGGTAGTATGGATTTTAATTGGTGGAAGAAGAGCACATAATTTTCAAGCCGAAAAAATAGTGTCTTTAAGCACCAAAGAATTAGCAGCAACCAATCAAAAATAGAGAACACATTGAAACTGACTTCAAATTCTTTCCCTAGCACAGCAAAGTTGCTAAAATATGATTTCATTCTAATACGATGACAAATTTTAAGGGTGAGAATCCACCCAGAATAAATCCATCCAAAGCAAAGAGATCCCCCTCTTTCCCCGTCTACCTGTAACCATCACTAATAACACAAAATTTCCCCACACTCCCTCATGCCCTCTTCTCTTTCTGTCTCTATCCGTTACCAACCATCTCCACACATCATAGCCTAGACCCACCATGAGTATAACAGTTAATACAAATATATAAACAATGATTATAACAAATTTGCAAAAGAAAGCCAAAAAAAGAAAGGAGAAATCACTCAAAATGCTACAAAACTCATAACACAAACAAAAATTTATGAGAAAACCAAACACTTGGATACCTGCAGAGAACTTGTCTCTGATTTTGATTTCGAGTTCTCCTCTCTCCGTCCATCTTATAATACTTTCCTTGCCTAGAACGTCGAGAGATAAAGATCAGTTAAAAAAATCAATGAGAGTCATAAAGTCCATAAACAAAGAGAAAGTAGGGTGTGTGTTGTGAAAACATATCGATTTTGGGTTTTGCTTTAGAAAATCAATTGTCTTGTCCAGAGATTTATGAATGATGGCGTAGGAGTTTGGTGAGGAAGATATGGCTGGTGTTCGACCATAACCATTTTTCAACAATACAGATGAAGAAAGTGAGAGGAAGAAAGAGCGAGAGATGTATTGAAAGAGAAAGAAAGTGAAACAGTGGAAGGAGAGAGAATGGTGGGTCTTTAGTGGTGGTGCGTGGTGCTGGTGAAGTACATCTGAGCTTGCTAGGTTTCTAGAGTGAGAGGGTTGGGGAGAGAGAGGTTTGAAAAGAATAGCCATCTGGTCTTTACTGTTCTTGCGTGCTAGGCTATACATTAGTTGTGTCTATATGCTCCAAAATGAAAGAGACGCATTTATTGCGAATAGAGCAGGTGAGACAAAGGTGTCTGTTTGGCCGTTGTGGGTCCCATTTGATTTAATGTTATTGGGCGGGAATTTGAAATGGCAAGGAGACTTGAAGATGATCTCAACTGTAAAATGATGACAACAAATTGATTTGAACCGTTGGATGCATTTGTGTGTCTAGGACATTTTGAAAAAACTCACCTCAAATGTAATATAGATGTTGCCTGGACTTCGGTGTTGGGTGTCGGGTGCATGTATGTGTTTAAGTGTCGGATTCATCTAATTTTCAAGTCCATGGCCACTTGGACACGACTAAATTTCATATTTCTTAATTACTTATTTTTCTTTTTTAAAGTAAAATGGTGTTTACTAACTAAAATATAGTTTTTCATGCATAAAATGGAAGTTTTATGCATAGTGCTATTGTAAACAGTAAACTCAATTACTTAAATATACTTATTGCTAATTAGTTATATCGGACACGTATCCCATACCCTTATCGGAGTATCCACATGGGTATGTCACAAATTTAGAAGAGTTTAGGTAACATGTAACATGGTGTAAACTTAATAACATAACTTGATCCAAAATACGAACCATAGACCACTAATATTACCACGTCCAGTTGATTTATTAAAAAAATAATTTCATGTATATAAGAAATCATAAATGAAAATGTATGAGCAACGTATTATGTAACAGAAATAAGAGTCAACTTACTATTACAGACGCTTTACTTTGGACCAAAAAATGTCTATTTTGAGTGAATGGGTCCAAAGTCTTGGTTTTAGCCTTTTAGGCTTCCAAAATGGATGAGTCTTCTCAAACTAGGTGATGACTATTATGGCATCACTCCCGCAGCAGGTCCAAAATAAGGTTGAAGTATTAGCTGTATACAAAGGCATAAATATTGTGTAATTCTTGCATACTATATGTGCATAATTGTTGAAAAGAAACTTATATAGTTTACTGAAGAGTAGATTATACGACCATAGTTTCAGATGCTTTTCATTGTATGTTACATTAATTAATCTCACTGTGTCACTTGGCCTTTGTGAGAAATATATTTTTTTATTTCTTGATCGTAAGTTTGTGGTTTGGCGAAATGGTGTGAGTAAAGAGAAGGCAAAGAAAAGCAAAGAAAAGCCAAAAAAATGATCTCATTTGTATTTTCTCATTTGCTAAACTAGAATTTAAAATTAAAAGTTCCTGCATTTAACCTTCGGCTGAGCTTATTATACGGAACTTGAGCTTTATTTGAGGCGTTGAGCGTTTCCAACCCAAGGTTGGCAGATAAGATTGTGAGCAGCCCGGTCAAATTGGCCTGCAGCCCACAGCCCACAGCCCACAGCCCAACCTAACCTGATGATGTTGCGGCCCAGGATAGAAGGAAAGGAATCTTACTGTCACCCACCCATCTTAAAGATTTCTAGTGGGGAGCCCGCTGTTGAAATGACAATTTTAGATCTTCTTCTGCAAGTATTTCCAATTTCACCAATCACAAACCAGAAATGAAATATCTAGTGAAGAGGTATGGAGCTAAATACCAATACAAGCTTTTTGTTCCCATTCTTAGCAATTTTGGTTAGGCTGAAAGTTTTTGGACTTCAAAACAACCATTCCAACCCTTAATTTGTTAGTTATAAAAATTTCATGTTTTCTACTTTTACTATAATTTTCTCAGTAGCCAAATGGAGCATGAAGGAAAATGTGCCGAGGAAAATAAGAGATGCAGAATGTTCCACAAAAATTTTATAGAGTTAGGCACTCCAGACTTTTACATCTGAATATTTGCATTGCTGGCATAATCAGTACGTATATGTCACTATCTGACGGAAACAATGGTGCTGTACCCTTCGATCTGTTTTGCTGAGGGCTGTGTGTTTATTTTGTGTAGGAATTAGTGTATGGAAGGCGAAGAACAGTTCCACTGGGAGCAGCTCAACGATAACTGAGTCTCAACTGGCTAAACCTGTAGTAGATGCTCGTTCCTCTGACACGGGCCCTGGCAAGAGCTTCAGAAATTTCCGGTTCAATACCAATTTGATATTCCAAGCAATGGAAACTTGCTTCTCTACATGATGCTGATTTTTTCGTTTGTTCTGTAAAGCGTCCGATGTCCAGATAGTTTGGTTAGTTGTAGGCTTGTAGCTGTCGCATGGCGTCTGCGCAACAGCATTTATGGTCCTCTTCAGTGTTACCTTGGTAGCTGTACGGGGCTGTATATTTCGTGTTTCAGATTACCAGGTTTGGGATAGATGTATATATTCTGTACAGAAACCCTAGTGTCAAGTACTTGATCAGTTTTCTTTCTTCAGTTACTAGTTAAGCTGCAAATGCCTTGTGGAGGCCCGCTTTTTATTTTTATCTATAGTTTTAAAAATGTTTTTCAATTTGCGCCCCCGAAAACTTATAAATGCTCCCTGTAGAAGTTATTTTGCTTTAAGACTTATTTATATATTATTTAGTTAAGGTCATACATTATACATGTATATGCTTAGTCAAATATCCTATTGTTAACAAAAAAAAGAATATTCTTTGTTGTGATTAATGGTTGCTCCTGGATGAAATTCTTGATTCTGCCACTGCTTGCCTTCTTTCAGTTACATGTATGGTTTGGCAATTCTGCTCTGTTTTCTTCAAGAAAAATAACTTCATTTTAAAACACCTTAAATCGGCAAAGCTGCAGAAGTGAAAATAATGTACAAGCTCTTCTGAGCACTCAAAACTCAAGGATTTAAGATCCCTGACACCGCCAATGTGCCTTACCAGGTAAGCTGGCAGGTACCTTCGTCTTAGCACTCTCTGCTTGCCAGAACCCTTGACTGAAAACTGTAGATTATAAACCTGGAGGCAAATACAGCGTTATGTTTACCATACAGAAAACAAGGATATAATTTGCTCAAGCAATGGGTTTTGGTGAGAGAAATTCTGCGGGTGGTTGCAGCCAAACTCCAATAGGACTCGACTAAGCAAGCAACAATAGCTTTTAATTCCTCAATTCATTTTCATAACTGTACTATGTATTGGGTTGAATTTTGTCGGTATTTTTCTCAGAGAGCCACCCAAAATCATTCTATATTCCAGCAAGTCGGAAAAGCATCTCCTGAGGTACAGTGCCAAGAGCTTGAAGAGACTTTTACTAATATATGATGAGCTATATAGACCTTCCTACCAAAAGGAAATTCACGACGAAAACTAAACCTACATATAACTCATAATATGTTTTTTGAAAAACAAAAAAGGCGCCATAAAAAAACCTTAATAAGGGTTCTTGGAATTCAAAACCTCGCTGCCTGCTATCAAATCTTTAGTTCTTGCATCTCCTGTATCACCACAGATTCCTGCTGGTTGTCCGGAACTGCACTCACCGTATTCTCTATCTGCACTGAAGAGCTGGCCGGTGGGGTGGGAGGAGCCATAGAAACAGGCTGCTCCTCTACACGAACTGAAGCAGCAAAAACTGGCACTGCCTGCCTTACACAGACAGGGGGGGCAACACATGACGGTAGAAGCCTCCTCAACTGCGGGGAATGGGAAGGTGGAGGAAGTGGCGGTGCAGAGAAAACAGGTATTGCATTTCTTATTGTCACTGGTGGTGCAATTCCATGGTGTGCTCTAAAATGCTGGACAGGAATGTAGGGCGCTGCTCCAGCTGCAGGGAGCTTCTGAGGTCGGACCCTAGGGCTTTCAGGTGATGGTAGGGGGGCATCATTTACTATGGTACTTACAGGTTGGAATTCGGGAGCTGTCCTTTGGCAAATGGGTCTGTCATAAACTGTTGCAGTTACAGGTCTGGATTGAGAACCTGTCTGCAGGCACATTGGGCTGTTGTTTACAGGTGTAATAACAGGTCGGGTCTGAGGAGCAGTCTTTGAGCATATCAAGGGCAGGATCTTTGATGCTCTAATAGGAGGTGGCTGTGTACTCAGTGGTCTTGGATTCAGTATTGGAAATCTAATCGGGAATGATACACTCGACATCTTTGCCTTCCAAAGAAAATTCTGTAAAGCACGTGCTACAGTGACATGCTCTTGTTCATCATTATTCAACTTATCTGATGATGAACCCTCAGATTGTTGCGCCACTGAATAGACATAATGAAGCATGTTAGTTGCACATAACAAAGTAGCCAAACAAAGTATATTAGGGTACAGACATGACAATGGGGCTGGGATGTTCACTAGCTTAGTTCTCTTAGTGGTGGGGGAACTGCCCTCCATTCTGTAGCACATCACCATTGGACCAAAAAAGGGGGCTGGTTTTCTGAAGGGGTATAAACGATGCTGGTTGCATTAAGGACATGCAGATGGCACAAATACTTGGGTAACAACTGTGAGATCTGCACATGCATACTTAGACAGATTGGGTTTCTCGGAAATGATGAGAGAGCAGTAGAGGATTTGTATTGTGAAACATATATTTGGTTGATGGTGATTGGGTTTCCACTAGTATTTAAAGTATCAACAATAGCAGAAATATCTCAGTGCATCACTCAAGTTCTAAGCTCCATCAATTAATAGTCCGGCAAATATGCACATGGCCTAGAATGCAAATATAAAGGCACAGGAAGATTTATGTGTTTCAGTTGCAGCACAAGTAAAATGAAGTCGGACAGTTTCTCTGCATCGATGTTTGTGTTGTGCACAACTGGAAAAAGGGAGTAGATCTAGAGGATAAAGTAGACACCTAATGCAGTGATTTGAGCTTATAAATGAAATTGACTTTGATTTTCTATGCAGTAAGGAAAACTTATCACTAGCTTGTGAAGCTAAAAGTCTGGATGGTCTCCACAATGGAAGGAAAAAACTCCCAACCTGGGAACTATTTAAGTTTTATATTTATTTGTAATATTCTAAATTTATTTTCTCTCTCGTCAAAACTGCCCCTCATTCTGGTTACCTATTCGTAGCAAACACACACAGCATTTCACATCTAAGCAAGTTGCTGACAAACTTCACTCACTACCCGATGTATGAAGTGTAGTCACCTTGTCACTGTGAAACCCTAATTCATTCATTTGGTGCATGCCCATGTGCACTGGGCAGTGGGGGGAAGCTTCACTACTTCATTGAGTATGCAACAATAAGTATGCACAAACATAACTCTTAAAAAAATGTTGAACAAACATGCATGCATAAGAAAGTTTCCTTTTCTTCTTCTTTTTTTTTTTTTTTTTTTTGATAGGTAAGAGTTTGTTTTTATTAGGGGAAAGAGAAGGTGCTGCTGGGGTTTGAACCCCCAGACCATGAGCTTGGCTATACAAGGCCCCAACCACTGAGGCAAAAGCAAAACATCTTCGCATATAATATCCAAGATCAGGATATGGAGAAAATATTAGGTACAACGGTGGTACCACGTCAGCATGCTGATGTGGTACCACAAGCCAATAATATAAAGCCACATACAAGTAAGGAGGACTTACATAGTTTCAGAGATGACCAAGCAGCCATAGCCGCATTCTTTTCTGCTTGTTTCTTGTTCTTGGCTGGTTCGCCAGTAAATCTGATGCCAGCTAACTCTACGGTGCAACAGAAGACAGGTAGGTGTCCACGGCCTGATCTGAAAGATGTGTATAATGGCAAAGATGCTCCAACTCTCTGTGAAACCTCCTGCAGAAGATTTTTGTAGACCCCTGTCTCGTCCTGTCAATTGCAAAATTTAGATAGGCTAGAGACAGTTCACTAACAGAATAGCAGTAAGAAAGGTAAATCAAACATTTTGAGGAATTAAGTCTCTGCATGAGGCATTGATGAGTAATATGGGACAACAAGCTGCTGAAACTTACAGTGGTATCATGCTACAACATAAATATCCAGTCTTAGACATGGTAGTTAAATGGGTATATCTTGTGAATCATAAATAGAGATATAAGATATATATTTGTGTGTATGTACTTTTTGGTAAGCATCATAGCCAGTTTAAATCAGTAGTTCAATCAAAATATATTATACTTGATTTTAAATATAATATGTATGGTGTTGTCCAACCAGCAATTTGGGCTTGTACAACGTTCCGGACATTTGGGTTTGGGTCATCTGCATATTCCAACTCTACAACCAAAATCAAGTTCAGATTCTAATGTAACGTATGTATCAGCATCATACAACATGTCATAGAATAACACAAAATTCTACATTGACAAGTAATGTTTGTCTGGCTGTTTCACTTGGCCAATACAGACATGGGTACAGTCCGGAATATGAGAATTTGTTCATTGTTCACTGCCCACACCTGCATATGCATGCATGCCAAGGCCACAGAACCTACTGAAAAGGACAGAACTGTATTTAGTTGGAACAAGGTAAAGGGACAAGTGATTCGCTCAAACAAAGAAAAAAAAGTAACAGGACAGCACCAAGCACCTGAATTATGACTAGATGAACCATATACAAGAAACAAATAGAAATGGACCTACACCTACTTTTTTAGTATCATCCATAACATTCTGAACCAAAGAAATTAAAATCAAAGCAAAGTAACACTGGCCAAGGTAGAAAGGTAATCCAATTCACAGTTTCAGAAAGAAATGGATCCCTCCATCAACTTTGGCAATGAAAGTACATAATGAAAAACTTTAGGAACCACACATCTGGAAGATCGCAAACTTGCAGAGCAACTGGTTTTTCCAATCATGCAAGTGTGAAAACATTTGACCCATAAAACTCGACTAACAGGTTTTTGGTGCGGGCCAGGTGTACAATCCTAAAAAAGTAGGACATGGATGTGGCATGTATATGGCGTCAATGTATAACATTTGGAAAGTATAGAGTATCATCGAAAAGCACCAAATGGGGATGCAAATCATCTGCAGTCAAATTTTTGTTATTTTCATTTTCTAATGATGAATTTTTTGCACAACACCCCTTTTAACATCCTGGATTATTATGGTAGAGCCCTCCCAGATAATAGTTATATGCCTTGCATTAAACTTGATTTTAAATACAATTTATAATGATCATTATAATCTGAGAGAGTGGAAGGTGATCCACCACTTTTTTCAAGGAAAAAAATAATATTCTCTATTCGTTACATCCTTATTTTTTTATATATTGTATTTGATAATTTTGTATATATATACAACCACTATTATAAATTGGAAGGAGTTATTTTCACACCAGTACTCTCTGTTTTGCTTATCCACTTCCTCATCAATAACGTCAGTTGCCTTTGGACAAAATTGCTCTTACAAGGCATATAACACTGAATTATAAACTATACTATAAAAAAAAAATCCATAGAGAAAAACTATATTTACAAACTGTTCTTGTCAGAAAGGAACAAAGAAAAAAAACTATAATTGACAACTAATTGTCTACTTCTATAAACCAGTGAACAATACTTTGTTTCATCAGAATTTCAACAACAATAATACTGCCACCCTTCTAACACTATTTTCAGGTTACCTCCATAATTGCTCTGGGTTCCAACAGAATGTGCAACATTAGCAAATAAACTACTTTAGTTAAATTTCTATTCCTCCAATCAATTGTTAGAGTACGTCCTGGAGCCTATAATGGCACAAAGATCAAATACTATCTGTTATTCAGCAAATGCTGCTTGTATAACACATGAAAGCCCATCAAATTGCCAATGCCACAAAATTGCACTATTGCCATATGCCGTCAATGTTAGGTAGTTGCCCATCCAACAAAAACTTTAAGATATCCTCATAGCTTCTTGTTTTTGGCCTCTAAATCCAATAACAGACTACTAGACCCTTATCATTTACTTTGCCTTCTCAAAACTCTTTGTTTCTTTTTTTTTTTTTCAGATCAGTGCTTTTCTTTTCAAGAAGAAGAAATGCTGATAAACTCAATTGTTACAATTAAAAAACTTAGACCATCTCATTGAGAGCTTGGATTGCCATCATAAGAAGGGGAGCAAAGAAGGGAGAGATACGAAGGGTTTTTTTTTGGGGGGGGGGGGGGGGGGGGGGGGGGGGGGGGGGGGGGGTGGTGTAGAGGGTGGAGAAAACTCTTCCCGCTGCACATTGGGGGAGCATGAAAAGTTAAAATAAATTATGGCATAATCAACTTTGGAGTTGCTTTGTCTGAAGACTCTGAACAATCATACTTTTCATGAAAGTGTGGGTAAGTTACGAGGGTCTGGGGACAGTCAAATCCTCATAATTTAGGCAGGTGCAGAAGTTTTGAAGAAAACAAAAATAATCAAATTAAAATGGGTCGGCAATTTGGTCCTGCCTTGGAAGGCATCTGTTGTTGTTTCACTAAACAGAAACTAATGACTTTGTTTTAGGCCTTCACAATATAATTCCAAAAATATTATAAAACTAGGTCGTTAGCATCATTCTGCTGTAAAAGCTGTTCACCTAATCTCTTCTACTCCAGAATTCATACTCCAACAAAAATTCTAACACGGGCTTGATTACTGGCACACAGCACATAACGTCACCAGCACATTGTTCACATTAGCATTGGTAATTCCCCTCTTCGTTTTTTTTTTTATCACTAATTGACTTCTCAGAACTTGCCCTAATCACCACTAAAGCAGGCAAAAGTGAGTGTAGCAAGTAGCAACTTAATTTAGCAGAAATTCCAATGGAACAAAGACAGGAATCCTAACATCAAGCAGGAAATCACACAAACTCACCAGTATCCTCGCGGCGAGAGAATGCGACGGCCCCCGAATCGCGAGCGCATTGAGCGCCACCTCCGCCGCAGAGTGCTCCGCCTGCCTCAGCGTGGTGCAGAAGCTAGGGCTCTCGAAGATCTCGCCGTTGAAATTCACAGTCGCCTTGAACCTCGGCGCGTGATCTGGACCTTCCCTTATGCACGTGTACGAAGGCAAGTTGAAGCAGCTCCGCTGCGACAGCTCTTGCAGCTGATTCTTATACATCTCTCTCTCTAAAAGTCTCACTCCAAAACCAAATTTCAAAACTCGCAGCTCAGATCGGACCGTCGAGTTCTCTGATTGCAATGCCAACCATCGAACTGGATCGGTGAACTCTAGGGCTTTGATTCATACATAAACGCATATGCATATGTATATGTATATATATATCTATACTATAGCTAGAGAGAGAAAGTGAAGGAGAGAGATATTGCAGCTCAGAAAATAACAGAGAGAGAGAGAGAGAGAGAGAGAGAGATTGCAAATTTGCAAATTAGAAAACAACGAACAAAGAGCGAGAAAAGTACAGTGCTTTTTGTTCTATATAATTTGTGGGAAAGGCATTTGGAAGCGGTCGCCCTCACGATAAAGTTTTACATTGATCGCCTTTGACCGTCCGATTGAAATCTTCTGCGATTTACGTGTGATTTGGTTCTGATGCAGTGGTATCTACGGTGGGAGCGACTACAGGTAGACGCAGTTTTGCTGATTTAATCTAGTAGGCTGACTACACTGGATAAGTGGGTGGTAAACAAGTTGTCAGCCGTTACTAGGTGACAATAAATGAATGAGAGATAGAGGGGACCATCTGCTACGGGCGACCCTATTGTATCCAAGATAGATGGCAAAAGATCATACCATCATATTAGGCCACGTTATCGTTTGAAGGTGTGTCCACGATTACTCATTTTCTGGTCAAAGTCAAAGAAGTAGTATGTGTAATTTAAGCATATAGTATTTATGGTGCTTGCCAAAAAGTATTTAGTAAAGTGTGTAGCATTAAATGCTTTTAAATTTGATTATTAAATTTTGAAATAAAATTGTATTTTTTTTAAAACAAAGTAAGAAAAATTTGATGCCATATTTAAAGAGTATTTGGACGTAATTCATTTAGTAGTTCTAATTTATACTTATGATTTTTTTGAAATGTATTTGAATAAATAGCTTAAAAAAACAGCTTATATTTAATAATATTTTTTGAAAAAAATTATTTTTAAAGGTAATTTTTTTAAAAAGAGCTTATAGCTTATAACTTATGGCTTATAAGCCAAGAGCCCAAACACCTTTTTAAAATTTCTTGCTAAATATTTGAATTTTAAGATATAGACCTCCAAAGTTAAAGTTTTCTGCATAAAAAATAAAATACATATTTCAGATTTACAAATGTAACTCTTTAATTTTCAAACCTTAAACCCCACTTGAAAATTTATCACAGCAATCATTTTGTTTTGCGAACCCTGTAGTCGATGCGTCATGATTGTTTTATACTGGATATAAATCTCACTAATTTTTGTTTTCATTTCATTCATTATAAGAAATTAAAAATGCAAATAGCATTAAATGCTTTAGATTGTTCAATGTTAAATAAAATGTAACTTTTTCTAAAAATTAAGAATAAAGTAGATTTGCTATATAATATATTTTTTTTTGAGGGGGGCTCAAAAATAAAATTGTTTTTAAACTAATACTTCATTTGAAACCTAAATTTTTTGTTGAAAAAGTAAATGAAAAGGAAAACGTGATGAAAAATATAACAAAATTACTCTTTCATTTTTGTTCAATTTTTCTTTTTTCATCTAAAATCTGAATTCCAAACAGAGCGTTAATATTCAAAGTTTTCCCAAAAAATTGTGTACTCTAAATAATTATTGTTTCTATTTGGAGACCCCAAATCAAATCATTTTGAAAATAAAAAAGTATCAATTAGAACTTGAATTATAATTTAATAAACCCTAAAGTCATTTTTCTTTTTAAGGTTGTGAACTCCACACCATTAATTCTTAATCCTAGATGATAGTCCCTCAATAAGTACTGCAGTAAAAATGTTTATTTCCTTTTAGTTTTTATATGATTGTATGTATAATTTTTCAATTATATAATGGATGGACTAAAACATGAGTAGTTCGTGTTTGCTAAGTTGGTTCATGAATCATCATGATTGTTCTATATGGGATTTAGATCTTATTATTGACGGTCTATATGATAGTTTCCGAGAAGTATTTAATAAAGTGAGTATCATTTAATGCTATAATAATTATTATGACAAATGCTAATATGTGCTCTAATGACATATGTTAAGAATAGAGTTAATGGTCAGTCTTTTTAAAAGAGGTAAATGCTAGCATGTGCTCTAAGAACATATTTTAAGCCTGCTTTGTTTAGTTGTACAAAGTATTAGAATTTGTATTTTCACAATTTTCAATGCTGAAAACACAAGTTCTAACGTTTTGTATAACCAGACAAAGCAGACTTAAAATGTGCCCTTAGGGCACATGTTAACAAGACCCTTTAAAAAAAATGAAGTATTAACTCTTCAGCTTTAATAAAATTTTGAAGAGGGTAATTAATGAGGTTGTTGATATCTTTGTAGCATTTATATTGTCTTGTGTATTGAAGTACCAAATATACCTTTATTAAGTTCACATATATTTCTAATTGTCTTAAGAAATAATAAAAAATCTATTTAATAAAATAAAATTTGAGATTATTAAATTAAATTTATAACATTACATATCATAGTTATCCTACAAATTCCTAAAAATTTAATGGGAAATAAAAAAACAAAAATATATTGATATTGTAAAATAAATAGGTAAAAAAAAAATTAGAAGTCATGCATCATGTATGATGTATGTATACGTATATATACATAAATATATTTTTTCGATAAAGACAAAGAGTTGTATTATAAACTGCATAATTTTGAATTTATTATTAAGTTGGTTATATAAAGCTTGAATTTAAAATGTTTTATTCATTAATATATTTGATGTCACAAGGGTACTTTTGACAAATTATAAAAGTTTGAATTTCCTTCATCAATTTGTAGTTGTATTGAAAAACGAAGGCTAATTGTCCTATTATATTTCATTTATAACTCTTAAATGAATGTTTTTCTTGTAGTTTGTATTTTATATGAAATTTATTACATTAATTAGTCCTTAACATGTTACATTAATTATAACATTAATTTATTATCATTTATAACTCATAAATTTATTACATTTATTACCAAGACCCTTGTAAAATTATAAAATAAAAATAAATTAATGATGCCAATATATCAACGAAATCATTAAAATTTTAAAATCAAAACTGTTTTCAGTGAATAAATCCTATAATGTTTAGGCTTCTTAGATTCCAATTTTACCCACTAAGAAAAAAATTAATTTGCCAAATGCTGACTCAAAATTTCTCAAACCCCAAAACTTCAAAGCTTTAATCTTTCTATGTTTAAGGAATTTTAAATAGTTTGAAACCACGAACCATAAACCTCACCAAAAAACATAACCCTAATCATCGCTAAATTTTTTAGTGGAACCCAAATGAAAGTGTTATGAAACTATGAACCCTTAAACGTCAAAAAAAATAAAAATAATAACACTAATTACCAATTTTTTTTATTTTTTGAGAACCACAATGAAACCCTAAGTAATAAACCAAACCTCAATGTTTGGAAACCATAAAATCCCTATTAATTTTAGGTTTGTAAACTCCATAACTATAATTCATACCGATCTTGGTAAATATTGCCAGAAGGGATCTTTTATTTCTTTTAGCCATTTTCCATATAAAAATATATGTTGTTGGATTTAAAATATTATAAAGGTAAATCTGGGAGATGTGTAAATTATTGAAGTAAATGGATAGTAAATCCTTGAGTTTAATGAGTTTGTTTGGGCTATTTGCTTTACCAACCAAATAAAAATTAAAAAGAACTTAAAGGTGCATTTGACCAATGGCTTAATAAAAATAAAAAACTTCTTGTTTATAAAAGTTAATTTTCATGAAGATTTTTTTGTAAATATTTTAACATGTGTCTTATTTTGACAGGGAAAAGCAACATTAATGTGTGGCTATGATTATTGGCTATTAATTAAACTTAATTGAATGGCTCTTCTAGTGCAAAATTAAATTCGTAACCCTACAAGGGACAAAGGTATTTTGCCATTGATTTTCTTTGTTTTACTCTTTGTTGGTTTGTTAATGTTAAATTTTGTCCATTACAATGGGGCCAAATTTGCATTTGGATTCAATGAAATATATTAGCCAAATGATTAACAAATAATTAAAATATAACAATAGATAAATTCAGAACTCAAGGGATTATTAAAAGAAATAAAATTATTGAATTTGAATGAAGAGTTAGAGAACTCAAAAAGTGGGAGTTTGTACTATTTTAGGTACTATAGAATTGATATTAAAACTTTGCTCATCTATAATTTTTATGAAAGATTGTTAATCAATAACAAATTAGTGAAAACTACTATGATCTATTGAAATCAAAATAGCACAAGTTAAAATGAATAGCCACTTCATTTTCATGCTATAATTCTACATTTGTCATGAATTATGAATTTTGTAAATGCGTCGAGCAAGCCTAGGGAACAGTTTTTTGGGTCAAATAAGTTGCTTAAAAAAAGTTTAACAAATAAGTTGGCTTAAAAAAAGGCTTGACTGGAGTGTTTAATAACTTGCTAAAAAAGTTAATTTTTGGCGCTACTTGGTGTCAATTTAAAGATTTTTTTTTAATGCAAAAAATGACCAAAGTTTTTCCAAAGTAAATTAGATTGCATATTAATGATATTTAGTAAAGCTAAAAATAAAAATTTCAAAATTAAGTACTGTAGTATACTAATTAATTGTTAAAATTTTCAACATTAATTATTTTTCAACGTTTTGCTAATTTTCCGAGAATAATCCAAAAAAAAAAAAGCTTCAAAATTCATTATTTTTGGTTTTTGGCTTATGAGCCTAAAAAGCTCAAAAAAACTAATTTATTATAAGCGAAAGAAACCTACTACCAAAAACCAATACTTAAAAAGCAAAAAGCATAAAAGCACTCAAACATAGTTATTCCCAAACAGGTCTAAGTTGGCTTAAAACATGATATGAAGAGTGAAAACGGTAAAATATCATATTAGGCATCTTATTATTATTTTTGATATTTTTTGGGTTAAAAATTTCAAATTCACCCATAAAAAGCTCAAATAAAAAAAATAAAAATTGGTTAAAAAATATAGAAAACTAAAAAAAAAAGTTAATCAGTTGTAGAATAATTAGTCTTAGGGCCCATAAGGGAACATTTTTTTTGATTAAATAAACTGATAAAAAAAATAAAGAATAAGTTGACTTAAAAAAAATTTGGTTGGAGAGTTTGGTACTAACTTAAATTTTTTTTGGCTTGTTTATATAAAAATGATCAAAAGACTCTCAAAATAAATTAGATAGTGTATTCAACATGTTCTGTGAAGTTAGAAAAAAAAAATTCAACATTAATTATTGTAGTATACTAATTTATTTTTAAAATTTTCAAAATTAATTATTTTTCAAAATTTTCACTACAATAGAATAAGCAAAAAAAAGTTTCAAAATTTTTACTTTTTGTCTTATTAGCCTAAAATAGTAAAAAAAGTTAGCTTTATTATAAGCTAAAAAAGCTTGTTATCAAATATAAAGTGCTTATTTTAAGCAAAAAAAAAAAAAAAGAAAAAGAAAAAAGGGCCCTTAACTTATATATTGATTGTGTTTAATCCGTAAACCAACTTACCCTTATCTTATTAACTTAAGTTATTTATCGATCAAATTTCAACTCACACATAACTTCCCATGATGTGGATTAAGATGTGCCAATTGAAAATTGATGCGACCCACAAAATAAATACAAATTATCTTTATGTGGATTAAAATGAACTAATTTATATTTGGTCATTAATTACTTAGTTTTATGAAAACTACTTGTGATAGTAATGAAAAAACATTAAGAGACTGTGATATTTTAAAATTATTGGTAATATCATTTTAATATTTCATTAGTAAGCATAAATATTTACAACAAAAAATCAAATTGGAAAACAAGTAAATCGATTTTGTTGAATACAAAATTTGGAGCTTTAAAAAAAATTACCAAATGGTTAATAAATATAGTTTGTTGAGGTTAATAAATTTATAACTTAAAAAATATAAAGTTCCATAAGGTATAAATACCATCTAGGACTAGGAGGGAAGAAATATTAGGATAAAACAGTAATTATTTTGTATATGTTAAATTAGATCACATAACCTTTGATGTATTTTTTTTCAAACATGTATTTGAGAATATATTAGGAAATGCTTTAATCACACAATTAGAACGCATAAATTGAAATTAAAACAAAAATAAAATAAACCTTAAAAATAAAAATTAAATAAAAAAACAGTTCAGTGGAGATCCTTGTAATAAACCCTAGATATATAAAAACCCTAATCTGCACATTTGCTCCTCTTTTCTGTTGCACTGATCTCCATTCCAAACGACGCTACATCCTCCTGAAGTCTCAACAGCTACCGCAATGCCGCCCAAATTTGACCCCTCCCAAGTCGTCGACGTCTATGTCCGCGTCACCGGCGGCGAGGTCGGAGCGGCGAGCTCGCTCGCCCCCAAAATCGGCCCGCTGGGTCTGTCCCCGAAAAAGATCGGAGAAGACATCGCCAAGGAGACCGCTAAGGACTGGAAGGGCCTCCGGGTCACCGTGAAGCTCACCGTACAGAACCGCCAGGCCAAGGTCTCCGTCGTGCCGTCCGCGGCGGCGCTCGTCATCAAGGCCCTGAAGGAGCCCGAGCGCGACCGCAAGAAGACCAAGAACATTAAGCACACGGGGAACATCTCCCTCGACGACGTCATCGAGATTGCGAAGATCATGCGGCCCAGGTCCATGGCCAAGGAATTGAAAGGGACCGTGAAGGAGATTCTGGGTACGTGTGTGTCTGTTGGATGCACCGTGGACGGTAAAAACCCTAAGGATTTGCAGGAGGAGATCGCCGATGGTGATGTCGAGATTCCAGAAGATTGAGTCTTAGCATTTGAGGTTAAATTTTTGGTTACGCTCTGTTTCTTGAGTTTGATTGGGATTTGGGTTTTACTGAATTTAAATTACGGAGGACTGGAAATTCAGTAATTTGAATTGTTAATCTGAATGCTTTATTATGCTAGTTTTTTATGTGATAATTTGGATTTAGTATAGGTTTTGATAATGCAAGTTTCAATGAACTTTGTTTTGGATTTATGTAAGCTAAATTTTGCATTTCTTTTGCATTTGTCAGTAAGAATACTCGTGGATTTTGATTTACCAATTGATCTCCTTTTCTGATTTGTGGATTTGTTGCATTGAATCTCAGACCAATTTCTCACTTTATGTTTACTTCATACAATTCATGGAATGAAGTTGGTTCTCAAAAATTTAAATCTTATTGGAGGTGAAATTAAGGAATTACTAATTGGTATCATTGTGTTTGTCCCATTGTAGTTTTTTTTCTTTTAAATGATAAGTAGAAGTATGATAGTAGAATATTTAGCTGATTATAGTGGATTTAAGTTGTGATGGTGGATGCCATTTTGAGAAAACATTATACATGTCTCACATGCTCTGTATTAGCTTAAAGTGAGCAGATGGTGAGATTTAGCTTGCTGGTAGTATTGTTAGTATATTGTTTTTTCATCCATGATGATTAGTAAGTTGACACTGAACACATACGAGGTATTCGAATGTCATTATTTATTTGCTTGGATTTGCTTATCTGAGGAGGAGAAAGAAGATAATATGTTTTAAGTGCTTTCTTTTTAGCTGATTTTTTTCCACTCACTAGCATTGCAGCAAATGATAGGTTCTTCTTTCTTAGAATTGAAAAAGTCAATCTAAAATGGATAGATTTCTACTTTGCTTTGCTCTGCTTATATAGGGATGAGTTTGGGGAGGAATTAATCAAGGTCAGGGAGGGGGTTAAACCTATCCCACCCTGCTCCTGTTTAATTCCCAAAAAATCCTGACCATGCATGAGCCATCAACTTAGGTTCTCCAATTAGATAGCTTTCTTCTCTATCTACTTCGCCTTTTTAGTTGCACAGTCCACCTCCGCATGCCATGTTTGGAGATCGAACACAACGTCGTAGGGCTCATGGCTCCTTTAGTTTTAGGTATGTGTGAATAGTTCCTTCAAATTGAATACGTATCATTTATATATATATATATATATATTTCTATTAAGTAACATTGTATAAAAAGGCATCAAGGGGTTGTTACCTGTTTGATTAAAAAAAAAGGGGATCCTACCTATCTACAAAGTATACCTAGTTAAAACAAAAGCTATACAAACAATTATTCCTTAAAATTCTATACAAACTCCAAAAATCCACAATATGGTTGGATTAAAAAATCTGAAACCAATCTATACAAAATATTCACAGAACAAGAATTCAATTTGAAAAGGTGTTTTTCCACTCACTCAAAAATCTATTTGTTTATTTCCCTTATATAATCCACATTAAGCATAATGGGCTTCCTTATGTGCTTTCTTTATACTCTTACCAACCTTCATATCGTTCCAAGTTCCAACACTGCATAAGCTATATCACCCGGATGATGAGTTGCCTAAATTAGTTTGCTTTTTCCTTGCACACACAATTTCAATTCACAATGATGTGCTTCCTAAATTGTTAGGATTTACCATGAGCCGGTGTCCATACCAAAAATGCAATCTTGGATGGGAATATGAATCTCTAAACTTCTTTTCAAGCAAACGTGACACTCAATCCTCCTTGCAAAAGATGATAAAAAGACCTTAGCTTCAAATTTTCTTACTTTAGCGCTATTCCACCTCATTGTATCGTCACCTATTCTTAAACCAGACAAACTATATATTGGGTTGGGTTGTACATGAGTCGAGTCGAGCCGAGCCGAGCCGAGCCGAGCCGAGTAGTAGGTTGTTCAAGCTTGGTTTGAAAACCTTAACAAGCTTGAAAATATGTTCAAGCTGGGTTTGTTTAACTTTCGAGCCCATCTCAAATAAGCTTTCAATCGAGCTGTTCTAGAGCTGAGCTCGAACAACTTGTATTTCTATATGAGCTCATCGAGTCAAGTTTGAGCCGAGCTCAGAAAATTAGCGAGCCTTAAATTATGTTCAAGCTTAGCTTATTTGCATACTGAGTCAATCTCGAATGAGCTTTTGACGAACCGAACGCGAGCTTAGCTCGAGTAGCTTAATTCGTTTTACGGCCCTAAAAATAGGGTAAGAGGAGCCTCAACTTCCTTAAACTCTTAATACTACAAAGCACATTTGAACGGCACATCCCCAAATGCCCTATCTGCCTCGATGCACCAATAGATCGGCATTGCTTCCCAACCAGGGGCGGACCTATGTATAGGTCAAGAAGGGTCTCGGTCCACCCTTGGATTTTTAAAATTGTACTTAGACCCCATAGTTTTTGCATATTATGATAAAAATTAGTGTTTTGGCCCCCCTTAAGTTGTGAAAATTCTATTTATATCCCACAGTTTTTTGAATATTTAAAATAAGAATTTGAGTATTAGTTCCCTACAATTTAAATTTTTTTTCCTTGAACTCCCCAAGGTTTTAAATTTTTTTACCTTGGCCCCCCTTAAGAAAATTGTTGGGTCTGCCCCTGTTCCCAACCTTTTTTGAAATCTCTTAACCACAAAATCGCTTTAGTTTTGCATCCCTAACAGTAGACCTGAATGCAATGAAGATACCCCTCCCTACATTCCAAAAGAGAAGCAAGATCCTTTGCATTTACCACCTCTCTTATAGGAATGAGTTCAAACTTTTTGAATTCATCTTCAATCTTGACACTCAAAATATAGCAACACACATTGAACATATCGAAGTTGTTTTGGCTTTGCATCATAAGCAATAATAGTGTCATCACTATGAAGAATGTGGGATATCGAAACCTCCATACCATCCACGTGACCCACCTGGAAACTCCCTATAAAGCCTCCTTGAACTGTCTTTGTCAACGTGTGACTGAGAGCTTCCATCACCAAAATAAACAACGATGAGAGAGGATCTCTGTCTTAAAGACCTTTCGAAGTAGGAAAGAAACTTGTTGGGGTTCCATAAATTGAAATAGAAGATCTCACATTTGAAATGCTATACTGAACCCATTTCCTCTACATTTGACTAAAACCCATCCTTTCCAACATACATAAATTGAAATAGAAGATCTCACATTTGAAATGCTATACTGAACCCATTTCCTCTACATTTGACTAAAACCCATCCTTTCCAACATACATAGCAAGAATCCCCAATAAAATTGATCATGTCTTTTCAATGTCCAACTTAAATTCACACTTTAAGTTGCCACAAGTTATGTTACCTGGACTCTTCTAAATTTGTAAAATATCTGCGTCGGACACTCGACACTTGGATAAAGGTATGTGATACGTGTCCGATATGGCTAGTTGGACATGAATCTAACACGTATGTATAAATAATCGAGTTTACTATAAAAATAAGTATAGGACTTCCATTTTATGCATAAAATGCTATATTTTAGTTTGTAAATATCATTTTACCTTAAAAAAACAAAAAAAATATTTAAAAAATATGAAATCTAGTTGTGTCTGAGTGTCCTTGGACATGATAATTAGATGAACCCGACACTTGGATATGTACCCAAGTCCAAGTAACATAGGCCACAAATACAAAATTCAAGATTTGTCTACCCCATACAAAATAATTTTTCATCTTCAAAACCTCTTTGCTGACCACCTCCCTTTGTGTACAAGCTAGAACTTTTGCCAAATCTTATAAACCCTACCAAGTAGGCTAATAATCCTAAAATCCCTAATATCAATTGCCTCTTCCTATCAGGAGCTAGTGTCACAAATGAAGCATTCAAGGATTTCATAAATCCCCTATCTCTGGGAGCTTCTCCATCATCCCCATCACAACCTCCACCACCTCCCAGTTTTTAAGAAAAAATGCGATAGAGAAGCCATATGGACTCAAGCACTTATCAGCTCCTAGAGACATAACTGCCGAAGTTACCTTCTGATTTGAAAACAGTCTTTCCAACCACAACTCGCCCAATTTCCTCCTCTTCCACCTGTTCCCTTGCCCCAATCTGTTTCTTGCTATATGGTTATGCCATCTATGAGCATTTGCCACCCATGAAGAAACCACGTAGTCGTATCACCTTCTTTTAACCACAAATACCTTGACCCTTGTCTCGAACTAATTTTCTCCATTTTAGCAATATTGCCAAACTCCTTTTGAGATCTCTAATAATTTTCTTCTCTTCTGTTAAACCTCCTCTATCCTCTTTTCCATCCAAATCACTAATTTCCTTCAACACTTCCCTTTTTGAACCTTCAATTTCCCAAACTCCTCTTTATTCTAATATTTTTTCTTAAACTTAAAACCTTCTTTTTAGTAATTTGACTTCTTTACAATCACAAATCTTGGCCGACCCTCCACATTATACCCTCTTCACCAACCCTTTGCTCCTAAAGCCTTTAACAAACAGCCAGATCTTTTCAAATTTAAAGTGGAGTGACCCCGCCTAATGTTCCCACAATCAACCAACATAGGAGGATGATCCAACACTAGCCTTAGGAGAGTGCATTGAACCAACTCTACAAAGTGTTCCTCCCAGTATGTGTATATGGGTATATATATGGTATCTATCTATATGTGTATTTGTGTTTGTGTTAGTATGTACCTATTTATTTATGTGAGATATGTGTGTTGTGCATATAAGTAGTCTCTTAATATACATAAGAAATAGTATTATGTGAAAATTAAAATTGACAATCATCTTTGAGACATCTCTCTCTCTCTCTCTCTCTCAATCCAATTTTTACTCTTTGATTTTTGGGTCTGATGATTCAAGTACTATAGATTGTAATCAACCTGTGGGGGATGTTGGGAAATATGGGGGGCTACTCCCGTAACCGGACTCGTTCCCATCCCACTTCTTCCATTTTTTGGTTTCAAGTCATTTGCCCTTTCCTGTCCTTGCTCAAAACCAAACACAGGGAGGGGAAGACATTTCCATTTCCCTCCCTTACTTTACCATCATTACCACCTTCCTCTCTATATTCGATCACCATGAATGAAGCCTTAATTTATGGTTGCTTCCATTCAAACACCTTTACATGTTACCGTGATTTATGATCCTTTAAGCCCTTTAGCTATAATGTTGCTTCAGTTGATGGTTGTCTTTGATTGTTTGGTTGGAACTCTATCTTGTTGCCTCAATATATGGTTTAAAAAGACCTCAAACTACCACGTTGCCTTGATATATGACTGCCATATTCTTACACGGATGAATTTGCTGCCTCAGTACGATGGTGCTTTAATTCATGGAACCTTGAATATATGAAAATAATATATTGCCTCAATATATGGCCCAAGGAATTCAATATTGATAAAACTGATATGTTTCTAGTTCAAAATCACATATATATTGATGGTTTTTTTTTTGATAAGTACGGATCTATTGATGGATCTGTCATAATAATATGTCAATATCTAAAAATTTTCAAATTTTGATGGATATTTATATCAAATCATGGAAATTTTGCTTGAAATTTTGTTAAGTGTTAATATATTTAGTAATGCATATTTTAGTATTCACATGGTGAGTAAAATATCATAAGGATTGTGAGATGGCTTTACCTGCTTGTAAGGAAAATGGTACATTGGTTCTTTGTGAACTCTTCTTAATTCAGGCTTTGACATTATTTGAACATATAATATATCGTGTAACCATATGGTTAAGGAGAGACTGCATTCTGCAATTTTCTGACATTATTATGTTTTAGTGTTTTTAATAGGGATTTGTGTGGAAACATGGAGTATATTGCTTGTAGAATGGGGAACTGTTTTCATTTGAGAAGCTTAGTACTGGTGTTAATCGATTTGTACATTGATTTTACGGAAACCTGTTATGTTCTGATTCTTAATGGCTTCGAGGATGATGGAAGATGGAACTTAGACCTGAATTCAGTAGCTATATAAATTGTCTAGTTGGTGAACGTGTTTTCCGCGATAAGGATGTTATCGTGTAACATCTTTTCCAGTATTTGTACATGTAAAAGTGCCCTCAGATATTGTGTATGAGACCGTAAAATATATCTAGATAAAAAGAAAAAGGTTATTTATTAGCTGCAGTGGAAGTAGAATGTTTTGCCTAGTGCTTTTACTTTAAGAACACAGGAAGCAATTGGAAGGCAAGGGGTGGTTGCAAGAAAAGACTTTTGTGTAAAGTTTTATAGAAGACTAGGCTTAACCAATGTTTATGTGTTGACAAGATGGGCTCTTAGTTCATCTAGGGCATTGTCTATGATGAATATGTTATTTGTAGCACTATAACTCTTATTAATCATCATATATGGTTAAACTTGTTGGTATGTCACATTTGGGTTTTTGGTGTGTGGACTTGAGAAATGCTTTGCTGTCACTGAAGATTTCTCATCCAGTCATGTCTTTGAGATGGCTAAAGGTATAAATTTCACATTTGAGAGATGGGTATTTGGTCATCTGTTTGGGGTGTGCATTTGTAAGGAAAACATGAAATGATATTCATTCCAAAATTTCTCGTCTTGAAAGTGTATAATTGGAAAAATCATATTTTGTAAATCCTTAATGATAAAAGAGCATTCAAATAAAGGAATACAATCATAATTTTTTAGCCATGAGAAATTAAACAAAAAACAGATAGGTTGTCTCATCTTCCTTTTTAAGGATATTACATCTTTTAAAAATTTATAGGACCGGCCTTATAAAAAAAATAAAATAAAATCTTATAGGGCATTAAGCTTCCATGTCGTCTCCATAGACAGTTACCTTGATATATGGAAATTGTTATTAACATGTAGAAAGAGTTTATGGTCTCTATAATGTGGAAGCTATGCTGTGTCTTTATATGTCCTTTGGGAGGATAAAAAATACCTTGATATACTAACTATCACCTGGGTGATCAGCCAGACTGATGAATGTGTGGTGGAACCTTTTAAATGATTGTCTTGCTTCACAATGTACTCTTGCTGAGCAAAGAGGTACCATGTTGCTTAGGTAGATTGCTTGTTGTTTCTCTATGCCCTGGTATGAGGTTAACGTTGCCTCGAGGAGTAGTTGTATTGGCTTGTTGTAACTATAAGATGTCAAGCAAAGGGCTACAATGCTCATAGAAATATGTTGTTGCGAGATTAATTCAAAAAATAGACTATATTCTATCAGATATCTACTCTAGAACTTAAAATTTTAATAGTGTAATTTTTTCAAGTCTACCCCTATTGTACGATAATTTGGAATACATGGTGTACCACATTCCATTTCTCATTTCACATACCGATTCGCGTTTCAGACATAATTTTGATCTATGTAGACTCTTGTTGCAGTAACACCAATTCACTAGAGGGAGGGGCATGGGAATTGAACCTTTGGTTGTTTTGGGCGCAGGCCACGGTACCATCCAAGACTGTGAGTGGTAGTTCTATTAATATATGGTTAATGTCGTGTTGGGACCCTTGACTATTATGTTGCCTTGGTAACTAGTTTGGTGAGATTGCGAAATATCATCTTGTCCGTATAGATGCCTCGTCACAATGTTTCCTGAAACAGTAGTTGTATCAATATGCATACTGCAGCATCCATGGCCATTTCAGCTTTTGCATCTGAGAAATATGATGTTGCCAATGCTGAGTGCTAAATGGCTAGTGATTTATTGATATTTTTCTTTTTAATTGATTCAGGGCGCCGCCCTATCCTTCTGGTCTGAGCCATATGCTATTTGCTATTATTGGTTTGCTATGATTCTATTCTTGCATAAACTCCTAACATCTTATGCAGTGAATTATAGTTATAATTTTTTAGTTTCTCAGTTTAAAAATCTGTCTTAATAGATTCCAGTATACAAATCATGCACAAATTATGGGGGGCAAGTAAAAGGATGAGGAATATGTTCTGCAACCTCAAGGCTGCCTAGTGGAACGAGAGTAGACGCTGGGATGGACCGTAAATGTGGACATCCTGGATTCGAGTCTCACCTGGTGTGCTCTGGGCTTGACTGATGCCTGTGGTTTGCAGGTGATTGCAGGTATCTGGGGTTACTCTTTAGGGGTGGGTCCAATGTGGCCTGCCTTGGAGAGATCTCTCCTTAAAAAAAAAAAAAAAACGAAGAGGAGTTCGGCTAATGGTTCTGAAGAACTTGTTCAACACATAAATAACTAGGGAAGCAATCCTTGTCAATATGCAAGAATATATTCCCTTTTAGGCACATTTAAGTGCTCTCTCTCTCTCTCTCTCTCTCTCTCTCTCATATGGATCATATGCATTCATATTTTGTGGGTTTATGCATATTGTGTAACATGAACCCACTAGGACCCGTAAGTTAGTGGTAAATGTATCTGTCATCTGAAAAGGGTCAATTTATTTGGCACTTGTAGATAGCAATCATGGGGGGCAGGGATTATGAGAGGATTCTTTGGGTCTTTTTAAGTGGTCCTGGAATTGATAGTTCATCAAATTTAATCGTGGTACCATGCTTGCTTTCAAGCAAAGCATGTCTTCATTTTGATGGGATCCAATACAAGTTTCATGGTATATTTGTGGACTTCATAGGCCTGGGACTCTCGGGGGAGCCACACATTGGTTTTGCTTTTTTTGTTGTCTGTTTTTTTCTAACCTAGCTTTAAAGTTCCTCTGCTTCCTCTGTTGTAGGGCTCTCGTAGTTGCGTCTTGGCCGTGGTTTTCCGATTCACCCTTATTGATGGGGAGATAGAAAGAAAAGGGAGAATGAAATTTTCTAGCGTCGTTGTCATTTTGTGGGTTTCTGCATAATGTGTTGTGGTGTTAGGGATTTTTTGTGTGGTGGAAGCCATATAGGCCAATTGCCATATGCACATCCTTTAATCTTTTCACTCTATGTTTCTCTTGTTGTCTTGCTTGTGTTCCTATATTTATTGTCTCTGGAAAAAGAAAATAGAAGGAAATATCATATTCATTGCCCCTTTGCCAAGTTCTATGCACAATTGCAGACACGTGTAAGACTTAGCAATGGGTTGTTGAAGTTTGATTTGAAAACTTAACGAGTTTTAGCTTTTGTTCAAACTTATTTATCTTTTGAGTGGATCTCAAAGGAGTTGATAATGAATATTTATGTTTAAGGATGCGTATAAATTTATCAACCCGAGTTTGAGTCTAGTTATGTTTTTTGGCTACAGAATTTTTAGGTTTTTAAGCGGTTACTCTTCTGTGAAGCTTGTGCAAAATTATTGTCCATATGAATTGTCATATCTCCATCCCAGTTAGTCATTAATTATGTCGTATTAGGTGGGACGTGATCGCAAAGGTTACTGTACCCTCAAACGACATTTTAATCCACACCCAATAAATATAATGCAACGGAAAAAAAAAAAAACACTATTGTCTTATGAAATCATAAATCAACAATGCTTATAAACTATCTCATAACTTACACACATCATGTCAAGTATAGGTATATGACAAATTTTTAAATTCAAGCTAACAGAAAGTAAAATACAAATAAAACTCAAATTCTAAATACTAATATACGAAAGGACGATGGTAAAGCAACAAGAGTTTTTTCAAGCTCTAAGACACGATATTCGGACACCGACATTAATGTTATCATGGCAAGGACCAAGACTATAGTGAACTAAACCGTCATCTCCAAGTTAGCTGTCAAAACAGTCTGTATGAGTGTGAGCTAATTGTCAACGTACTCACGATAGATAATCAAACTTATAAACAAAGTTAGGGTCTCACATGAATTATATAAATTTTATGTATTACATGAATGATATCTAGTCACAAATAAACATAGAAAATGATTGAACTTGAGAACTTACATCTGACATAATGTGCATCCAATATTGTTAAGTTTTTCAATTAAACTTGAATAATGCATCCAATATCGTTAAAATTTTAAATTAAACTTCAACAATTCATTATTCGCTTTACAGAACCCAATTCAATTAGAAAATGAGTGTACTCTGAGGCTGGTGGTGGCTTAAAATTGCCCCCAGCCGTTATGCTTCCCGTTCGATTTTTCTTTTTCCTTTCAATTTTCAACGGCTAAACTCTCGAGTCCCCACTAATTATTAGGTTGATCATATCAACAAGATAAATGGAGTTGAGATATATAAAAAAGATCAAATCTTCTTCCACAGGATACGCATCATGCGGTCGGCAAAGCTAATATTCGGTTGGTTGGTTTGAAATTGACTTCCACATCACAGGACACTATTGCCTCCGCCCTTTTTTACTGTTAAAAGCACATTGTTCCTTATCATGCGTAGGAAAATCAAATTTTTTATACTGAAAACTCCATCATAATAAACTTTCAGTGAGATACATATATATATATATATTCGGTACATTACAGGGATTATTATTAGCTAAAATTGTTGGTACATGGGAAAGGCAAATCTTTGAAAAGCAAGAGGTGAGTCGAAATGATGACTACGGACAAACACGGGTGGGTGTTACTATCTCTCTTCTTGAAATTATTAATTAAAATTGTGTATGTTTTGGTTTAAAATGAAAAAATAACAAGCTATAGCATTAATTTGCGGGGATGTTATACTTCAAAAGCTTTGTATAAATGCAAAAGATAAAAGAAAATTTTATTATTGCAGAATTTTTATACTAAACCATTTGTTAAAATGATGTGGCAATTGACATTTATGCCATTAAAAATTACTTTAAGGGTTTTTTAATTAAAAAAATGAGAGGTTCTAATTTAGTCCTATCAGTCTTTATGTAAATTATGTTTGTATGGCATTACTTAAAATTAAAAAGCTAATGCTGCAAATGTTTACATAAACATGTTATGCATGTTTTGTGATTATAAAAAGTGTTTAAAAATTATGAATTTTATACTTTTTTTAACACTTTGTACAATCTGATAACTGATTAGCATTGAGAGAGGGAGGGAGAGAGAGAGAGAGAGAGAGACCGCATGGGTGTTTCATCTAAAAACGGTGCCTTTTGAGATAGGGGACAATTTGCGGGAGGTGAAGCTTGGGTGGGCTTTGAGTGAGAGGCTGAGGTTTGAGCCGTGTGGAGTCTGCTTTTGCTGGCTAACCGACCAATGACATGTGAATGTCTGTGATGTGTTGTTTTGTGGGTTGGGACCCACCCACCCAAACAAACGACCATTTTTTTTTTTTGATGTTGGATTTTGAGTGATCCTTCTGAATATTATTTAGAATGCAGGTTGGAGCAAAGGCTGTATATTGGATAATTTGAATTTGTGGTAGTTATTACTCAAAAAGAAAAATGAAGAAAAAAAAGAATTTGTAGTAGTTATTATTTTTGTTTTAACAATAGAAAATAAAAATACCCCAATTGCACTTTTTCTTGATAAAGGGCACTATATAAATAAAAGCAAATACTAAAATGACATTAATAATATGTGGACTTATTTTAAACAGGATTTGTCTAGTTGTACAAAACATAACAAATTGTGTTATTAGTATTGAAAATTATAAAAATATAATTTTTAACACTTCGTACAATCATACAAAATTTACATAAAAGGTGTCATCATGCATTGCTTAATTGTAAAAAAACGTTGAAAACATGTTAATAAGACACTATAAAACAAAAAAAATACCATTGTTCTAAAAAAAAATTTTTAATAGAAAATTCAAGAATGACTTGGCATGTTTTTACAATTAAAAATCATCACCATGAATATTTTATTTTTAAATAGATGACTTTAATTCAATTATGTTATTTTAATAATAATTTTTTAATTTTTTTAAAATTATATAACATTATTCACATTATTTTAATTTATAATTATAATTATACCAATTGTGATACAAGTTTTTGTGTAAAATAGAGCTTTTCGAAATTATTTTATAACAGCAGAAAAGAGTAAATTGTTTTTGTCCTCTCTTTTCTGTAATTAATGTTTTCTTCAGTAATAATAATTTCGTGAAGCTTTTATCACAGTCAGATGCCAGGGCTGAGTGGCCAATGAAATCACGACACCTGTCACCTTGTCGCTCTTATCCAATAAGAAAGCTTTAGCTTTGGAGTCTGGACCCCACATTTCAAACTCGAATGATCTACTCCTACCCACACGCCAAACCGCCAATTCATCACAGGCCGTGCAATCTGAATCCACTGTGTGTGGACCTATTTTTCAGCCGAAGCATTAGACCCAGATCGTACGGCGAGAAACAGAACCAAAGGTCGAGGCTCGTCCACGTGTCCTTCCAGTCTTCAATTTCAATTTCTTTACAGTTTTCTCGACAAACATTAGGGCACTGTCAGAATCTTATGCACTACCTTTTAGAACCAGTCAAAATATGCCACGTCAGTACTCGATTAGATTACGTGGATGCTATTTTCCGCACGTTTTTGGCAGTATTTAAACGGTTGCATCATCTGATTTAATCTACAGTATAAATCTTTGGAATGCAACTGTGCAATTGCATGACCTGACCTCACTTAATTAAGGCAATGCATTAATACAATGTTAGAAATTGTTAAAAAAAAAGTATAAATTCTACACTCTATATAACCCGACAATATAATTAATTAGTAATAATTATCTGCCAAACTAGGTCTTAATTTATGTGATTAGGAACTCAATTATGTCAATAGACCAGTGACCTAGCTGCAATATAATATTTGATATTTTTTTATTATTTCGGAATTTCTTTTTACAAAAAAATCCTATCATGATATGATAATAATATTTTTAAAATTATAAACTAAAATAACAAGTGTTTTAACTTAAAATAAAAGACTGACAGACAGTCACATCATTTTGCAAGCATTTCTCATATTTGCTTGATAGACGACATAGTAGTATCATGTTTGTTTTGTAGTAAAAGATGAGGTGTTTGGATGACAATTGAAAAACTACTAAGTTATAATTTATTTTAAAAAATAAAAAAATGCTACAGTCATTAGTTTTATTTATTGATTATTATCACGGATAGACATAAGTAAGTGAATCTCACATGTATTGAACGATATAGACTCCATTACCTTGTGTCTATCCATGATAATAATCTAATAAACAAAACTAATACCTCTAACATTATTCTAAAAAATAACATTTTAGTGGCCTTTTACAAAAAAATGTATAAAGTCAGTAAGCTATTTTTTTAAGTGGTCATTTGGTATATAGTTCTTTTAGGTGATTTTTTTAAGCAATTTTTTGAACTAAGTCAAATAACATTTAAAAAATAAGTTATGTCCAAACATATAAAGTGTTAAGATTGGACAACAGGCTTCGAATCCATCCTTATCTCATATTTACTGCCAAAAAGGAATCGCAATGTGCAATTTGGAGTCTGGAACGACGTAATATTCTATATGCACCGGATTAAATAATTTTATGGCTAGGATTACATATTCGGGATTATTTAGGAGAGGTCAAAGTACGCAGTTTCCCTTTCAAAATTAATATGGTCGAGTGTTTTCTCCATTCTTCTATTCCATTTTCACTTGTTATTCACATGTATTCTTTTTGTGCGTTTTTTTTTTTTTTGTTGGTTGTCATGTTTATCAATTCGAAATTTGTGGTGTGTGATTTTTCAAATACTATAAGAACATCATTATTTATTCATTTTGTTGAATTCTAACCACCCATCAGTAGGTGTGGAATTTGAACATCCCTCACACTAGGTCTTGTGGGGGTGATGCTAGTATTAGAGCATTAGATATATTAAACTTTAACTCTACCTAAAATGTTGACTTTGAAACAAATATTTTATGGGGTGTGTGGACATAACTTATTTAGTAATTTATAACTTATACTTATAATTTTTTTAAAATGTGTTTGAGTGAGTGGCTTAAAAAAATAATTTATATTTAATTACGTTTTTCAAAAAAAACTATTTTTAAAAGTAATTTTTTTAACCATAACTTATAATTTATAGCTTATGACTTATAATCAAGTAATCCAAACACGCTTAGAAATTTTTTTTTTTAAAAATTTTTTCTTTTTTTTTTTTTTCTTTTCTCAGCTCCCCACGTTCCAAACAGACTCTAGCCAAACCTAATGAAGATATCGAGAATGATCCTTATGTGAACACTTTTAGGTATAAAGCCACAAATTTTTCTGTTTTTCCCTTGCTCATCTATTTGTCATTTAGTAGAATTAGACTCTGCATCATTAATTAATAACAATTATTTCTGGAAACTTCTTTCCCATGCCAAATTGCTGCAAATTCATTATTACTACTTATTTGTAAAACTTAAACAGAATAATTTAGTGCTCGATATTCCCAACAATACAATAACTACTTAATGAGTAATGGTATTGAGACAAAATTTTCATACAAATGATGAAGCATTGAAGGTGTTTGTGATTCTTTTATTTTGAACAAAAACACCTACTTATCTGGAATATAATTACAAACTGTAACAAGATTCTAATAAAGTTTTTTTTTTTATTTATAAAAGTTCTCCAAAAATAAAATTTTCCTTATTTATTTTCAATAACTGCACTTCCTTTTTCTTTTTACCTCTTTCGAGCTAATGCTTTTTGTTTAAACTTTAGAAGTGTTCGTAAAAATTACTGTGAGATTCCCGTTTTGCTAAACATGTCTCTCATTACCATCTTTCTTTGGCACGTGCTTATATTGGCTCACTGTGGAGCTTTTGACGTGGATCCTAGGCCATGTTTGACGCCAAATATACATACATAACTATATATACATATACATATACATATATATATATATGTATATACATGTGTCTATACTTCTATTTTCCTCTTGTGAAAGACTATTGTATGTTTATGTTTATGGTGTGGTTGGAGTAAGTACACAAAAGGGTTGAATCTTTTACGTTACATAAAGCATTAGGGGGGGGAAATCGCTATACTAGCGTCGTTCAGTTTCAAAGTTGCCTAACTGATTTTTAACCTAAAATAGGTAGGTTCTAGGTGTTTGTAAGACTCTTGGTGAGTTTACTCGCTTGGGTAAGTCTTAAAAGGCAACAGGTTATACCAGGACAGAAAGCAGTGCTATTGTAGCACCACATCTTCTTGCCCCCTTCCCGTACCGGTAGGTCTCTACTTAGCATGAGCATAAGCGAATAGTCAGTCGACGAACCAATAAAAAAAAAGAAAAAATCCATCACCTAGTACTAGACCCGCTACTAAGAGATTATTCAATGTTTTTAAATTGTTACATGTCTTTACACCTTCACCCATATGTTGAAAGTCTCTCACTTATTTAGTGGAATATTTGACCTTATTATTATTATTATGTGAGTGATAGAGTAAATATGATGTCATATTTTAAAAGTTTTAAATAATTTTTTTTCACTAATAAGAGGTAGAGTAAGAATAACATAATATTTTAAATGTAAAGAATAATTTTCCATGGTGGCGTCTGTGGGCCGGTTGAAAGAGAAAGTATATACGCATCACAAAAACAGATCAACATAAATTAGTGCTGCGGTAATGCTAAATGGTATGGGCGGCAATTTATATATTATAGAATTAACATTATGATTAAATCCAAAAATCAATAATTCCACAAGTAAAATTGAAAACCACACCATACCTCTCCCCCCATATATACCCCCACCCCTCTCTCTTTTCCCCACTCTGACTACCAAAGTCTCTCTCTGTCTCTCTGTCTCTCTGTGTAAAGCTTTCTATTTTTTTTTTCTCTCTCTAGGAAGTTTCGTTGGTGACCGTATGGCCAAGGACGTGGAGGTGACCGAGCAGGGTTCTTTCTCCGCCAAGGACTACCATGACCCGCCGCCGGCGCCGCTCATCGACCCTGAGGAGCTGGGCAAATGGTCCTTTTACAGGGCTCTGATTGCCGAGTTCATTGCCACTCTTCTCTTCCTTTACATTACGGTCCTGACCGTGATTGGGTACAAGAGCCAGACGGACCCGGCCAAGAACGCCGACGCCTGCGGCGGCGTTGGCATTCTCGGCATCGCCTGGGCCTTCGGCGGCATGATCTTTGTCCTCGTCTACTGCACCGCCGGTATTTCTGGTGGGTTATTCACTCAGATTGCCCAAAATTTAACATGCACACACACACACACACACACACACACACACACACATATAGATATATTTAATTTGTTTTTTTTTTTTGTTGATTTAAGCAGGGGGTCACATTAACCCGGCGGTGACGTTCGGGCTGTTCTTGGCTCGGAAGGTGTCGCTGATCCGGGCGTTGATGTACATGGTAGCGCAGTGCTTGGGGGCTATATGTGGGGTGGGGCTGGTGAAGGCTTTCCAGAAGTCGTACTACGACCGTTACGGCGGCGGGGCGAACGAGCTCGCCGCCGGGTACAGTAGAGGCACCGGTTTGGGGGCTGAGATCATCGGAACATTCGTCCTCGTCTACACCGTCTTCTCCGCCACTGATCCCAAGAGAAGCGCCAGAGACTCCCATGTCCCCGTAAGCACCTCAAATATACAATGACCAAAATATATCACATGCACATCTGTTGTTGTTGTTAGTATTTTTAATGGCTTACTAAAAAAACCTTGCGTTAGTTTCATTATTATTTATTTATTTTATCTCTGTGTTAGGGATATTAACAGGATTCAAGCTCATCTATTTGTCATGTCCACACACACACACATATATATATGTATATACATCTATAAAAAAATATTCTTTCAGATAATTTCACCTGGTATTTTTTAATTAAGAGCGTGGTTGTTTTGTTTTTAAGATTCTAGTGAGTTTTTTTGTCTCTATAGTATGATCCATATATATATATATATATGTATCAGATAAATTTGGCTAATATGGAACGCAAGAGATCTACTTCTATATTTCATTTCATACCGAAATAGCCCAATCTCTAGCTCATGCCATAAGTTGAGCCCGCCAGGACAGTAACATACTGCTATGCTTCTTTAGCCGTCGTTCATGGCAGCTCTCACTCTAGCTTGCTTTTAGTCTGACTTCATATAGTCCTTTTCCTCTTTGAATAGCTCACACCTTGCTCAGCCTCTCTTAATTAAGTAGCCATTTTCGTGACTCGAACACACTGTAGGAAGTCTTGCAACCCATATATATATATCTAAAACATATTTTTTTTTATATATTTATGTACATATGCATGGGTATGGTTATAATTTCTTTTTTCATGTGGGTATGGTAGTAAATTCCTTCGCTAGGGGTAATTCTAGATGCTACAATTTGTTAGTAGAGATTAGTTTTCTGGATCTAGAAAATAGGACTGGCTCAAGGACTCTGAATGTCTTTATTTTATTTTCTCAAAGTGCTGATCTCTTGCTTTTTGTTTTTTTCCTCTGAATGATAGATAGTTTGAGACTTTTGGTCTGGATAGCATGAACCTTGGGCCCAGAGGCTTAATAATGCAGAAGAAATGGGAAAGTTTGCATGATGTGGCCTGGCAATATTGAACTGTAGAAAAGAAAATGTTGTTTTTTCCCTTTCCGAGATGTGTTTGGCAATACTGATTTTCTAGTTAAATCCAAACGCTCTGAAATAATATTTCCTATCTCCATTAGACAAGATAATAGAATTCAATGATCTAAATGTGTTTGATTCTGAATTCAAGGTGTTGGCACCACTTCCAATTGGATTTGCCGTCTTCATGGTTCACCTGGCCACCATTCCGGTCACCGGCACCGGAATCAACCCTGCTCGGAGCCTTGGAGCTGCAGTTATCTACAACAAGGACAAAGCTTGGGATGACCAAGTCAGTATATATATCCCTACAACCCATTATCTGTTTTATTATTTCTTCCAATAATAATGGTCATTTAATGTTCATTTTTTTTAAAATTTATTTCTATTTTTGCAGTGGATATTTTGGGTTGGACCCTTCATTGGTGCAGCCATTGCAGCCTTCTACCACCAATTCATCTTGAGAGCTGGAGCCATTAAAGCTCTTGGGTCCTTCAGGAGCAGCTCCCATGTCTGATATTTAGAGAGCTCTTGAAGGAAGAAGGTGATCATATTTCAAAAAATGAAATAATGGAGGAGTGCTTGTGTCTTGTGTCTGAAGGTTTCTTTTGATCTCTCTCTCTCTCTCTGCGTCATCATTCAGGATTGGTTGGGAGAGGAGAGAGGACTTGAGAACCATGGAAATGTAGATAAAAAGTCTTCCTTGGAAAGGGAAAGCTATTTTGTATCCCTTTTGCTTGTCTTGGCACTCTACCTTTGAATCTAAATTTAGTGGTGCTGTCATCATCTTTTTTGAAATTTCTCCTTTTTTCTTTGTACTCATTTATGCTTGCCACTCATATCTAAATCATCTCCTACATCTTTGGTCTCAATTGGACTTCAATTTATGTATAATATCAGCATATATGGACATTTCAGGGCACAAGACTCTACGAGGTCTTGAGAATGGAAAATATATGCAGTTTTACTTTTCTCGCATGCAAGACTGTTTTTATGTTTGATTGTGTGGCAGTGTGATTATGGGGTGTATATAAATATATATATATATATAATATGTATGAACTAGCTGCAATCCATCTAGTTCAGAGAATCTTGCTTTTAACAAAATAGAAAATTTTGATAAAAAAGAAGAAAGAAGAAGAAAAAAGAAAAAGAATCACATGATTTTGTCTTATCAACATAAAAAAGGTTAGAAATCCACTATCTTACCTTATCCATGGGTGTACAAGGCGTGCAATAAGGAGCCATGACTTTGCATGAATTCAAATAATTGAGATTCACCTTTTGCTTTTATCATTCAATAGAAGTTATGAGGAAAATAAAAGTGATGACCAAGAAATTTCACTTGATTGGGTAAATTGAGCTTTCATGGACGTAGAGATGCAATAAATCAGTGATGTATATCTAGATATACCAAGCTGAATTCTTGCCCACAACTAGAAAAATATGAATCTTACCTTTTAGTGAACTAGATCTACTAAATTATTGCGTGTTTTGGAAGAGAAGAAAAGGCAATCCCACCAAGACTTGACACCAACAATGCTTGATTTTCCCTAGATTTTAAGCACACCTGTCATACCCTCCTAGAATTTTCACCTCCTAGGCTAAGGCCCCATTTTGAATTTTGCATACATCTTCTATTGCCGTACAAATATCAACCCCACCTAATATAGGCCTACCTAAACTTTCACCTCCTAACTTCAACCCCACCTAATATGCCTATATAGAATTTCTCTCTCTCTCTCTCTCTCTCTCTCTCTCTCTCTCTCTCATTTAGATAAACTCATGTTCTAAGCATATTCTTGTCAACAGCATTTATAAAAGAAAATGGAAATTACAGAACTATTTACTTGGGAACAAGGTGCTATATGGGTTCATATTTTATTTCTTGTGTATATAATACTCTCAATGACCTGAGCTAATCAATCTTATCTTTGCCTTGGCTTGCTAGCTAGCTGCAGCAATCTTCTGCAATTTCTTTAAACATGAAAGGTTAGTAATGCCAAAACATTTGGATAATACTCTACCAGCTTAAACTATTGGCAAGGTGGAGGATGGATAACTGTTGGTTTATTTTGTTTGTTTGTGTGTGTGTGTGTGTGTGTGTGTGTGTGTGTGTGTGAGAGAGAGAGAGAGAGAGAGAGAGAGAGAGAGAGAGAGAGAGAGAGAGAGAGAGCTGTAAGTCTATTTCCATATACTCCTTTTCTAATAGGAATTAGTGGATGAGGTTGTTTATCACCAGCCTAGTAGCAGTAGTAGGTGAGGTGCAATCTTAATTAATCACTAATTATCTGTTAGGGGCCAATCATCCTATACTTCATGGCCTTAAAAAAACAAGAAAAAATAAAACAAGAAGACAAGGAAAGGCTTTCGACCCGGTATATTACAACTCTGATAATAGTAGAATGTTTTTTTTTTTAAAATAAACTAATATTAATAATGAAATTAATTTTTTTTGGGAGGTGGGTGTTTTTAAATAATCAAGACTTCTTGTCCACAACCCTAAGAATTTGTTAATATTTTTCAGAATCAAAATACAAACTCCCTTATGTTAATAATTTTCAGGCCGGCAATTGTATAATTTTCACCACCCTATGACTTTAGATTATGATGCTTATTTTATTTAAAAGTTAATTTTCATTTTTCCTCTTTGAGAGGACATTGACCGGCCAATTTTTAAAATGCTATTCAAAACATTGTACTTGGTAATATGACAATTAATCTTAGTTAGAATGAGATCATTCTAAAACTTAATTATTAGAGAATGACATATGGAAAACGACATCCCGCGGTGTATTTGCATAGAAAATTTGTGTATTTTTTTCTTGAACTGAAATTTTGCTAATAAATTCTCTCTCTTTTCTCTGTGAAAATATAAAATAAAAATTAAAAACCTTAATATAATTTCAACCTCAAAATTGCCATTTTTAATAGTGGGGATCAACTAGGAGCACAAAGCAATGAATGAGATGGGGCACATGACCAAAGTTGTTACGCTTCCTTTGCTTTTTGTTGGGCGTATAGACCCAGCGTTTTCAGACCCAGAGCCCAGCCCATAGATGGGGACCCCTACTAGTTTTGGGTCACCCCTACTATTAATTTTATTGTGGTAGAAAATATGTGCTTAAATATTGAAATCTGCAAGTAAATGGAGATAATAGAAGTCAATGCATACTAATATTAGCATTATATCTTCATGGCCAAATTTTTTTTTTGCCCCAAACTTTTCACAAGAATTCGTATTATATCAGTACATGTTCATAGCTATGCTTTTTCTATTTTTGTTTGCAATGCCATATTTTTCGTCATTTTTTATTTAAAAGTTTTAATTTTACGTATAATTTAAAAAGTACTATTTGCGTATTTTATTTTACTAAATGTGGTTTTAAACAAAATTTCCACTCATGAAAACCCACTTAAAAACCATAGAAATTACCATGCTAGAGTGTGGCCGCCCTTAGTAGCTCTGCAGTGGAAAGAGTACAGTATCAGAGGATGGACAATGAGTATTAAAGATATATAGCTTCATTGCAAGAGTCAATTATTCCAGCAAGCAAAGAGAAAAAGTAGAGCTCTTGATGAGCTTATCTTCTTTTGAGCATCCAATGCTCAGGGTTTAGGGTTTCAGGTTTTTGCTCCTTGAGATTCTCAATTATGGAGCTATCGTAAATAAAACTATATTTTCGCAAAATTATTTTCATGCCTTGTTCCTCACTCTCTTCAATATAACCTTTCTAAACTAAATACAAAATAAAATATGGAATTATCAGGTCATTTATAGAAAAAAGCTCATGAATTCCTCATTAACTTATAGAAACTGTTTTTAAAAAAAGTATTTTTGAGAATTATCATTCTATTTATGTGATCTGTCGAATTGAATAATATTTGACCATTCCATGACATGGGATTTTAACATGAGAGCATCCTTAAGGGTTCTCTAAAGTGGCTTTCTTTCCTAGTTTAGAAAGTCAAACATTAAAAATGACCCTCCAACTGACTATCTATATGGTTCTCTATTTTAGAGAGCCTCATTTTAGCTCTTCACATGTAGAGAGCCAAAAGTGGCCCTTAAAATTTTAATTCACAAAACTCTCTCACTCTCTCACCTCTTTTCTTACAGTGAATGTTAAAAAAAGGAATAATTTATGAGCTGACTAGTTAAAATAAAGTGTTGTTGGAGCAATTTTTTTTTAAATGGCTAGTTAAAATAAAGAATGAAATTTTAAAATATATTTTAACTAACTATTTTAAAGAGTAGCCTTGTAAATGCTCTAATGTTCTCCAAACACAAAAAGGATATAGGTAATTTGTATGTAAAATGACGTGGTTGAATTGGGACTTATCATTTTAAATAAAAAAAATTTATCAAAATAATTTTTAATTTTAAGAATGCTATTCTTCATTCTGTGGATGATTCTATATAAAAATTCTGTAAATTTGGAATTTTCCTTTTAACATTCATCTTGTATCACTTGTACTACAAGTCTGGTGGGTAGCTTAGAGAAACATTGCACCTTATTGCACATTTTTTCTTCATACAATTTGTTTTGAAGAATGAAACTGTTCAAAATGCGGTTCTTATAATTTATAGCATTTTTTTTCATGTTTTCAAATTTTATTATTTAGCAATATTATATAATTGTACTAATAAGTTCTATAGATATTATGTAGCATTAATATTTAATTGATCGTAGGATCGGAGTATTCTAACAACTCATATTGCCAGTTTTAAGGCTTTTAATAAATTTTTTCATAAATATCCCACTTAATATGTATCTCACCAGCATTTTTCTGTTTCCCGTATTATTTCTTGCTTTTGTTTTTCATATATATAGAGAGAAGTTAAACTTGAAAGTCAGTTCGTAATTAAAAGAAAATTATGAGCCATCATAGCCTGTAAGCTGAGTGGTTTACAAACTATAGAGACATATAGCAAAGTAAAATGATGTGGTCTGGCATGTCTCTTTTGGCCCAGTAAGGTTTTCAATAAAGCTCTCAGAGTTACCAACCATATCATTTCCCAGTGGGGAAACTTGTAATGATCATATTGCAACAACTTCAAGCTTAAAGCAACATTATAAAACAAGCAACACATTACACTTCAAAAGCCCCTATATATATATATATATATAAAGCGCAAGAGAAGATAATGTCACATAAACCAAGCGCACAAAACTCTGTATTAAGCCAAAAAAATGGCACCTATCTCTACCCTGTTGTTCTACTTCCTCTCTTCTCTTTCAGCTCTATTAGCTCATGAGCCACCTGTGTACTACAACTTTGCTCAAAATCCCTGGGACTGGGAATCCTCCCCACACTCTTTTGAATTCTTGCATCTATATGATCCATACATGATATGAAGCCAATCCAAGACAAGTTCTTCATTTGCTTGCTTAAAAGCCAGCTCTTCTGAAATGATATATATTATATGTACATATATAGCTTCTTTGAAGGGCTTTGAGATGGGATAGAAGGCTTGAGCTGGGATAGGTATCAGTATCAGAAGAGAGGAAGGAGGTAAAAGTACCATCAGATAGGCTTACTCTACATACAAGCATTGTCAGTCATCTGCGTTGATCTTGCCGCACCTATGGTGGAATTTGAGCTTTTTTTGCATGTTTTTGGTGTTACAGATTAAGTTTAATCCTAACAAGAGGTTATGGGGGACTCAAACCCAAGTCTAAGTGAGGAAGTTCGAATTTTACCCGCTGAGCCAATTACTTGCTGGTCACTTATCTTGCTTTGTGATCCTTCGGAAACTCTAAGATATAATGATGTGTTCTTGACAATTAAATTTTTTGCTACATCAGCTCTTCTGAAATGATCAAGCCTTAAGTGAGCAAATAGTAACATTAGGACTCCTGTAAATGAGTTAATTATGACTGCTGATGCCCGAAGAGAAGCTAGGTATAATGCAGACCTAGCTCTATGGAGCAAGATTAATATGACATTGGCTATGAAATGTGTTTTTGTATATCATATAGGGTTAATTACAGCACACCTCTTAAACTATGATTTAGTATTACTATACCTTTAAACTTTAAACGTAACAAAGTTGATTCTTTAAATTACCAATTTGTATCAATCAACCACTTTTGTTAGGAATCCGTTAGAAAAATTAATAAAAAATTGTTATTCGACTTGTATATATTCACAAAAATATAGTTTATATCTAAATTAATCTTTTTTTTTTATAATAATTGTCTAATAACTGAAATATTCGTTGAAATGACTTGTAAATATAGGAACAATATAAAGGGTATTTTAATTATTAGATATTTATTACAAACAAATAATGTAATTTAAGTATAAAATTAACTTTTGTGAATAAGTACAAGTTACATGATAATTTTTTTTATCTATTTCCTTAACTAATTGCTAATATATTGTTAACATAAATGGTTGATTGATACAAATTAATAGTTTAGGGGGTCAACTTATTATGTTTGAGAGTTTAGAGGGTATGGTGATACGGAGTCATAGTTCAGGGAGTGTGCTTGTAATTAACCTTATTATATATTTAAAAGTTTAATTTTAATATAATGTCTCGGTAGAGTGTTGTTTCTTTTTATTTTTATTTACAAGCGAATACTTGCATTTTGTAAATACAAACAACACTCATATCACATTCTAGTACCCGTTTGTGTAAATAAAACTCTACACTAATAGTGTAGGTATCCGCTTGTGTAAATAAAACTCTACACTAATAGTGTATAGAAATTAAACTCTTATTTTAATGAAGTTCTTTCTTCTTAGCAAGTTGAGATACTATTGTAAAAAAATTTTCTTTTTGCATAAACGGCATAAAAATCATGTCACATAGAGCGATTGAAGTATGATCGGTTCATAACAAATTTATATCAATAAAAGGTACCAAATTCTTTTCAATTCCGAAAAAAATGAGTATTGAATATAATTACTGCAAAAGAGATTTTATTGATCATTTACTAACATTAAGGCAGCCAAGACGTCTATTTCAAATTTTTATTACATTTACTTATCAAAATTAATTTTTTTAACCTTAGAGAAATGTATATATATATATATATATATATTCAAAAATTAAAGCGAGTACAATGTCTGCTACTCAAAATTTCAAATTTTAGTATTTGAAACCATACATTAAATTTTGTATTTGAAGCTACAATAACTGAAATTTTATATGAAGGTGACTTGTAAATTCAGTCTGAAGCATGAATTTCGTACTACCTATCCTGTTGAAACTGGAATTTGAAATCCTTTCCTTTTATTTTGTTTGTAAACTAGACGAGGCATGGGACAAGGTGTTCTTAAGTTTATGATTGAGAAACAATGTGTGCTACTTGGCCTATGAAATTAATTATAATTGAAATTGGACATTGACATTTCAACTATCCTTATATATAAAAACGGCATTGCTACCATCAGTCATGACTGATGGTCAGTCGGCGACTAATGGTGATCACCTCAGCTAATAAGTTTTAATTGAGGTGACCACCATCAGTTGGTGGATTTTAACTGAGGTGGTCATCATCAATTGGCGACTCACCATCAATTGTAGTTGACGATAGTATTTTACATATAAAATAATCATGAAAATTTTGAGAAAAAACAAAAAAAATTAAATCCAAAGCAGCATAACTATGGATGAATATGAAAAATAATAATAAGATAATTACACTAATACCTCTTGATATTTTAAAAGTTATCAAAACACCTCAATATTGACGCTTCTGTCAGAATTTTGGTTAACTTACTATGACAAGGCATAAATTTTAGTAGTACTTACATTTTATCTCCTTATGTTTTGAGTGAAAATTAAATAACCACCTATGGTTTAAAAGTAAATATATAATTTTTTTATAATTTAAATTTATCTATAAAATAGATAAAATCATAACAAATTTGAAGAATGACAAAAATATTCTTACAAAAGACAAATCTTTATTGTGACATAAAATGACAAAATTGTCTTTTTAATGTTTCATTGTAGAGAGATGAAATGACAAAAATATAATTCTAACCGTTTTCACCCATTTTGTAATTCAGTCCAAATCACCGGAAGGTTATGTATTCACTTTTGAACCACATATTGTTTGATTTTTGCTAAAATTATAAGAGGATAAAGTGTAATTAATTAAAAAAAAGTCTAAATAAAATACCATTTATACCCTTACTTGTAAGCATGATTTTTTTGTCTTCTTACAAAAGGTTAACTTTTCCACCAAAATATACCGATCAAATCAAAGTACCAAAAAAGTAAAATATAAGGCTAATTACACTTTAACTCCTTATTGTTTAAGCAAAAATTAGATGATGATTCTTATAGTTTAAAAGTGAACACAGAAATTTTATGATCTGAATTTAATTGTAAAATGAATTAAAACAGTTAAAATTTGCATCATTTTGTTTCTTCAAAATAAAATATTAAAAAGACAATTTTATTATTTTATATCAAAATAAAAAGTTATCATTTATAAAAGCATCATCAAATCTATCTCGATTCTATCCATTAAACAAATAAGTCCAAACAACATAAGCCATGTTTATTTGAAGGATAAGGGGTGAGGGACCAGATATGATATCCATTTGGTTTAGAAAACCAATGCTCGGCACAAAAAGATACTATTGGCTCTGAAGATACAATCTCCAAAATGGCTTTGAAGATATAATCCCCAAGATGAAAAACTCATTTTTATCGTTCTATTACTACTATAATAGGATAATATAATATTATATAAGTATAATATCATATAATAATATAACAATATAACATTATTTATTCTATTCTAACCAAAATAATCACTCATTACATCCATTATCATTCATCATTACTTTCTTTATTCTATAGTGTTACTTATTTTTTATTTTCTTATTTTACAAATAAATTTTGCAATCGAAGTTATGTGTTCACTTTTGAATTAGAGGGATTGGGTGATTTTCTCTCAATAAGGTTTTTTTTTTTAATGGTGATGGCATTTTTTGTTTGTGATTTTAACGGTGAATTAAAAAACATGTATTCATGTATACCTTCAATTGGGTATCTTTTGAAATTATTGAAAAGCTTAGGGATATTGTAATTTATCCAAAACCAGAGATAAGCCGAAACCGCTGATTGTTGACCCCAAGACGTCACTCCCTTAATTTACTCCGAAACGCGTCTATGATCTTTCTTCTCTTCAATTTCATGTGAATTTTAAAGCTGCTCAAACTTTGATCATATAGGGAAGAAGCTGTGTAGAGAGAGAGAGAGAGCGAGAAAGAGAGAGATGCATCTATGGCCGTCGATGAGGATCAGGGACTCGTTCAAGCTGGCTTACCTAGACAAAGTGGAGTGGAACCTCCACAGAATGAACAGCCAGAAGAAGGAACAGAATCAATCTCGATCTTCCACCGCTAATCAGCAGAAACTCTTGGATGATACTGACAATAATCAAGGAGATGTCGCCGCTGCCGTTGATGATTCAAAGAACCATGCTGGTAGGGCCCTTCTCTTGTGCCGAGAGCTGCTCATGATCCTCTCTTGCTGTTATTGTTGTTTCTGCTGTGGAGGTACCCTTCTCTTTCCCAGTTATATATGGGTTATATATATATATGCATATATGTGTGTGTGTATTCTGGGCATTTGTTATTTTTCTGAATTGGGTTTTGATGAATTAATGGGTGTAAATTGAGGCATATGGATAGGGTTTGTGAATAGCAGACTTTCTCTTAATTCTTCCTATATAGTATAAATGGGCCTCGAGTTTCAAGCTTAGGATTCATGTACCTACTTTCTCTTGATTCATTGAATACAGTTCGTAGGACTGAATGAAGAGTTGTCACAAATCAGAAAATCTTAGGAATCGCATTTTTTAAAATTAAGGAGGTGCTGAAGCTTTAGTTTGATTGATTTTCAATTGTGAGCCAATAAAATTGTGCGACTTGGTTCTGAATTAGGACCCAATGGAGGTGATATACGATGACCATGGACAGTGGCAGACTCAGGATTTGTATCGAGGGGGGGGAAGGTAAAATTTTTTAAATTTTGTAGGGACCGAGGTAATTTTTTTGAAATTTTTGGGGGCCAATAGCTATATTTCATTGTAAATTCCTAGAAATCTATAGGGATTAAAGTCCTGCCCGCCCTCCTTCGGTCCGCCCCTGACCATAGAACTCTTTGATTCGCCTTGAACTACCCCATGCTGATATAACACTAGTAGGGTACAGTTTCAGTAGGAAGTGCAGGTGGCAGACCCATGGAGGAGGATGAGAGAAAATGTCAATGCACACACTGTGATACTCGACTTATTCTTTTGAATATGCCCCTTTTGGAACTACATTTAGCCAAGGCCTTTTATTATCAGATTTAGGACTCTTAATGGGTGAGACTTGCACCATGTCTAATGCTGGTGCTTCCAAGCAAGGATCACTTCTGCATAAAATTACAGGAAATGAGAAGGTTGTGTGTGAGAGATGGATAGAGTAATTCACAACGATCTGGGTGAGTATTACAGAAAACCATTCTATATAATCAAACCAACAAGAATTTTTGTGAGAAGACATATAAAAACCCTTTACTCATAGAATCATAGGATGCTGAGCATTCATTTGACTTCTTCATTTGGTAAAATAGTAAACAGTTTGTGCTCACATATATAATAACAATTAGTGAATGTGGTTTTTGGAAGATGATAAAACTAGGATAGTAAAGCGATCAAAGTGCCAATTGAGGTGAAATGCAAATGAAATGTCACATGTGGAATTGGTGGTTGACTGAAATTTTAAAAAAAAGATGAAAATTAATGGACTCTGAAAATGAGAGAGAGAAGTTGGTGTGATCTTGGCATTCATTTACTCCGTAGACAATTATCAGGCTATCATGTGAAGCAGCCATTCAGATAAATGAAGGGGCCCCACCCCAGTGTTATTTTGCTTTTGCTTTTGCTTTCGCTTTCGTTTGGGTAGGCAGAACCATTCTGTTTTGGTTCCTCTCTGCATTCTTACCTCATGATAGTCTATCAACAAATGTAATTGTAAATGAACAGATAATCTGCTGCATTTGCTGTGGGTACATGAACTGCAACAAATAGTAGGAAAGAGAATTGAAGGACCCTTTCTACCCAAAGGTCTCTTTGTGGCCATACTCTTTTATTTATGTAAACTTCTTATCTAAGCATCACAAACACTTATACGAAGTTGCTGTGTCTGACAGTTGGACATCAACACTTGTTGGACACGCATTGACTCGTGTTGGACACGCATTGACTCGTGTGTCATATTGATTTCTCATTTTTTTCTTTCTAAAACTAGATATGCTCCAAACACACTGGATACACATTTCTATCATTGGGATACACGCGAAATATGTATGAGTCTTAGCACAAGTTTGAAGAAAACAACTTGGGGGCCAACAATAATAATAAAACACTATGGATTTATATACCTATTAATCCCTCATCTAAGCATTTTAATCTGAGAAACCTTAAGGCCTAATACTTTCCAATTTGTTTGGGAATAGAATGGGAAGAGAAGAAAGTAGGGAAAAGAAGGCAATGGTTAGGAGGGGTTTCTCTCTTGATTCATCTACATTTTTTGGGTTACTAGATATGCTCCTAGAAAATGGGCAAGATGCTATTTTCCTAAAAATGATTCAGAAGTTATTGGCTTAAAGGTGATTCCTCATTAGCCACCATTATGTTGTATTTGTGTAATTAAAGCGACTTGGAGGGCTTTTTATAATGAACCTTTGTCCTTTTATCTCTTAAGATCCTCTCTCTCTCTCTCTCTCTCTCTCTCACTCTCTCTCAAGCTTAGCTTTTTGTCCTTTCGAGTTTTGTTGAGCATTACCTCTGTCATGTCCTTCCCTGAGACTTTATATCTATGTCTCTCTCTTAAAAGCTTTTCATCACTAACTCAATATTTTATTCTACTACCACTCCCCCCCAACCCCCCCCCCCCCCCCCTCTTCTCTCTTTCTTTGATCGCTAGAAACCAAAATTTTATCTTCTTTATTTTTCTACTGAAAGCTTTTAAATGATTATATTGTGTGCTGAATAACATTTCTAAGTTATGCTAAAATAATTTTGTGTTGAACAATATTTGATATAAATAATGCCATAATATGTACATGAATGTCTATAAATATTTTCATGAATATATGAAATTATAGCTAAAAATCTGAAATGACATGTATCGTACTAAAGGAAAAAACGGTATGCCTGCTAGTTTGAGGCTGACAACTAGGGGTACAACTGGTGGACACTAAGATTTTGACACATGCACAACACAGATTTCTTTGGATGAGATTATCCCACATGTTTCTCTAGTTGAGGCAAATTGTGATTTAATTATCTAAATTTGATTCCCATATTGATGCTCTTATAGAGTTTGAATGTCATTGTTTAGTAGGGAAATACCCCCATTTTGTAGTCACTACATAATCTCTTCCTAATAAAACAACACTTACCCAACAAAAACAAGTTTGCTCATCGATTATAAGTTGATTTCCTTCATAAGATTAGAATATTTGGCATATATCTCTGCTTGGAGTGTGATAAGATTTTGTTGAATAAATAGGTCTTACAGATCCACCTGAAAAATCACCAATACTACTGACTCTTATCTTATCGTGGCACTTGTGAAATCTAATGGACAGTGATGGTCATTTTGTTCAAAGTAAAAGGAAACCAATGAGCCACACAATTATTTATGAGAACTTATGGCTGAAAATTCTGTTTGTACTCATTGCTCTTTGGTCAAATTGTTTCCAGTGATGCTTGTTTGTTTCTTGTTAATTCATTTGAACTTACATCACCTTTGTTCTTTCTAAAACTTAAAAGAGTATTCATATTTGTCTGTTTCAGAAAGAAAAGTACAAGAAAAATCTGTATATTTGAATATTTTATTTTTGTTTTTGTGAATTTTAAGTTTTAAAATGTTAATTTAATCAAATTGTTGTTACTTCAATCCTGTGCATCTCAGAAGAGATTAGCCATTATTAGTAGAAAGTTGTGTTGAGATTAATTATATGATTGGAGACTGACATGTTGGACAATCTGGAGGGCCAAGGCAAGAGGGAAAATAAAACCGCTGATAGAAGTTACTACAGACAGTGACGTGGAGAAGCTTGGGACTGAGGAGGGGGGTCGCAAGAAATGGATAAATGGTAGTTTGCGATTGTGATGCTTTTATTTTTATTTTTTGCATTTTATAAGTGATTGTGTTACTGAATTATCAAACCTATCCACCAATGAACTAAGATTGCCTAGAGGTTGCTTTCTATCTGGCATCCTCCCAGATCATTCTTTAGGTTTCAAACCTTTTACATACAAAATAGCGAGCTTATTGGGGATCATCTTTCTCTAGGTATCACTAACTTCCCAGTCATAAATTTAGGATCTAGATGAGTAAGTTCTGAGTTTAAAGGCGGTCTTTTTTATCCCTGATACTGACCTTTCTGTACTAGAATTCGTACTATTTTGGTGGGCCCAAATTATTACTGGGATGGAACACGAGATTTTCGTCATTCATATAAAGTTATTGTCTTCTATTCGAACTGTGATTTGTCTTTGTTTTGCAGCTAAATTTTAGCAAGATTTGCATACACCAATTTGATGCCATTGAAATAGCTTGAATTAGATCATTCTGACATTTGGTTCCTCTTTTTTCAGCCTGTGTCGAAGAAGAAGAAAACTGAGAGAGGACTGCAATTTGGGAGGACTTCTACCCAAATGGAATTTCCTTGTACAAACAAGATTGTAGAAATTGTTGAACAGTAGGCCAGAATCTGTACAGCTCTTGAAAGACTTTTGTTTTAACTTAACTGATTCTGTTTAGTGTTCCAAGTTATGGTTTAATCTTCTTAAGGGGTATGCTGCTGATTCATGTCCTTAGGATGAGAGTTTAGAATGTGTGTCCTTATGCTTTTACCTTATTTTGGTGTTTGTTAGCTCAAGGTTAAATTCAGAGGCCTTACTCTGAATTGTCCTTGCTCAGGCTCATCCCTGTCCCATTCTAGAAGAGGTCAGCCTGAAGAATTTTAGGCTGAATGGCTGGACACTATGCCAACTCACTGGGTTTTGTATTATGCAACTCAGAAAGCCCAGTGAATAATGCCCAGCCCAATACCAGCTGAGTGGTTGGGCATTGTTCTCTAAGGTAGAACTGTAAAATGAACTAAGACACTCGAGCTCGGTTCGTATTTGGCTTGTTTAGATCGGTTTGTTATATAAACAAGTCAAAATCAAACATATTTTAATGCTTGAAATTTTTTTAAGTTGAGCTGGAATTTAGCTCAATAAGTTTATATGCATTAAAAAATCAAGTTTCGAGCTTGGTTCGAAAGTTAAATAAGTCAAGTCTGAACAAATTTTTAAATTTGATAGGATTATTAAACAGTTTGATTTAAATCAAATTTGAACAACTCATTATTATGTACAATTCATTTACCGCCTTACTCTAGCAATTTGGATCTACTCCTCTAGTCGGGGGTAAATGAAGGGGCGGACCGGGGCTACGGCTTGTTCAAAATTTTCTATAAGTCCTATAGACTTTTAGACATGAGAATTGCTACGGGCAGATGTGGTAGTCGGTTAGGCATTGTCTGATTATTGCCACATTAGTTTAAGCTCACTTATTATACGGGCAGACGCGGCGTCTGATTACTACCACGTTAGCTCGGGCTCACTTATTATACGGGTAGACGCGGCGGTTCATCAGGTGCTACTTGATCACCATGACCATTAACGACCGCGCATGTCCATAATATTTTTTTTAGATTATTTACTCTTATAAAATTTTAAAAATTTTACAAAATTTATTATAGATCCTAGGATATAATCGAGGTGTAAATCCTGAATACGTGCTGATGATGTGATAAACTGGTACATCTTTCCCAACTCCTGGTATAGCTTGCTGGTACGATGAATCCCCCCTCTCTCTGGGACACCGGTGTGGTGCCTGCCAAAGACACTCTGATGTCAAAGTTAGGCTCAGGGAAACATGGACAGAATTACAGTATCTAGGGTGGTTTGTAATAGTACCTTCTTGGAGGTGAGGACTGTTCCCTTTATAGGAGCGTTGGCCTTGATCGTGGGCACCTTCGTGGGTCAGTTAATCGTGCCCCCCGTCATGCCTCCCACTTCGTGGGGGTATATCGTGCCTTGATTTTAGCCCCCATGGATCATGCTCCCGTTCATGGGGGAAACGCTCGAATCATGGGATCGTAGGGGCTATTTACCAGGCGAGAATCTCGGAGTGCCTTCGTGCCGCCGCCCAGTGTATCGCTCGAGCTTTGTCGCTCTTTCTGTTCATGGACCTGACCTAGGAGGGAGGTGGCTTGAACTGGGTATGCGAGCCGGGCTGGTCTGGTCTGTCCACGGATGGGCTGACCGACCATACTTGTTATTTGCATTATCAGATGCCCCCAATTCCTTAGGCAGCCCAGGTCGGCCTATGGGAATTCCAAAGGTATGCCCACGGGAATTTCGAAGAGTCACCGAGCGCCGTCGAACAGGCGCATTTATGGCACTGTATAACCGTCATGATTACTATGCCAGGTGGATCGACGCGACTGTTGGCCTTTCTGCCACGTGGCCTCATGTGGTTGGCCCCGTATGTCGATTAGACATCAATTACACTGCCCGTTCGATCTTGAGAGCTTCGGGCCGATCTACACCGTTGATTTCGAATAGAGGAGGCTTATAAAACCTTGGCGGTTCGTCAAAAAGAGCCCCTTATTCTACACATTTCTTCCCAAGCATTCAACTGTGCTCGTTGTTTCTTTCCCTTCGTTATTCTTCCCACTGTTGTTGTTTGTTCGGAGGGGTTCCAAAATCACTTCCTAAATCCATTCCCATCAAGGTACGTAGTGTTAGTGTTTATGTTTTGACTCCTACAGAAGGCTATTTGGTACTACGAGTGGAGGATTAGGGCCTCATATCCCCTAGGGTTTATAGGTAATCCCCCCTTTGTTGAGTCGGTATACTGGGGTGTTCTTGAAGCATCCAGAGCAGTTTTTGAGACCCTCCGAGAGATTGAGGATCCTAGGGTCATGAACCCACTGCCAATTGACCTGTCGAGCGGTTCTGAGCGTACTGCCTCCATGGACCTAGATAGGGTAAGACCAGACGAGGCATCCAATGCCTCGGTGAACTACTCTGGGGCAGACCTCGAGGAGATTACTCAAGAGGTGAGGCCTAGGAGGGCAAGGAGTCCCGTGGCCATTGTGGACGCCTTTGAGAGTGCCCCCACGGCCATGGCTGAGGTAGGGGCAGTGTCCCCTGCTCCAGAAAGTAGGTATGAGGCTCGACACTTTGCCTCCATTCTAGATGGGGCAAAAGTGCAAAAGTTGTGGTCTGTCTATCAATTTCCTCCCTCCATGAGTTACCGAGTGCCAGGGAGCGAAGACAGAGCATGCTTCCCTCGCCCAGGCGAAATTGCTGTGTATGAGAGCGCGTTGTCCGGGGGACTGAGGTTCCCCATTGCTCCTCCTATTAGAGGGGTTCTGAGTCGGGCTAGACTAGCCCCTGGGCAGCTAATGCCCAATTCTTGGCGCATACTAGTATGTTGTGCCGCTCTGTGGCAGGCCGCCACTAACAAGGAAGAAATCTTGACCCCAGAAGATTTCTTCTTCTGCTACAAGATAACCGAGAGCGAGAGCTTAGGTTGGTACTACTTCTCAGCTAGGGAAAGTCAGCCAGCTCTGATTACCAATCTCCCGGTCTCCCACAAGCGCTGGAAGGAGAAGTATTTTTTTGTGTACGGCGAGGGTATGGAGATCGCTCATTGGGAAGATGTGACTGACCAGACCCCCTGCATACCCAGGCAGTGGGGTAGACAAGGTAGGAAGGGTAAGCGCCTTTTGTGCTTTTATGCCTGACTCCTTCTTAGGGTAGTGGTCTAACAATCATCCTCTTTTCTTTTACTCAGCACGCCTTCCTATACTGGAGGACGAGTCGAGGGAAGGCCGTTTAGCGAGGGTGAGGGAGTACCCGGTCAAGAGCTGGGCCCCTCTTGTGGCTGGTGAGAGTTTGGCAGACTATCTCTTAGGTCCAGACCCTTCTATCGAAGCCCTTCGCGCTGAGAGGAGTGAGTCTGGTCTGTCTTTTGCGACCGCCTTCTAATGCTAGTGCACTGACTCTTGCCCCGTGCGCTTTGCAGGACAGGGATCATACATGGGCTTCAACAAGAGGAGCATGGGGTCCTCTGCAAAAAAGAAGTTTGAAGAGATGGAAAAGGCAAAGGCTGCTGGAGAGAGGCCAAACAAACGCCACAGGCCTAGCTCTGGAGGGAGGGCTGTCGAGCAGTCCCATGACAAGGGTCCTGCTGCGATCAGTACTCCCGCAGTACCCAAGGCTTCTAACGCTGGTCAGTCCTCTAGGGCTGGAATTGGGATGCCCCCGCCTCCTGCCGAGGCGACAGCCGTTGCTTAGACCCAGACTCAGCAAAACGAGCCCCTCATTATGGAGGACGTCCAGGCCGCTTGGGAGAGGATAAAGCAATTCATCAGCATGGAGGACGTGGGGCCATTTGTTGACTGGACCAACGCCCAACTGACAAGGAGCATGAACCTCGACGCTGTAAAGGTGAGGGCTCCAGTTATCTTTCTCTTCCACCACACTCTCCCCCTCTTCCTTTATTTATTTATTTATTTATTTTATTATTTTTTTTTTTTTTGTGTGTATGACCCTGCAATTTTTCTGCAGTTCCATGTGAAGGCGCTCTGCCTGTCCACCCGTCTGAAGGCGAGGACAACCGAGTGCGCCAAGAAAGGGCAGGTCATTGAGACCTTAACCTCATCCGTTAGTGGCCTGGAGAAGAAGGTCAAGGATGCTGAGGAAGCCCAGGCGGTTGCAGAGGCAGAGAAGACTGCCGTGCTGGACGAAGTATCCGAGCTCAGGAAAAAGGTGAAAGCTCTGGAATTCGATGCCCAGGCTTTTGGGGCAATCAAGGAGTCCCTTACTTCAAAGGTCGCTGAGCTGGAGGGGTAGCTGAAAAGTGCTAAGGACAATGCTGTGGAGGAGTTCAGGGCTGGGGCGGCCTTTCAGGATGAACTCAGTGAGGCCTACATGGAAGGCTTCGTTGACGCTAAGGTTGCGGCCAGGAAGCTCTTCCCAGATCTCGATCTTTCTGTCTTGAAACCTTCTGACGACACGACCTCCAATGCGCCTGGCGTGGAAGACCAGACCGCAACGACAGAGGAGGGAGACGAGGCCCAATCCTGAGTACTTTGTAAAAACATCCAGTGGCGTCTTTTTTTTTTTTTTTGTAACCCGTCTTTAATCAATGAACAGTTATTTTGACGAACTGCATTTCCATGTTGAACATCTAATTAATTAGGCTCTTTGGTTGCTTTGTAACGTCTGACTACTGCCCAGCTGGACTTCGTAACTTTTACGGGCTCTCGGCCTGTCCGGCCTTGAGGACTGACCAGTTGGGCTTGGTAGCCTCGTTGGCCATTCGGCTTTGCTGGTAAGCCCTGAGGACTGACCAGTTGGGCTTAGTAGCCTTATTAGCCTTTCGGCTTTGCTGGTCAGCCCTGAGGACTGACCGGTTGGGCTTAGTAGCCTTATTGGCCTTTCGGCTTGGCTGGTCAGCCCTGAGGACTGACCAGTTGGGCTTAGTAGCCTTATTGGCCTTTCGGCTTTGTTGGTCAACCTTGAGGACTGACCGGTTGGGCTTAGTAGCCTTATTGGCCTTTCGGCTTGGCTGGTCAGCCCTGAGGACTGACCAGTTGGGCTTAGTAGCCTTATTGGCCTTTCGGCTTTATCGGTCAGCCCTGAGGACTGACCGGTTGGGCTTAGTAGCCTTATTGGCCTTTCGGCTTTGTTGGTCAGCCCTGTGGGCTGACCAGTAAGTCTTCAACAGTTCTGCGGATAGACCGGTTCTAAAGGTCATAAAAAGACTTTTCATTGAGGGTTGCTGGTTACATTATACATAGTATTTTCTCAGGTGCTCAGCGTGCCAAGGGTTGGGAAGCTCCTTGCCGTCGACCCCAATTAGCCAATAGGTCCCTTTCCTGGAAAACCCTTTAACTGTATATGGGCCTTCCCAATTAGGCCCGAGTTTGCCATCTCTAGGCTTTCTAGTAGACTGATTAAACCTCTTGAGAACCAAATCTCATGCTTTGAACGTTCTAGGTCTTACTCTGGCATCATGATATCTGCGCATCCTTTGCTGATAAGCGGCTGAGCCACCCTCACAGCTGCTTGCATCCTTTTCTCTTCAAGTAGGTCTAGGCTTACTTCTAGAGCCTCATTGTTAGCCTCTACTTCGAAATGTTCAACCCTGGGGCTGTGGAGGCCTATCTCCACCGGGATGACCGCCTCAGAGCCGAAAGTCAGAGAGAAGGGGGTGTGCCCTGTTACGACCCTTTCTGTTGTTCTGTAGGCCCATAAGATATTGGGAAGCTCTTCTGCCCATAAACCCTTTGCGTGCTCTAGCCTTGTCTTGATGTTTTTGAATAGGGTCCGGTTGGTGACTTCAACCTGGCAGTTGGCTTGGGGATGCTCCGGAGAAGAGTAGTGGTGGCTGATCTGTAGGTCTGAACACATCTGATCGAACTGACCGCCTTTGAACTGTTTTCCGTTGTCTGTGACAACCACCTTTGGGATGCCGAACCTGCATATGATGTTTTTCCATAGGAAATTTTTCATTTTCTGCTCTGTGATTGTGGCGACAGCCTCCGCCTTCGCCCATTTTGTGAAGTAGTCAACTGCTATCACTGCGAACCTAGTTTGGCCTTTCCCCAGGGGTAGAGCACCTACTATATCTATGCCCCACTGGGCAAAAGGCCACGGGCTCTGAATCGGTGTTAATTCCTGGGCTGGCTGCCTTGGGATGTTAGAGAACCTTTGGCATTTATCGCATCTTCTTACAAACTCTTGGGCGTCTTTTTCCATTGTGGGCTAGTAGTAGGCTGCTCTGAGAATCTTCTTAGCCAAAGATCTCCCTCCTGAGTGGTTGCCGCAGACCCCTTCGTGTACCTCCCTCATGATGTAGTCTGCTTCTGCTTTTTCGGCGCACCTTAACCAGGGCATGGTGTGTCCTCTTTTGTACAGGACATTGTTTATCAGGGCGTATCTGCTGGCCCTATATTAAATCCTTCTTGCCTCAACTTTATCTGCTGGTAGGGACCCCTTTTCCAAGTAGTTCCTGATTGGCGTTGCCCATTCCACCTCTTGCTCTGCTTGCAATATTTTGGGCTCCCGAATGCTTAGCGAATCTAGTACTTCCATGGGTACTCCGGGGTCATCTTCCTGGGATGACGCGATCCTTGCCAGCCGATCTGCCTCCACGTTCTGTATCATTGGTACTCTTTCGAGAAGTATTTTGGAAAATTTTTTCGTCAAATTTTTGGCCATCTCGCAATACTCTTGCATCTTGTCTCCCCTGGCCTCGTATTCTCCTTTGACCTGTTCTACCACAAGTTGGGAGTCGCTGCGTACCAAGACATGTTCCGCCCCCATTCGCCAAGCCATTTGGAGACCAGCAATCAAGGCCTCGTATTCAGCCTCATTGTTGGACGCTGAGAATTTGGCTTTCCCCTTTCTGGGCTTTTCTGTTCGGCCTGTCTTGGTGCCGGCTCTCTCTTTTCGTCACGTCTGCCCCCCGCTATGTACCTGCCTAGCTTCCCTTGCTTGATTAGGTGTTCGATCTGCTGCTTGAGGTCGTAACAGTCCTCTGTGTCATGCCCGTGGTCTTGGTGGAAGCGGCACCACTTATTGGTCGGCCTTTTCTCTGGTGGAGTTCTCATCCTCCCAGGCCACCTCAGCGCCGCCTCTCCCTTGATTTCGTAGAGCACTTGGTCCAGAGAAGTGTTTAATGGAGTGAAGTACTGATTATACCTGGCCTGCTTGGTCCTATCGCTCTCTCCCCTTGGCTTCTGCTCTGCCACTCGTGGGGTCTTTGCTGTTCTGTCGTCTTTCTTTTCCTCCGCCATCTTTTTCTTGTCCAGGCTGGTTGCGACGCCCTCCTGGTCTTCCCTAGCTCTGAGTGTGTCCTCCGCATTCATGTACTTCTGCGCTCGGAGCATTAGCGCAGCCATGATTTTAGGCGCCTCCTTGGCCAGGGAGAACAGGAACTTGGAGGTCCTGACCCCTGCGATGAAGGCTGCCACCGCCACTTTCTGGTCCAGGTCATCTACATAAAAGGTCTCCTGGTTAAAGCGGGTGACAAATTCTCGCAGGGTCTCCTTCTCGCACTGCTTAATGTTGAACAGGGAGGTGGAAGGCCTCCTCTGTCTCTGTCCCCCGATATAATGGCTAACGAACAGCCTGCTCAGATCCACGAATTTATTAATTGTCCCCGGGGAGAGTCTGTGGAACCAAATCCTTGCTGGACCCTTAAGGGTGGTAGGAAATGCCCTGCACATGATTTCGTCTGGGACCGCTTGAAGGTCCATCAGAGCCTTGTACGTCTCGAGATGATCCAGGGGATCCTTGGTGCCGTCAAAGGACTCTATTGTGGGCATTTTGAACTTCGGGGGCAAGGGCACCCTCATCACTGTTGGTGTAAACGGCGTGTCTGTCCGGCTTACCAGCTCTTCTACCGTGCTGGGGCCCTTTTCTTTTACCGCTGCTATCACTCCAGCCAATTTAGCCTGCATTTCCTTCAGCTGTTCGTCCCATATCGGCTGAGTTTCGGCAGTGTGTTCTGGGAGGACCACGGTTGGTGCTTTGGACCGGTCGGCGTGACTCTGGGCTTCGTCAGCGTGAAATCCGGCCCCCCTCGGAAGAGGGTTCTCTCCTGGAGGCGCTGGGTCTTCCGCTCCTTCGCCGGCGTCGCCTCCTTGGTTCCTTGCCGCCGGCTGGTTCGCAGGTAATGGTGGGTCCCCTAGCGGCGGCGGGTCTACCGTCCCTGGGGCCTCCGGCGGGGGAGGCAATCTCCTCTCCAACTCTTGATTCCGGGACTGGAGTTGGTTCATGGTTGCCATCATTTCCATGATCTGCTGCTCCAAAGCAACGATTCTGGCGGTGCTTTGTTCCTCCATCTCTCCACCTTCCCTAGTTGATGCAGCACCGGATCGGGTCAAGACCATGAAAAGATCGAAGTGTCGTTCCCACAGACGGCGCCAACTGATGATGTGATAAACTGGTACGTCTTTCCTAACTCCTGGTATAGCTTGCTGGTGCGATGAGTCCTCCCTCTCTCTGGGACACCGGTGTGGTGCCTGCCAAAGACACTCCGATGCTAAAGTTAGGCTTAGGGAAACATGGACAGAATTACAGTATCTAGGGTGGTTTGTAATCGTACCTTCTTGGAGGTGAGGACTGTTCCCTTTATAGGAGCGTTGGCCTTGATCGTGGGCACCTTCGTGGGTCAGTTAATCGTGCCCCCCGTCATGCCTCCCACTTCGTGGGGGTATATTGTGCCTTGATTTTAGCCCCCATGGATCATGCTCCCGTTCATGGGGGAAACGCTCGAATCATGGGATCGTAGGGGCTATTTACCAGGCGAGAATTTCGGAGTGCCTTCGTGTCGCCGCCCAGTGTATCGCTCGAGCTCTGTTGCTCTTTCTGTTCATGAACTTGACCTAGGAGGGAGGTGGCTTGAACTGGGTATACGAGTCGAGTTGGTCTGGTCTGATCTGTCCACGAATGAGCTGACCGACCGTACTTGTTATTTGCATTATCACGCGCAACCACCACGAGGATTGAGAAGAAAAAACAAACAAATAATGGTCGCCACAGGCACAAAGCTCCGAAAAAAACAGGGAAAGAAATAATAATAAGAAAAGGGGGGTCACGATAAAAGCAAGACGGGTTAGTTCGTCAGCCCCCAAACGGTCCTCTCCCTCATTTAATATGTGGCCCCACATTCACAAATATATCTTGAAACTTGAAAAGATATCCTCTAATGTCAAGAACGGAGCCTTCCAGCTCACAAAGCAGAGCAGAGCACTGCCGTGGACCTACACACACCTGATTATTTTGGCCGATGCTGCACGTGTGATGGAAGAAATTCAGAATGATTCAATAATCTGCGGGTTAGATCAACTTCCAGAGATGTCCCCACCTTAGCTACCATGTACTTTAACCCACTATATAGGTATTCTCCATAGGAAGCAAAGCAATGAAGTAACCCAGCCGTTTAGCTGAACCAATATAACTCCGCCCCTTTGAATCCTGTCCACGCAGAGCATTTTAGCGGAAATGGTGCACCCGGTGGCAGAGGCGAACGAGGAGAGCCCGTTCGGCTCGCTCAGTCCGGCCGAGTTCTACGCACGGCACTCGGTGAGTCACTCGTCCGAGTACATCACCAACCCTAGGGGTTTGAAGATCTTCACCCAAAGCTGGACCCCACTGCCGCCGACCAAGATCGTCGGTATCGTTTCCGTCGTCCACGGCTACACCGGCGAGTCCAGCTGGTTCGTGCAGCTAACGGCCGTCCTGTTTGCGAAGTCGGGTTTCGCCACCTGCGCGATTGATCACCAGGGCCACGGATTCTCCGACGGCCTCTCTGACCACATTCCGGACATCAACCCCGTCGTCGACGACTGCATCTCCTTCTTCGACTCCTTCCGTGCTCGTCACGCGCCATCGCTTCCCTCCTTCCTCTACGCCGAGTCCCTTGGCGGCGCCATCGCGCTGCTCATTACTCTTCGGCGCGGCGGCTCGAGCAGGCCATACGATGGGCTCGTACTCAACGGCGCAATGTGCGGGATCAGCGACAAGTTCAAGCCGCCGTGGCCGCTGGAGCACTTTCTGTCAGTCGTTGCGGCTGTGGTGCCGACGTGGCAGGTGGTCCCCACTCGCGGGTCGCTACCGGAGATATCGTTCAAGGTGGAGTGGAAGCGGAAGCTGGCGATCGCGAGCCCTCGGCGAAGAGTTTCTAGGCCGCGTGCGGCGACGGCGCGTGAGCTGCTCAGGTTGTCTAGAGAGCTGCAATCGAGGTTCGGCGAGGTGGACGTGCCTTTTCTGATAGTTCACGGCGGTGAGGACGTCGTGTGCGACCCGGCGTGTGCGGAGGAGCTGTACCAACGAGCGGCGAGTAAGGATAAGACCATTCGGATTTACCCGGGGATGTTTCACCAGCTGGTCGGGGAGTCCGACGAGAATGTTGAGTTGGTGTTTGGGGAGGTTGTCAAGTGGCTCAGGACCAGAGCTGAACGCGCCGCCTCTTCTGGCGGCGGGACTGAAGATTCCATTGGAGATGGTGGCGCGTAGGGAATCTAGTTTTCTTAATTAAGTACCTGGGGTGTTTTTAAGTATGTAAATGGTGCCGACTTGACATGAAATGAAACAAGCTGAAATGAAAGAATGGTGTTGAAATGTGAAACTTTTTTCAATTCGTCTTTGATTAATTCATTAATTTAAAATAGATGAATTTTCTTATAACTAGTAAAACTGAAATTAATTCTCGAATTTGTTAAGCGAAAACGAATGATAAGGGGGAAATAAAATGAAATGAGAAAAAAAAAATCCTTTTTGTTTGCTTGGATAGGAAAAATAAGATGATTAAACAATTTTTACATACAATTTCTTGTTTGGTTACACAGGAAAAAATGGAGGCAAGTAATTTTGTTTTATTTTATTTCATTGTCACATAACAAATTCGAGATTAGAAAATATAGCCTTAATCGTGTGAGATTGTACTTGTCATTTGTCAGTTAATTAGGTGTTTACAGGGTGTTTTGTCAATTTTGGGAACCAGTTTATCAAAAGCAATTTTAACAAATTTTAGAAACAAAAACAAGAAATTGAAACTGTAAAATGGGTTGTTGATTTCTTGAAGTTAGGATTGCAATCAAATACTACATCATTTCTAAAAGACTGCAATCAAATCCTATATAATTTCTAAAGCTCATGATATAATGCACAAGGATGCATTGGAGAAACAGAGAATCAATGGTATCTTGTTAGATGGTTTGTGTCATGTCATGAATTGAATTATCTTCACCCTATCCACTATGGGATTCTTTTCTTTCTATTGTGAAAAACAGAGTGCATGTCATTTTCTAATTAAAATTTTATTTTAATCACTTAAAATTAAAAAGTTAGTTTAAATATTTAGCACATACCAACTTTCTAATAATGTGACATCTCATCACAATATTTTTATATTTATCTATATCATTCTAGTTAGTGATATAAAGTGAGCAAAAAACTGGTGTGGCAAAATCGTTGTATTAGATATTTTCTCATCATTTAGATAAGAATTGATAGTGAGTGGTAAAGCATGCTTTATCCAATACTCCAAAAGGCCCCTCGAGGGCGCAAAGGACGATAATATTAGAAATAGGCAAAGAAATTGACATTTCAACAAACTCGAGCCAACTGCCAAGCCCTAGATGCATGCTGGCATCAAGATGATATGAATGAACTATTTTGATATGTAGTGAATTATGATATTTTTAGCTGAAAGAACAATCCAGTACATGAGAATCATGAGATACTCTCATCATTTTGGGTCTAGAATGGGCAGATACATAACGCTGGCTTTCCCGTGTGCGGAGGGGTACTAAGATCTTAGTATAAAATTGAATAAACCATCATTGGAAGGCATTTGGTTGGTTGGTATAATTTTCATAAATTGGAAGTCTATTTGTGATTTTCATACTAAAGGAGAAACAAAAATGATATACTTCCTATATGAAATCAAAGACCCATGTAATTGACATTAATTGAAGACCTCAACACCCTTTAACCAAAAAAACAAAAAAAGAAAAGCTTTGGGGCTACATATTTTAGAAACATTCATGAAATAGACAGCTGTAAAAGAAACTTCAACAGACTGTTTGAAAATTGTGAAAAGAAAGGAAAAGGAAGAAAAAGTGCTGTTTATTATCCTTTCCTTATTTAATTTTAAAAAGAAAATGAAAAAAAAGTGAAAGGAAAAAAAAGAGAGAAAGAAAGAGATTATTTTCAAACTTTTCCTCCTTTTCTTTCCTTTTTTCTTTATTTTCTCTCTCCTCCCTTTTCCCTTCCCTTCCCTTCCTTTTCTTTTCTTTTCTCAACTTCCAAACAGGCTATAAAAGATCTACGGGGCAAGGCTCCCCCTTGGCCCATGGAAAGGTTGTTAAAAAAACTTTCAAAAATCCAATGGGCCAAGGCTCTTCCTTGGCCAACGCGTACATCCATCACTGAAAAGAGACTACCTGATGGTGATATACGTGAAAATGTTTTGTTACGGGGTGTCCAAGGCTTGTATCAATTACCGAAATGAATTACTCGAATTTCAGGCATTTATATGAATGGTGACTACTTACGAGAAGACATGAAGATAAATTGAATTTGAATACTCATGCTTACGGTTTGAAATACGAAAACACAATGTTCCTTCATTAATTATGACTCATGAGTTAGAAGTTTGAAATACGTTACGGTTTAAAATACGAAAGCAGTCTATCTGTCAGTGGAGGGTGCATGCCATGACTAATTCTACGGACACTCGGACGAGGTTGCAGTGATGTCCTCCCTACTCTTTAACTAACATAACTAACACAGGCTTGTAAGTTGTAACTGAATGCATCACACAGAGTGAGAGGGAGAGAGAGAGAGAGAGACTGACAATGGTGAGTGCATGGCCCTTGTAATTGCTTAGAACAAGTCTCCCTACCCCCCCAGCCTTCCTCCTCCTCAACACACAGCACACATAAACCAAAAATTTAGGAGTTTAATCACTTCATCATTTTTATGTTGCTTTGATCTGGTTCTGCTCAATTCTCCTTTGCTATATATCAATGATTTTATTTAAGTTTCCACAGGAAATTCTATATTAAATTATCACTTAATTGTCCTTGCATTTTTCGGCCTGTCTGGGCTCCTTCTGCCCAGTTTCCGGTGGCCACACTCTGGTAGACTTGCCACGTGCTGGTCGACTCCTCCTACCATTTTTGGCCAAGAAAAAGAGGAAAAAAAATAAAAAAAAGACTAGCTATATTGCTTAAGATTGATTCCATTCAATAGGAGATTTATTTATTTGGGTACTTTTTTTTTCTGAGAAAATGGATGAGGTTTTTGGGGAAATTATGGGTTGTGGGTTCGGTTCCAATTCGATAATGCTGAGACTATTAAGATCTGCCATGGATAAAGCACATGAAAATGTGCAGTCTACAGACGGATCTATTGAGCTGTTAAATGCGAGATCAAGATTTTATGAACTGGCCATGATCCTGGTAGAGGGCTGTTCAAAGCTGATTGAAGTAAAGGCAGAGGTACCCGAAATCAACCGGGAGAAGATGCTGTCAGACCTGATGGAAAGCGAAGACATGGTGAGAGGACGCCTCGAGGAATTGCAGCTCGGCATAGTTGACAAAGACAGAGAGCTAATGGAGAGATTGGAAAATGAAGGGAAACTCAGGCAAACACTGGAATTGAAGGAAAGGGAATTGGTTTCTCTGCGCGCCAAGCTTGAGGTGGAAAGAACAAGGAGCGAGGCTTTGATGCATGATCAGACCGGCGGGGATGAAGGGAGAGAAGGCGAAATATGTGAGTTGAAGAATTCAGTGGATCAACAGGTTTGGAGCATTAAGCAAAAGCTCGAGGATGAGACGCCAATGAGTCCTTTCGCGACGCCAGAACAGAACATGGTAATCAAGCAGATGAGCTGTGACATAGATTTTCGTGCCCGGTCCTAATCAAGCGTCATTAACGCTGTCTTAGGATGAACGTGAGCGCACAGGTCACCTACTTGTAAGCGAAATCTCAACATGGTCTCAAAGATAAAATTTTTTTAAGAATAAATAACATCATATTAAATAAATAAAACCATCTCATAATCCTCTAACATACATCATTAAGGGAACTCTTAATCCACACTTATGAATATTACAAAACTACAAAACAAACCAAACTCCAACAAGACTTTAATACAAAGTACAACAATATACGTGACAACTAACTCAACTACAGAGCTTTTCGAAGCTCCCTGACTGAACACCAACAGTAGACTGGACATTCTCCCACGTTCCTGCAAAATAACTTGTGTGGGTGTGAGCTATATATCAACGTGCTCACAAGATAATCAAACTCATAAAGACGGAATGATAAACATCCACTAAATTAATCATCAATAGACAATATATCATCAACAATAAACCAAATGCCTCTTGTGATGCAATATATGATTCACCACATATGTGCGTGCTATTTTGATAACATTGGCCCAATATATCGATGACTTGTTATCAAGGATGCCCTACATCGACACCCTTTAGGTTAGCCCCACATCGGCTAAACCTTAGGTTAGCCCCCACTCGGCTATACCTCCTCTATGCAATGCAAAGTATGCACACAATGTATGAATTGTATGCAATTATCACCTCATAATCAAGCAATCACCACCATTCATAACAAAGCATTCAGTTCAATATGAATAAGATCATCAATATCCCCACCTAATACCGCTTACTCTCAAGTTGAGCTACTCTTTCGGTTGAACAGGAATAGTATGATTCGCTTCCGAACCTACCAAACATCACCACATCAAACATGATGAAATAGATGCTATAATTCATAACCAATGCATAATTATATCTTATACTCTTTAAATATATGATTGAGAATAGCATAATGCATCAGAATTCAATAGGATGCTAAACCCTTCCCTAATGCAACCAAAGACGTGAAAATACTTTCACCATTCTAACGCCCCAACAAGTATCAATTTATATTTCTCACCTCAAGTAATAAACACAAAACTTTGTCTCTTGAATTCTTTTTCCTCCTTTTCTTTTCTCTCTTTTATTTTTCTTCTTCTTTCTCTCCTGACCATCGTAGAACCCAACTTCTCTCTCTTATCTTACCAGACACAAAATAGATACAATGTGTATCTATTATTCATACATGTCACACACACACACCCTTGTTAGCAAAATTCGTGAAACACACATCTTTCACACGTGAAGCACACACCTAGGTGTCTTAGGGTTAAACCCGCACCTAGCACCTCTTTGCTTCCTTAATCCACATTTAATCCACATAATTAACATAAACTAAGCCTGAAGATTAATCAAGCTAATTAATCATGAATTAAACTCACCAATCTTGATCAGGACTTCCAACAATGAGCAGACCATGCCGAGCCTGACCTGCCGACCAACTGACCGAGGTCTCCCTATGGCCGAGTAGACCATGCCCGACCTGCCGATGTCTCCCTATAGCCGAGCAGACCATGACCGACCAGACCATAGCCAATCATGACCGAGCAGCCCATGGTCGACCACGGCCAACCAGACCATTGCGAGCACGGCCGACCACACCATGGCCGAGCAAGACCATGGCCAGTACGGCCGAGCATGAGCTACCGAGTTGTATGCTATTAAACTAAGTATGATGCTAAGCAAGTTAGGGTCTCACATAGATGGCTTGAAAGGGACTTTGGATTTTGCCTTCGGGAGGATGCAAAATGCAGAGATGTGTCCCTTGGAGAAGCAATGGAGGTGGAAGATCGAGAAGGACACAATGGTAATCTTGATCCAGGGCTTCATGGACTATCTCAAGCACAATTTTGAATCTCAACTGGAGAAGAGAGCCGGTCAAAATCAAGTTCCTACCGGCTTCTTGGCCGAGCATTGGCCGGAGCTGATTGATGAGATCACTGGCTTGCACCGGGAACTTGAGGATCTTTGCTGTCCGAATGAAGGTTCGGCCAAAAGGGACATATGCCAAGCAAGCAGTGAGCCTTTACCGGAAGTTAATTACGCGGAAGAGCCACAGGAGGAGCAAGAGGGTGATGGAAGTCACTATGTGGCTAAGATGATAAAGAATCATGAATCTATTATAAGAAAACAACGCGAAGAGTTGAATTGGTTGAAGAGGGAGATTCTCCGAGAGAAGGAGAATTTGTCGAGCAAGAGACTCAAGGACAAGGACCCGAATAGCCGGGTAGAAGGATCCAAGATGTTATTGCAAGTTTGGACATTGTTATTAAGTGGAATGCTAAAATTGGCACCTACAAAGGTGTTTATGCGAGAGAGAATTTTCCCAGGAAAGAGAAAATGAGTACTGATAGTTATGGCAGATTTTGGAGAGAGAGTTGAGGATGATTCAGTTTTTTGTAGAAGGCAAACAGACTTGAATGATGAGATGAGGAAGCTCAAACAAGAAAGAGATGACTCAAACTTGCAAACCACGATAATGGAAGAGACTTATGTAATTCTTTTCAAAGGTTAGATGAAAGATTTCAACCTCGAGCTACATGCTAAAGAAACCAAAAATTTTCCACAGAAAATGAGCGAGGAAGTTAGTGATGACTTAGTTTGGTACAAAAGGCAAACGGAATTGAATGATGAGATGAGGAAGCTAAAGCAAGAAAGAGACGATTCAAACTTGCAAAGTGTGATAATAGAAGAGACTTATCTTGTTCTTTTCAAAGGTTTGACAAAAGATTTCTCCCTCGAGCTACGTAATCACGAAACCGAGAGCCTTATTAGGGATGATATATGTACGTATTTCTTCAGGGAGATAGTCAATGAATTAAGCATAAAATTTGAAATTGAGAGCGTGTTGAAGGAGGATATATATATATGGTGTTCTTCAGAGAAATGACAGAAGAATGGAAGGCGGAAATGGATGCTTACAACTTCGCGAATCTCATCAAAGAAGAGATATATCATTTCACCATTGTTGAGGCAGCCAAAGATGCATATATCTTTACAAGAGAATCTGAAAACACAAGTCAAGAGAATTTTGCAGAAGACTTACTTTCTGCTAGGAATTCAGATACAAGTTTAGAGGTCTGTGGAGAGGAAAACTTGACCCGGAAACTAGATTCTCTGCTGAAATGCTTTGAAGCCGAGGAAGATTTGATGCTGAAAGCAAGTTCCGAGATAAAGGAACACAGCGCGGATAATGATCTTGTGGCATCGGAATGTGAAGAGGTTGATGAGCGAGATGCTATCGAATGGCTGCTGACCGAGGAAGAGAGCACCTTCAGTTCAGTGAGCAACAAACTAGACAAGGCTCTGCAGCAATTGTTTATGAGTAAGGCTCTGTTGAGAGAGTTGCAGCAATTCTTTTGCCAGCCGAAAGACAATCAGATTGCGCAGCTAAACCCGTCTGATTCAACCTTCTCACGTCTCGTAGGATTTCAGCAAATGCTTGCGGATTTTGAGATAATGGTGCATCAAAAATTGGAAATGAATTTTATGAGGTACTCAAACTCATTTTTCTGTTTTGATTAATTATACTTTACACCAAATCTTACTTTAAGAATCGTATATTAATTTTTATTTAAAAAATGAATAAAAAATTTGCTTTTGACAAGGATGTGGCATTTTAAGTGGACAAATATGTAAAATTAATAAGATGATTAAACAATTTTTAAATACATTTTCTTGTTTGGTTGCAAAAAAACAAAAAATGGAGGCAAGTCATTTTGTTTTATTTTATTTGTTGTCACGCAACAAATTTGAGATTAGAAAATATAGCCTTAATCGTGTGAGATTGTACTTGTCATTTGTCAGTTAATTAGGTGTGAATTAATTAGGTGTTTACAAGGTGTTTTGTCAATTTTTGAAACTAGTTTATCAAAAATAGTTTTAACAAATTTTAAAAACAAAAATAAAAAATTGAAACTGTAAAATGGGTTGTTGATTTCTTGAAGTTAAGATTGCAATCAAATACTACATCATTTCTAAAAGACTGCAATCAAATACTACATAATATCTAAAGCTCATGATATAATGCACAAGGACGTATTGGAGAAAATCAATGGTATCTTGCAGTTTTAATATTAAGATGGTCTGTGTCATGTCATGAATTGGATTATCTTCACCCTATCCACTGTGTGATGCTTTTCTTTCTACGGTGAAAAACAGAGTGCGTGTCATTTTCTTGTTTATAAGGGCTTGGCTTCAAAATTGAAATAAAAGGACAAATGTTATAAAACTAAATGAATAATTAAGTAAAATATTCAGAACACAATATATAAGAAAATTAATTTTTCTAGAACTGTTAAATAATAATTCAATAGTTCTTCTAGAACTATGAGGATAGATCTTCTTGATCATCCAAGTATGTATTACTTTCATAAAACAAAATATAAAGACAACAGAAATTTAAAAAGTTTACCTACATTCTTTGTTTTTCTCTTTCTTTTCTTTTTCTCTTCTTCTTTCTCTTCTTTTCTCTCTCTTCCTTTTCTTTCTCTCTTCTCTTTCTTCCTTTTCTTTCTCTTATTTTCTCTTTCTCTCTATGCAGCTCCTTTTATAGACAAGGATGTGGAGTTGATAATCACATGCTACCAACTCCACTTTTGGTCAGCCACACTTACCTAACTCTTTCATAACAAGAAGTTATGAGTAACATTGGCTACATTTCACTTCTAACTATGAAGAAAAAAGAGAAGAGGGAGGGAAATGATGTGATTTTACTAGTTTGTCCTTCAATTGTTGCCACTTCGACAATAAATAAACAAATTATAATCATTTTGTAAGGTTAAAGGACAAATTTGTTGCAATTGAAATTGTATAAACCAAATCGAGACAAGAAATAAACTGTATAGTGACTATTGATGTAATTAGTCCATTAATCGAAATTGAAATTGCAATGGCCAATGTACAGTGTAATTCATTCAAGCTTCAATGTTGAATGCAAGAACAGAGTTGAGGGGTTAAACCCTATCGCAGTGACATCTCCAGTCATGATTGAGTTCATGAGTTTAACTCACTCTTCTTCTCCTTATAAAGAAATTATTTAGTGTTGTTGGAGCACCACATGTTTTTGCTCATTATCTCACATGGGGGTGGGTCCTTATACCCTATCTATCAAGGGAAAACCAACCCTTCTATGAGAAGTATAGTAAGAATGATATGGTGCTCTTGAAACATTGAATAATTTTTCTTTCCCATGACCTAAACCTTTGATGTACCAAAAAAAGGAAAAAAAAAAAAAGTTATTGAACCAATCACCCTCAAATTTTGGGGTGTGACAAAACCATGTGCCAAACTAAGTATTTTATATTGAAAAAAAAAAGTGTGATAGAGGATTGAATTGATCTTGAATGGAGCTGCGGAGCTGGTGGATCTTCTTGTTTTGTGTTTAAGACAAGACCTTTGCATTTGTAGCTCTTGGCTTAAAAAAAAAAAAAAATCTTAATTTTGTCATCTTTGTTTAACCAATATTTAATTTTGCCCTTTTAGTTTAGACACTCCTCAATATTGTCCTTTATCTCTCATTTATACCCCTATTATAAAAAAAAAAACCCTTTCATTCCTTTCTTTCCCAACGTGCCTCCATGCCTCTTGTTATAACTCTCTCACTATATGTGATATTGGCACAGGTTCTTATAGTAGATAATTCTAAAAACAAACAAAATAAATTATGTGCTTGCATAATTTGTTGGTTTTATAACCTACACTTCAAACCAAATTCCACTACTCCCAAGTCATCAATCCAGCAATTAAGCATCTTGATAGCTGAATATTTAAAATCATACATTAAGAAACAAGATGGATACCTAAAATTGGTCATTTGAAATCACAAAGCTTCAATACATTTCTAAATTATAATTAGTTGCTTAAGAAAGTTATATGTAATTTTTCATATTAGTTTCACAAAAACAAAACAAAAAAAAAAGTGACGTACAAATGAAATAGTACTAAATTAGTAAAACAAAAAACATTTGATTAAAATAATGATATCGATGACTATTTGAAGTTTTTATAATGGTTGCAGATATAAACTATGAAAGAAAATAATAGTATTCTAATTAGGAAAAAAAGGAAAAAAATCAATACATGACAAAAAACTTCCCTTCACCAAATTATCACAAGAGGGTAGAGTAGGAAAATGTATAATAGGGCTTTTTTTCTTGAAAGGGGCATAAATGAGAAATAAGTGGCAACGAGTGACCAAACTGAAAGGACAAAATTAAATATAGTTAAACCTAGAGGGCGAAAATGAGATTTTTCCTTTTAGTAATCATGTAGGGTCAAAAAACAAAAATGGGAAAAAGCGGTAAATAGAGTATACATGTTGTGGTTTCCAAGTCCTTTAAATAGAGTTGGGCTGACACCGCCCCTATTTAATGTATTAATCAGTATACAATATTTAGATGTGAATATGTTAGCAAAATTTACATGATTAGCTTGAACAGTAACTTTGCATGAGGTTAAAGAAGTAGTTAGTCGAAAATCATGATAAGAATCATGTAAAGAAAAAGAAAAACATGTTAGCACTATTCATATCATATGTATTCAAGTTACAGTATTGCTCAAATCATCTAGATAAAATCACACAAAAAATAAGATTTTTATCCTAATTAAAATTTTATTTTAATCACTTAAAATTAAAAAGTTAGTTTAAATATTTAGTACATACCAACTTTCTAATAATGTGACATCTCATCACAATATCTCCATATTTATCTATTTCATTCTAATTAGTGATATAAAGTGAGCAAAAAACTGGTGTGGCAAAATCGTTGTATTAGATATTTTCTCATCATTTAGATAAGAATTGATAGTGAGTGGTAAAGCATGCTTTATCCAATTCTCCAAAAGGGCCCCTCGAAGGCGAAAAGGACGATAGTATTAGAAATAGGCAAAGAAATTGACATTTCAACAAACTTGAGCCAACTGCCAAGTCCTAGATGCATGCTGGCATCAAGACGATATGAATGACCTGATGTGATATGTAGTGGATTACGATATTTTTAGCTGAAAGAGCAATCCAGTTTCTAGAATGGGCCAGATATATAACGCTGGCTTTCCCGTGTGCGGAGGGGTCCGAAGATCTTAGCATAAAATTGAATAAACCATCATTGGAAGGCATTTTGTTGGTTGATATAATTTTCATAAATTAGAAGTCTATTTGTGATTTTCATACTATGGCTACATATTTTAGAAACATTCATGAAATAGAGGGCTGTTAAAGAAACTTTAAATGATCTAGGGGCCAAGGCTCCCCCTTGGCCCATGGAAAGGTTGTTAAAAAGACTTTCAAAAATCCAATGGGCCAAGGCTCTCCCTCGGCCTACGCGTACGTCCATCACTGAAAAGAGAATACCTGATGGTGATATGCGTGACAATGTTTTGTTACGGGGTGTCCAAGGCTTGTATCAATTACCATCTACGAATTATGTAAATTTTAAGCATTTGTATGAATGATGGATAAATAGATTGAATTTGAAACTTCATGTTTAGTATGAGAACCGTTCGTACAGTTGTTTAAAAAATCCACTGGCCTGAGCAATTCAAACCCACCCGACACCAAACCGACTACACTATGGGTGGATAATCAGTGAATTTCGATCAACCTAACTATATTCAGTTCGATTGTCAGTTCTTTCTTTCTTTAATTCAATCTAACCCAACACGATAATTTTTACACTAAAAATTAATTTTTTCACTCAACCTGAATCCAACTCAAATCGAGCCAATCCAATCACTAATTGTGTCGATAGTGGTTTAAAAAATTTTCAGTCCAATCTTTTCGGTTCACATAGCGGGTGACTATCCAACCGATCTGAATCGACCTATGTGGTTCACGTTGTTGTTACTCGCACCCGAGCAAGGATGTTTGATCACGGTGGCCTACCAATTTTGCTCTAGTTCTGCAAAATGCAAGAGAAACCATCTTACGATGGTCATGGATTGACCACAAAAACAGTTCAAATGTTCTAAGAAAAAAAAATAAAATAATTGGAACCCATTATCCAATTGTTCTTCATTCGTTGACAAAAATCAACCCCATGGAGGCAACCAAAACTTCTCTCTACAGGTCCTTGTGGAAGACTCGGTTATACTCCACAGATGCAATTGCTCTCTCATACCCATCTTGCGTGAAGGCAATAGCTGTGCGACTGAACATCTTATGGTTGCGGAAGACCCCCAGATCAAATCAGATCCTTTTTGATAGCAGATATGGTGGGAACTTCTTTTGTAAGGGGTTAATCATCTGTTTTGTTTTCTTCTGTCTTTTATTTCGGATGTGCCAAAAAAAAAAAAAAAAAAAAAATCAACCCAATGACCCGTGAAACTAATCAAATTGTAAGAGCAGCGATACGGTTCTTCCATTATGACCCATGAGTTACGGGTGAGTTTGAAATACGAAAACACAAGGTTCTTCTATTAATTATGACCCATGAGTTACAAGTTTAAAATATGAAGGAATACGAAATCGTTACGAAGACAGTTTCTTCGTCAGTGTAGGGTGCATGTCATGACTCATGCTCTCCTTGAGTTATATTGTCATGACTCATTCTACGGACACGCGGACGAGGTTGCAGTGATGTCCTCCCTACTCTCTAACTAACATAACTAACACAAGGCTTGTAAGTTGTAACTGAATGCATCAGAGAGAGAGAGAGAGAGAGGCTGACAATGGTGAGTGCATGGCCCCTGTAATTGCTTAGAACAAGTCTCCCTACCCCCCAGCCTTCCTCCTCCTCGACACACAGCACACATAAACCAAAAATTTAGGAGTTTAATCACTTCATCATTTTTATGTAGCTTTGATCTGGTTCTGCTCAGTTATCCTTTGCTATATATCAATGATTTTATTTAATTTTCCACAGGAAATTCTATATTAAATTATCACTTAATTCCCCTTGCATTTTTCGGCCTGTCTAGGCTCCTCCTGCCCAGTTTCCGGTGGCCACACTCTGGTAGACCTTGCACGTGCTGGTCGACTCCTCCTACCCTTTTTTGGCCAAGAAAAAGAGGAAAAAAAAAAGACTAGCTATATTGCTTAAGATTGATTCCATTCAATAGGAGATTTATTTATTTGGGTACTTTTTTTTTTCTGAGAAAATGGATGAGGTTTTTGGGGAAATTATGGGTTGTGGGTTCAGCTCCGATTCGATAATGCTGAGACTATTAAGATCTGCCATGGATAAAGCACATGAAAATGTGCAGTCTACAGACGGATCTGTTGAGCTGTTAAATGCGAGATCAAGATTTTATGAACTGGCCATGATCCTGGTAGAGGGCTGTTCAAAGCTGATTGAAGAAAAGGCAGAGGTACCCGAAATCAACCGGGAGAAGATGCTGTCAGACCTGATGGAAAGCGAAGACATGGTGAGAGGACGCCTCGAGGAATTGCAGCTCGGCATAGTTGACAAAGACAGGGAGCTAATGGAGAGATTGGAAAATGAAGGGAAACTCAGGCAAACACTGGAATTGAAGGAAAGGGAATTGGTTTCTCTGCGAGCCAAGCTTGAGGTGGAAAGAACAAAGAGCGAGGCTTTGCTGAATGATCAGACAGGCGGGGATGAAGGGAGAGAAGGCGAAATTTGTGAGTTGAAGAATTCAGTGGATCAACAGGTTTGGAGCATTAAGCAAAAGCTCGAGGATGAGACGCCAATGAGTCCTTTCGCGAGGCCAGAACAGAACATGGTAATCGAGCAGATGAGCTGTGACATAGATGGCTTGAAAGGGACTTTGGATTTTGCCTTCGGGAGGATGCAAAATGCAGAGATGCGTCCCTTGGAGAAGCAATGGAGGTGGAAGATCGAGAAGGACACAATGGTAATCTTGATCCAGGGCTTCATGGACTATCTCAGGCACAATTTTGAATCTCAACTGGAGAAGAGAGCCGGTCAAAATCAAGTTCCTACCGGCTTCTTGGCCGAGCATTGGCCGGAGCTGATTGATGAGATCACTGGCTTGCACCGGGAACTTGAGGATCTTTGCTGTCCGAATGAAGGTTCGGCCAAAAGGGACATTTGCCGAGCAAGCAGTGAGCCTTTACCGGAAGTTAATTACACTGAAGAGCCACACGAGGAGGCGCGAGATGGTGATGGAAGTCACTATGTGGCTAAGATGATAAAGAATCATGAGTCTATTATAAGAAAACAACGCGAAGAGTTGAATTGGTTGAAGAGGGAGATTCTCCGAGAGAAGGAGAATTTGTCGAGCAAGAGACTCAAGGACAATTACCCGAATAGCCTGGGTAGAAGGATCCAGGATGTTATTGCAAGTTTGGACATTGTTATTAAGTGGAATGCTAAAATTGGCACCTACAAAGGTGTTTATGTGAGAGAGAATTTTCCCAGAAAAGAGAAAATGAGTACTGATAGTTTGGCAGATTTTGGGGAGAGAGTTGAGGATGATTCAGTTTTTTGTAGAAGGCAAACAGACTTGAATGATGAGATGAGGAAGCTCAAACAAGAAAGAGATGACTCAAACTTGCAAACCGCGATAATGGAAGAGACTTATGTAATTCTTTTAAAAGGTTTGATGAAAGATTTCAACCTCGAGCTACATGCTAAAGAAACCAAAAATTTTCCACAGAAAATGAGCGAGGAAGTTAGTGATGACTTAGTTTGGTACAAAAGGCAAACGGAATTGAATGATGAGATGAAGAAGCTAAAACAAGAAAGAGACGATTCAAACTTGCAAAGCGTGATAATAGAAGAGACTTATCTTGTTCTTTTCAAAGGTTTGACAAAAGATTTCTCCCTCGAGCTACGTAATCACGAAACCGAGAGCCTTATCAGGGATGATATATGTATGTATTTCTTCAGGGAGATGGTCAATGAATTAAGCATCAAATTTGAAATTGAGAGCGTGTTGAAGGAGGATATATACATGGTGTTCTTCAGAGAAATGACTGAAGAATGGAAGGCGGAAATGGATGCTTACAACTTCGCGAATCTCATCAGAGAAGAGATATACCATTTCACCATTGTTGAGGCAGCCAAAGATGCATATATCTTTACAAGAGAATCTGAAAACCCAAGTCAAGAGAATTTTGCGGAAGACTTACTTTCTGCTAGAAATTCAGATACAAGTTTAGAGGTCTGTGGAGAGGAAAACTTGATCCGGAAACTAGATTCTCTGCTGAAATGCTTTGAAGCCGAGGAAGATTTGATGCTGAAAGCAAGTTCCGAGATAAAGGAACACAGCGCGGATAATGATCTTGTGGCATCCGAGTGTGAAGAGGTTGATGAGCGAGATGCTATAGAATGGCTGCTGACCGAGGAAGAAAGCACCTTCAGTTCAGTGAGCAACAAACTAGACAAGGCTCTGCAGCAATTGTTTATGAGTAAGGCTCTGTTGAGAGAGTTGCAGCAATTCTTTTGCCAGCCGAAAGACAATCAAATTGCGCAGCTAAACCCGTCTGATTCAACCTTCTCACGTCTCGTAGGATTTCAGCAAATGCTTGCAGATTTTGAGATAATGGTGCACCAAAAATTGGAAATGAATTTTCTGAGGTACTCAAACTCGTTTTTCTTTTTTGGTTAATTATACTTTGAACTCTACTACTTTACACCAAATCTCACTTTAAGAATCGTCTATTAATTTTCATTTAGAAAATGGATAGAAAATTCGCTTTTGACAAGGATGTAGCGTTTTAAGTGGACAAATATGTAAAATTAATAAGATGATTAAATAATTTTTAAATACATTTTCTTGTTTGGTTACACACAAAAAAAAATAAAAGTGGAGGCAAGTAATTTTGTTTTATTTTATTTCATTGTCACGCAACAAATTCGAGATTAGAAAAGATAGCCTTAATCGTGTGAGATTGTACTTGTCATTTGTTAGTTAATTAGGTGTGAATTAATTAGGTGTTTACAAGGTGTTTTGTCAATTTTCGAAATCAGTTTATCAAAAATAGTTTTAACAAATTTTAAAAACAAAAACAAAAACAAAAAATTGAAACTGTAAAATGGGTTGTTGATTTCTTGAAGTTAAGATTGCAATCAAATACTACATAATTTCTAAAGCTCATGATATAATGCACAAGGATGTATTGGAGAAACAGAGAATCAATGGTATCTTGCTAGATGGTTTGTGTCATGTCATGAATTGGATTATCTTCACCCCATCCACTATGGGATGCTTTTCTTTCTATTGTCAAAAACAGAGTCCATGTCATTTTCTTGTTTATAAGGGCTTGGCTTCATAATTGATATAATAGGACAAGTTACGAGTGACATTGGATAAATTTCACTTAACAACTATGAAGAAAAAATAGGAGAGCGAGGGAAATGATGTGATTTTACTAGTTTGTCCTTCAATTGTTGCCACTTCGACATGAAATGGTCATTTTCAGTTAACAAATTAACAAATTATACCCATTTTTTAAGGTTAAAGGACAAATTTGTTGCAATTGAAACTATATAAACAGAGTCTATGTCATTTTGCAATTAATGGACTAATTACATCAATACTCATAACTCTGTTTTTCACAATAGAAAGAAAAGCATCCCATAGTGGATGGGGTGAAGATAATCCAATTCATGACATGACACAAAGCATCTAGCAAGATATTGATTCTCTGTTTCTCCAATACATCCTTGTGCATTATATCATGAGCTTTAGAAATTATGTAGTATTTGATTGCAGTCTTTTAGAAATGATGTAGTATTTGATTGCAATCTTAACTTCAAGAAATCAACAACCCATTTTACAGTTTCAATTTTTTGTTTTTGTTTTTAAAATTTGTTAAAACTATTTTTGATAAACTGGTTTTGAAAATTGACAAAACACCTCGTAAACACCTAATTAACTCACAAATGACAAGTACAATCTCACACGGTTAAGGCTATATTTTCTAATCTCGAATTTGTTGCGTGACAACGAAATAAAATAAAACAAAATTACTTGCCTCTGATTTTTTTTTTTGTGTAACCAAACAAGAAAATATATTTAAAAATTGTTTAATCATCTTATTTTTCCTATCCAAATGCGAATTTTCTATCCATTTTCCTATCTAAATACTAACATATACTGCACTTGAGTTGAATTGAGACTTTTACATTAGACTTAATTATGCTATATAAATCACGATATAAGTTACACTCCTGATTCTAGAGTGATTAAAAGGAGTGGTGGATTATTAGAGAAAGGGACAAGAAATTACATGTTTGTCCGTTTAAAACAGTTACGTGCTTGTTGTATGTGAAATTCTATCTATTGTTTAACCGACAGTTTGTAAAAGGTTGCCATTGCAATAATTTAAAATTTTAATAAATTAATTATTACAAATAAAAATAAAAATTTTAAGATAAAATTGTATGTAAAGTGTAATTAACCCCTTTTTTTATAATGAATTTGTCTTGAAAGTCATGCTAGTTGCCTTATTAATTCTTGACGAGGCTGACCTGAGTTGTACCTTCTTGCAGGTTGGAAGAATTGGCACATCAAATATATGTACTCATTCAACTTGTGGCCTCTATAAGAAGAAAGGGGTTGCTTTACAGAAAGGCTTTCTCAAGAAGATGTCATAATCTCAGATTAGCCGAAACTGAGGTTGCTGGAATACAATTACTGTATATATTTATATGTACATATAGTTATGCTTAATTTTGACATGGTGGAAAAAGAGAAACAAGTCAAGTTTGGCCCACTTTAGTGGATTTTCTTTAATTCAATTGTCTGCAATGAGATGTAGGTTGATTTGCTGGGTGATCAAGTAGATGTGCTGCTCTGCCTTCTTGAGAAGGTATACTTGATATTGGATCAATACTCACCAGTTTTGTCGCGGTACTTTGGGGTGAGTGAGCAATGTTTCCCTTATGCTTGCTGCATCTCCTCAGAATTATAGTACATCAGATAGGTAAGCTGGGTTTTGTTCTAATTCTTCTGCAGGTCTCAGATATCTTGAAGTTGATCGAGAAAGAGTTACGGGCTGCCCATACAACCCAGTTAGCAAAATGAAATATGCATATATAAATAAATATATTTATGTATATATGTATGTATATGCATATGTACAGTCTGGAAGAGGTGAAACCTTTATTTGTGGCTACAGAGAGTGCTTAAATCTCCATGGTGGAATTGTAATCATTTCTATCAAATCAATAGCTAGTATGAAAATCATTGCTAGGAAATATTTGGCTGTGGTTTAATGACAGGGTATTAGTTCTCTTGCCTTGAAGCTTCAGCATCTGCTATGGAAGCATCAGTAATAAAGTCACAAAATGCCACTTTTAACTCTTACAACTTGCAGAAGATTATATGATCATAGTGTACTGAATTTGATGTGCTTCCAAGGGAAGCGAAACTATCATAGTCTAGACATGGGCCCTTACTAATAAACACATGCTCCTCTTTAAGTTTTCGTAGTGGATGCTATACTAGTTGCTGGCTATAAAGAAGGGATAAAACACAATGTGTGGGAAGGCCTGAACATTACACGCAGGACGAAGCCAGGATTTGAGATTTGAGGGATTTCTTATCCAAGACTTGTATCATTTGAGGATGCCATGGTGCTAATATTCCCAATTAGTAATCAGGAAACCTCTATAAAAGAATTTGATACAGCTAAGAGAAGAACCCGACTCGATATTTTTAAAAAAATAGAGGAGGTAAACCTTTGTATCTTGTGTTATTCTAAGGTAGATTTAATTTACATGTGTATAAAATAAATTTAATATATAAAAATAAAAAAATAACACTTAATTAAAATATATTAGTAAAATATCACCTAAAAGTTATTTTTTATGCGTATATGTTAAGTGATATATCAATTAAAGTGACATTAGGTGACACTTCATGTCATGAAATTCAAACATCGTTAGTTTAGACGAAATGAAGAGCATCTTATATTTTTTTCTCCAAATTTTGTCCTAGATCTCAATTAATTGGGCATATAATTATGTACCTTGTGCCACATGGAAAATAAAAACGAGCTAGGATGTGAATTACACAGGTAAATGAATTATTTTATTATGTAGAATTCTTTGTGCTTAAATCCATACTAAATATAATGGGTTTGTTTTTGGCATTGAGGACATGTTTGATATAACTTTTTAAAGTTTTTTTTTTATTTTACTTTTTTAGCTTATAAGCAAAAAAAAAAAGTTAGGTTTTTTTTTAACTTTTTTGCTTTTAACAAGATAAGAGAAGTAGAAAAGCAAAAAATAAAAAAAAAAAGCCTAATTAAAAACCCTGAATTCACTTTACAAAGAGCGACGTGGTGTTTCAAATTTATTGAATAATTTTTTTAAATAAGCCCGGCAGATATATGGCCAGGCAAAAGTATCATTTAATGCTTTAATGGTTATTGTTTGTCAAACCCATTTAAAAATATTTATCCCTTACCAAACCAAACTATGTAGAATTTAATGCTAGTATATGTATTTAATGTTTTACTTGAAATACAAAAAGCATCCTCTTAAAAACCTGAAACTAAAACTTAATTTCTAATGGATCTTAATAACTTGAAGACTCTAAAATATGACTAACAAAATTAGAGTTTAGAATCCAAAATAGTAAAAATCTTTAAACCACACTCAAAGAGAAAATGTAACCCTAATCTTTTGACATATAGGAAACAAATATATTAGATAATATGCTCTACTTTTCTTTTCTTGTTATATCATTAAGAGTGTCTAAACTAGTTTACATGCACCTCAATTAATTCTTTTTACAATCTAATATAGTCCAGAATGTCGTAGACACAGGTTATTCCTAATAGGGGTGTGCATGAGTCGGGTTAGATTGGTTCTGTGCTAAACTTAGAGTTGATCTGATACGATCTTGATCGGTTATAAATTTTTAAATTCAGAACTGAACTGATCATTCAATAGAACTAAACTGAATCAATTTGTGGTTCAAGTTGATTCAATTCGGTTTCATGTCTGGTTTAGATCCGCATCGAATTAGGTTGGGTCCACTTTTATTATATATCGATTAACTTCTTATTCAAAAAATTAAAATAATAGAATTAGTCTTAAATCTTTAATTTTTTAACAAATAAAAAATATATATAAACACAAATCAATAATAATTAAATATAAATAATAATAATCTAATAATATATATAAACTTTTATGAGATATAAATATAAGATCTCATTTCTTAATTCGAGTTCAAAAATTATAAAATTAAGAACTGAACCAAATTAATTAAGTTAATTTATTTTAAATTCAGGACCGGACCAATTTTTAATAGACTCAAATAAAACCGATCCACAATAGGCGAATTAATTCGTTTTAGGAGTTTTTCAGCTGCACCCGTAATCTTTAGTTTTAGTGGTCGTACATTTGCTTATGGACACGTGTTGGACGCATGGTAATTGGTACTTTTTTTCTGTACTGATGTTTGAATGAAAGTGCCACTCGTACGCTCCACATCTAGGGTCCATATACAAGTAAATAATACCGGTGAAACAGACGATTGCCGCTCACTTATGCAACCCCACGTTTCCTACCTCCAATTTGCCACAGCGTCAGTGCGCCACCACCACAATTCCAATCGGATGAATGGAGACGCCTCCACTAAAAGTCAACCGGCCCAGTGGGTGACTCACTCATCACACGTGGCAAGATTCCATTCGTTCAAGTTCCCGTAACCGAAGCTTCACACAAATCCCAGGCCACCATGTCACAGGCATCAGCTCGATCACAGTCAATGTGCGAAGTGTGAGTCTCGGCTAGTATCGCTCTACTCTGCAATTAATCCTAGTCTCTCTTTCTCTCTCTCTCTCGTCAACTCCAAATCAATTCTCTGGTTTTCTACTCTCTCTCTCTCCCTCGGTTGTCTGAATTCGCCATTAACGATGGCGGCCAGAGCTCTTCTCGTTCTCTCGCTCTCAGTTCTCATTCTATTCAACTCCTATTGCTCTGCGAACAAGGCCGACGATGATGAGGATCTCAGTTTTCTCGAGGAGGGCGACGCCGTGCCGTCCCATCCAGATCCGTACCACTACGACGGCGGAGAGCACAAGGACTTCGAGAACTATGACGACCTCCAGGAGGAGACTGATTTCGGCGGCGATCACGAGTCGTATTCAATGCCGGTTGTTGATGAGAAGGACGTGGTGGTGTTAAAGGATTCGAATTTCAGTGATTTCGTAGCTAAGAATCGGTACGTGATGGTGGAATTCTACGCGCCGTGGTGCGGGCACTGTCAGGCCCTGGCGCCGGAGTACGCGGCTGCTGCGACGGAGTTGAAGGGCGAGGTGGTGCTCGCGAAGGTTGACGCGACGGAGGAGAGTGAAGTGGCGCAGAAGTTTGAAATTCAGGGGTACCCGACTGTGTATTTCTTCATTGATGGTGTTCACAAGGATTATCCTGGCCAGAGGAGCAAGTAAGTTTCTTTTCTTTACTTTCCCTTTCTTTTTTCTTTTTGTTGTTGTTGTGTGTTTTGCCTTTGTGGGGTTCTGATTTTGAATTGTGTTTAGACTCTGTTTTGTTAGTGAGAAAAATGTAAAAAAGAAAAGAAAACATGATTTTTATCTTACTTTTTCATGAAATATTGACAATCTATATCACAAGCCTAAGGACCTGAATGAAACAAGGCTGTTTATGAAATTATTGAGTTTAAGAGATAATGGTGCTTATTCAACTGGGTGAGGGGTTTAAGTACTCCCGGGTGTCGAATGAGAGAAAATCTGAAATTCAAATGCGTAATTTGATCTGTTTTCTCAACAATCAAGGAGTGCATGGGTTTTCAGAATTTAAAATAAAATGCCTTTGAAAATTAATGGAGCTATCTCATTTGTGTCTGGGCATTATTTACCCTCAGGATTCAAACTGAAAATTGAAATTATTTATGCATTTGTTGTGAAAGTAAAGGAAATATTAAGCATACAACATTTTACCACCAAGGTATTCTTCATTCCATAAAATTATACTATGAAAACAATTTCATAGATTTGAACTTCATGTTTGAGTAATAATTGTTTCCCTCTTATTTGGTGAAATCAAATAGTTTTTTTTGAGCATCTGGCTTATCACTCGTAATTAACTTTTTAGGGATGCTATTGTGACTTGGGTGAAGAAGAAGACAGGGCCTGGTATTCACAACCTAACCACAGCAGAGGAAGCAGAAAGTATATTGACTGCTGAATCTAAAGTAGTTTTGGCCTTCCTTGACTCGCTGGTGGTATTTCCTCAATCTCAGCAGGGGCTTATTTGCATTTATTGCTTGGTTGATATCAAAGGCCTAGTATTTGCAATTTCCTAGTAGTTACTCGTCTGAAGTGCTTACAAGTTCTTGATCACTTATCTGTCACTCTTCTGCATGCTCTAAAACATTTTGACCATGTGTTGCTAGAGATGTTCTCAAGCAAAAGAAATTTGCACAATATGAAATTGATGTCCTCGAGTGTTGTTGATGCTTTTTCATATTTTCGTCCTGGTAGTCTTTCTTTCTAACTGATTTATTAAGCCTTAAATACATGAATTGGATCTTAAAATCCTAAATGTTAAGCTTATCAATTTACATAATGAACTGTGTCCATCTACTAAATGTATACAATGATTAATCTCTTTTTTGTGAGGGCATATAGAGTTGCATTTGTTTACTAATTATAAGACTTTGGATATAGAGCTACATGGACTTGGTTAAGTCAACTTTGACAACAAAAGGCCTATTCTAAAGTTTCCTTTTGTTGAAAATCCATTGGTTAATTACACATTTTTGACTTAATGGTTAGGTTTTTCACTGTCAAGTCAAACTTCACCACTTCAGTGGTTAGATTTTTTAAAGTTATAAATGGTTAACTCCCTAAGATAACTCTGACAGTTTAAACTTTGGTCACTTTGAAAGTCAAAATATCTGCAGCAGAAACATTTCTCCTTCATTATTTTGTTTTCAACCCTGTTTTGCACAATACATGCAGGGTCCACAGAGTGAGGAGCTTTCTGCTGCTGCAAGACTGGAAGATGATCTCAACTTCTATCAAACTGCTAGTCCTGAAGTGGCAAAGCTTTTCCACATTGATCCCCAAGCCAAACGTCCAGCTCTGGTCTTGCTGAAAGAGGAGGCTGAAAAGATTAGCCACTTTGGTTAGTTTTCTCAACATCTTAACAATCAATACACTTGAAATTTATGTTTCCCAAAAACTTACGCTTCCAGTTTGGTCTACAGATGGTCAATTTACCAAATCAGCAATAGCACAATTTGTATATGAGAACAAGCTTCCTTTGGTAACCACTTTTACCAGGGAAATTGCTCCAATAATATTTGAGAATCCAATTAAGAAGCAGGTAGTACCTCTTGCTAATGCGACTTCTCTTGCATGGGGGGTTTCGACATTTCACTGTTTTACCTGTCAATCTTTTTCCCATTTCAGTTGTTGCTTTTTGCTACTTCCAATGATTCAGAGAAGTTTATATCTGCATTTCAAGAGGCAGCAAAAGCTTTCAAAGGAAAGGTGATTATAAATACTGATTGTTGCTTATTCTGATGCACTTTGAAATGGAATAGATTGGTTACCTATTTGGCTGTTTCTTTAAGTTAATGTTTTATTTCTGTGTGAGAAGATTATGAACTTCATTTGATAGAAGTTGAAAAATCAGATAATGTACAGACAGAAAACTGGAAAGAGAAAACCTAAGCAAATCTCACCCAACAGCTACCAAACTTGCCTATGGGAATTATTCCTTAGACATTCGTAATCACTAAGAAATTTTCTCTTCTGTGTTCTAGTCAATTTCTCTTCACCCAATTTGCCGAATTATCACTTCTTTGTAGGTTGAAAATGTCAAACCAAAATGACTGGCCCTGTTATTGAGTTGACATACTGTTTAGCAATGTTCTTTCTGATCCAAGTTTAAGAATGTTTGTGTTGCACACTGTAAAGCAAGTTTTTCATCATTTTCATGGTCAGTTACTTTTGATCCGCTCATGTAAGGGTATAAAACAGATGAGTGTCAAAGCTTACCTCCCAAGTTTGCAAAATATGGTTCTAGATGTGTTCTTTTTGAAATCTGTTTGGAAGCCACACACGCCAAGGTAGTGGCTTTCTATCTTGGAAGGTGGTGAAGGACAAAGAATTTACGGTGAACCATTTAATTAAGAGGAATTTTTGCATTCCAAATACATTTGTTAGTGTAAAGGCTAAGAGAAACATTCTATCATTTTCCTTAATATTGTAAGGTAGCTTGGTAGCTCTGCATTTGCTTGTTCTTTGCTTGGTATTCAGTGGATGGTGCCTGGGATGTAAGTATATGATACTGGGTTGGGATTTTGGTTTGTTGGGAAGTTGAAGAGAGGTGTGAAATGTCCCAATCATATTAGGCACATATGATCCTAACATCTCCAGATAGGTATTATATCCTGATAGCACAGCAATTTGTTTTCCATATAATCTTTTGTTAAAATGCTTTTTTATTTTTTTTGTTTGTAGCTTATCTTTGTTTATGTGGAAATGGACAATGAAGATGTTGGCAAACCAGTTTCAGAGTACTTTGGTGTTGCTGGAGATGCTCCAAGAGTGAGTTTTTCCTACTATCTTTTTCTTCCTTTAGTTCTGATATCCTTTTACCATAAAGTGCATCTTTATTTAATTTTACATTGCTAAAACTAAGTAAACTAGAAAATTGGATGCTGTTCATTTATGTGCAGGTTCTTGCATACACAGGAAATGAGGATGGCAAGAAGTTTGTTCTGGACAGTGAATTGACCTTAAGCAGCATTAAGGTTGGCATTACACTCTTCCAGATTTGTGTTTGACGAGGGATTAACACAAATAGGGATAGTTTGCTTCAGTTTTCACTAAGTTTGGCAAATTATGTTCTTCATGCTATATGATCTCTGTCATCTTGTAGTCATTTGGGGAGGACTTTCTGGAAGACAAACTTAAGCCTTTCTATAAGTCAGATCCAATTCCGGAGACAGTAAGTCATCAGACTTCAGTGTACTGGTGATTGATATGCATTCTCAAGCCTTTAATCAACTTCTTTTCCATGTATGATTTCATGCAGAATGATGAAGATGTAAAAATAGTGGTTGGGAATAACTTTGATGAAATTGTTTTGGATGAGTCAAAGGATGTTCTCCTTGAGGTAAAAATGTTCTTCACCAACAATGAGATCAAATCATCCCATATTTTGACTGCTATGGGTTATCTTGATGTCTGGTTGTGTGTTTCAATTTCTTGTTCTTAAATCAGCTATATGCTCCTTGGTGTGGGCATTGCCAAGCATTGGAGCCAATATACAACAAGCTTGCCAAGCATTTGAGGGGCATTGATTCTCTTGTTATTGCCAAGATGGATGGGACCACAAATGAGCACCCTAGGGCCAAGGTCCTATATTCTATTTCCTTTCAAAGCAAAAATGATTCTTTCATTATAAGTTTCTTGTTTCTGTTATAGTTCATTCTCTAGCTGCTCATTTTTCCTAACGCTATGTTTGGATCAAAGATTTGGTGATAGGAAAGAGAACAAAAATTCTCTTTCATTTTGTTCTCTTTTCCTTCACTTTTTCCTTTTCCTATGTTTTGCCCTTGATAAATCCAGGTTCCAAAAACAGCATTAAGAAAAAAGAATAAAATTAGTATACTCTTGGCTTAGGGAGATTCAATTGTTGGATGGAGTGGTTGTTTTCATGGCACTTCTTGTTAATGCTAGCAGTTAAATCTCTCTTCTTGTTATCAGAAAAGATATGCCAAAACTGCCATTGGATTTGCAGGGCATGAGAATATTCAATTTGAAATTTGACTTGATCTAGCTTTTGATTCCGAGTGAAACTGTACGAATCAACTATGGCAAAGAAATTTCCACTCTTGTGGTTTCCTTTCTGAGTCTGTAAATTAACCCATCTGTAAGGTAGACAAAGTATACAGCAAATTAGTTGTTAATGTCGTGACTATGGAGTTTGTTTGAAGTTGAATTTTGTGAAGAATTTTCTCCTTATGTTAATTCTTTCCGTTCCTTCCCAAGTGATGTCCAAAGCAGATGACACGTGGTCATTGAAACTTTTAAAGTCATCATTGTCATTTTTCGATTTTTATCATTTCTGATCTGCACGTAGAGTTTTAAGGGGATTGAAGGCAATGACAATGAATTTCTGTATCTTTCGTAATACGGAAATCCCATGGAGTTTTTATTTTTTATGCCAACAGCGTGTAGGGAGGCAGAGGAAATTAGAGTGGCTGAAATTTGTTTACTTTTCTTTTGCAGGCCGATGGATTCCCCACTCTTCTTTTCTTCCCAGCTGGCAATAAGAGCTTTGATCCGGTTAGTGAAATTTTGGATTTTGGTTCTAATCCTTAATACTCCTACCCTACAACTACTATCCATTTTTCCTGCAAGTATCAGCATGATTTCTTACACGTTCTTTGATTATTGCCTTGTATCACTTCCGTGTTTTGCAGATCACTTTTGACTCTGACCGTACAGTAGTGGCATTCTACAAATTCCTCAAGAAGCACGCGTCCATCCCTTTCAAGCTCCAGAAACCAGCTTCAACAGAGAAATCCGAGGGTTCTGATGCCACTGAGAGCCACAAGAGCAGTGACAACGACAACTTGAAAGACGAATTGTGAGGTTTTAACTTCGTTGGTTATTTTCGTTCTGTTTTAGGTAAGAACTTTCATTCTGTTTTAGGTAAGAACCCGAGACATCTGGGATGAGAGTAGGAGGGGACAAATTTCATACCTTTTACCCCCCCTATTCTTGTTTTCCTGTTTAAATTAAAATTTTGAAACGTTATTTGCTCTTATAGAATTCGGTATACTTGTTTTCATATCTCTTCCCCATTTTTTCGTTTTTTGAACCTATTTCATAGACTAGTTAAACCTCTTTATCCATTTGGGTTTTTCTTCTTCTTAGGATCTGTTCCTCACACTTGAACACCTCCGAGTACATGTTTCTTTCAAAGCTTTAATTCCATTAGAGTGCACAGCAAATTCTTCATTGAGCATGCCATGATGCTAATAGGAGTTGCACAAGAAAATAATGAATGAAAAACAATATTCTGCCCTTCTCTTCCACTTCTTGACAGCCAGTGAATTAGGAAAATGCTATTCTTCTAAAAACGAATTTGTACAAAAAATCTCACTCGGATGATGTAGGTATTTTTATAATTAAAAATTATCATGATAGATTTGTGATAGAACCACATTGTTCTAATTATAAATTTTATGTGAATTTTGTTGTAGTATAGTATTACTCAATAAATTATTGCCTCCACAATCCTTGTGCCCACTAGCTATTTGGAAGAGTAATAAAAAATTCATTGGGAAGTATAAGTGTACCACCCTTGTTTTTATATATTATTTATATTATAATTTTTCTCAGTGTATTTAATGGATCTTATATTATACAACTTAAATTTGAGTGTAACAATTTAAATTAGATTTTATGAGAAATGTCTATTAGTTTTTTTCACATTTTCCCATCTAATCAAACAAAAAATAGGAATTTAGCTTTCGTCACATGATTATTGTTGACTTTTCTTGTACATTTCCCTTTTCTTTCTCTTAACAAATGGAGAAAACAACCAAAATGTAAAGTTGTGTGGATCAAGAGTTTGGTGATAGAAAAGAAAAATAAAAAGAAAAAAAAAAAAGATGAGAGAAAAGAGAGCAAGAATTTCTTTTATTTTGTTCTTTTTTTTTAACTTTTTTTTTAACTTTTTTATTAATAAATTTGGATTTCAAATGCAATGAATCATAAATGAGAAAATGAAAGTTGAGTTGCATTGGCTATGGCATAGGAATCACGGCTCAAATTCGCCTCCATCAAGTTTTGATGAATGCAATTTATTGGATAAGTAGTGAGGAGAACCCCCTTTTTTTGTTTTTTTTTAATTTTATTTTAGTGGGGGTGGGTTGGGTGAGAGTGTGGCAGAAGAAAATTAGGTGGCGAAATAGAAAAATTGATCAGCGCCCTTAGAGTACTCTGTGGTCATGCTCCACTTCTCAGAGCGCACTGCGTACGGTCGAATACTCTTCTTAGTACGCAGGCCCCACAGCCATTATGAGATGAAGCATGGTGAGGTAGGGGTGGGCATAGAGCTGTTGGCTTATCTAAGTTCGTCTATTATTTATAGACTTGAAATTTTTTTTCAAGCACCATTAGTTTATTAGGATAAATTGAAAATTATGTTTGAAGTCTGATCTAAAATATATATAAAATAATATATTTTTATATTTAAATATTATATTATTTTGTTTTATTTTTGAAAAAAATTATTAATTTTTTTTTAAAATTAAATGGGTGATATTAGGAATCATAATTTTTATTTTGGTTTTCAATCTGTTGAGAATTTTTTGGTGTAAGCTTGGTCGAGCGCGGCCTAGCCCGCCCAATGTCCGACCTATGGTCACGTGTTCTAGATGCATTCAATAATTACTCGCTGTAGCATGACAAGTTGGAGGCAACTTACTGGGCTTTTCAAGGGCCCAAAATTGCCATGGGTTTGAATTTGGCCCCTTGATTGGTTCCTTGGGGCCCAGTTCCCAGCACTGGGAAACCCCATTATGATTGGGTCCAGTTTGGCAGACCCATCATGCCTAGATCCAAAAAGAATTTTGCAGTCCAAGGTTCATGGTTAATTTGGATCTCAGCCCATGGTTATATTGTCCAATAGAAAATTTTAATTCAATATTTTTGTAAAAATTTGCATGCAAAATGATGTGTAAGTAGCAGTTTCATAATTATAATACAACATGATGAGTCTCATTTTCAAGTGATAGAGCCCAAATTAAGCACATCATCTGATGTAAAATTTGTGTAATTTTATTGTTTATTTCTATAGCATTACTCGTTCTTAGCAATAATATATATAGAGAGCTCATTCCTTTTAATTGAGACATACCAAAGTCACAACTGGGATGTGCTGCAACTCTAAAAGGATGATATGCTGTTGAAGCATTTGGAAATGTTGGTGAAGTGTAGTGGACAATTGCTGAATAGCTACAGAAATAACATCCTCAGGTTGTTGGGCTTGAGCCCAAGACATGTGATACTACAGGAGTGTCTAATTAACATCCTCAGCCTTTGCCTCAGGTTACTTTGGGTCAATATCGATTTGAGTTGAGTTGAGTTGTGTTGGGTCTACTTTTATTATATGAAACTTAGTTTATTTATTAAAAGTTAAAGAATATAAGAATAATCTTGCATCCTCAATTTTTTAAAAAATTAAATAATATTGTAAAAACATAAGTCAACCATAATTTTGTGCAAATAACAATAATTTAAGACATATATATAATATATATAAACGTTTATGATATATATAAGGTCAGGTCAGGTCATCTATTCAATTCTTAGGTCAGTTTGGTTCAAATCGGGTCTCAGTTCGGTTCGATTTAGGTCTTGAAAATACAAACCCAAAAACTGAACCAAATTGATCGATTTACTATTTTTTAGACTTTAAACCAAATTGATTATTTGACAAACCCAAATTGAACCAAAACCGATCCAATAGAGTTCACATTGGTTCGGTTCTTGAATTTTTTTGTTCATTTGTGCAATCCTATAGTTGCACTTACATAAGAGAAATCTACAAAAAAAAAAAGCTACATCTACACTATTATAAAGCCAACACTTCAGTTCAGTGAAGTTTGTCACAATTGGGACTTTTTAAAAAATAATCACACCATGAGTTTGATACCTATTACTATTTGACAATTTAAAAAGTTAAAAATGTAAAATAAAATATTAAATTCAGTTAATGGGATTAGTGGGGTATAATGACATATATGTATATCTGCAAAACCTTTTTTTACAAATAAAATTGTTATTTTAAACGAAACTCCTCGTGTTTTTTAGTTAATGGATCGAATTAGTGGCTTAGTAGAGTCAAAGGTAGGTCAGTAATTGGGCTGCGTAAACCAACCCACATGAAATCTCTCTTTCCTCTTCACTCCTCTCTCTGCACTTACAAGTCACAAAAACATGGACCCAACTCCTCCTGAGTCCAGCATTTCTCTCCTATGCATGCAATAGTAACTACATTTGCTTGAAAAAATAATTTTTTTTCAGTATAAGAGAGAAATCATTATTTATTGGGTAATGTTATACAAATATAAAAATTCATATAAAATTTATTATCAGAATAATTTGGTTGGATAAGAATTATTCATTTTAAAACAAAATACTTATTATAATAATTCTTAATTACACTAATGTTACTGTCACATTATTCTTCTAAAAATTTTTTGTATAAATTTTTTAAAAAAATAATATTTTTTTTATATATTTAGAAAGACAGGTTACGAGTTCAAGCTGAACGCAATGAGCAATATATGTAAGAAGTATAATTATTTGGTCAGCTTGGGGCCCAGGGGTGACGTGCAAGAATTTGCAGTATGCAAGCATGAGAGAAACATGGGCATCTCAAAGCTGACTATTCCGAAACTTCCACAAAAATCGGCCACAATTTTCAGTTTTCTATGGTTAGGAAACACTCATATTGCCTTAGTTTGACACAACTCTTGTTCATGAACACTTTCAATTTTATTGTAAGAAATTAACTATTTTATAAAATATTTAAGTCATTTGGATTTTTGCTTGAATGAGAATAACTAAAATAGCGGAAGTGGTTGGTTCAGTGGGTTGCACTCGCTTCCTCAAATGGTAATACTTGGGTTTGAGTCCTCGTAGTCACCAATAAGACTAAACCTACTCTGTAGAACTTTCAACGCATAGTTACCTGACCATATCCTCTTTGCTTGCATTGGAGCCAGGCCTATCCACAAACAGCTGAGGGTGCTGCAGAACAATACTCCCTAGCACATATGTAGAGTAGCCTATCTGCATATTTATTTTTTTGAAAAAAATAATTAAAACAGCTTAAACAAAAGGAAAAATAATTAATTTTTCGTCTTTTCTCTCTCATAGTTTCTAACTTGGGATAGAAGGGAAAGAAAATTCAAAGAAATTTTTTTTAATCACTTTCCCTACAATTCTGTTTCACTTCTTTTTTTTAAATTTTTTTTATCCCTTTTTCCCTCAAGTTCCAAATAGGCTATTAGTCGCACATCAAACAATTTTTTCTTTTAGTTTAAATCACCTAAAAAAATCAGTTATTTTACAATTTTATTCTATTGACATTGGATTCATCAAATCTTGGTCTCCAATCCTAAGTTATAGGACGCTTTCAAGGCTACCAACAACCCAAAGGGAACATTGGAACTTGAGGGGAAAAGGGTAAAAAAAAAAAAAGTGAAGAGAAATTGTAGGGAAAGTGATTAAATTTTTTTTTTCTCTTTTCATTTTTTAAAATTGAGGATGCAAGATTAACTTTTAAAAATTGAATAACTTTCCCTACAATTGCTCTTTCACTTTTTTTTTTTTTTGTTTCTCAAGTTCCAAAAAGGTTATTAATGGCACATCAAACAAGTGTACAATTTTTTTCTTTTAATTTAAATCACCTAGAAAAAAAAGTCAATTATTTTACAATTTTAGCCTATTGACGTTGGATTCATCAAATCTTGGTCCCCAATCCTAAGTTATAGGATGCTTTCAAGGCTACCAACTACCCAAGAGGAACATTGGCGTGGAAGGGTTTGACCGGGTGAACCAGTAATCGAGTGGGGACAAAATAGGGAATGAGGAGGAAGCACGTTATAGAAGACCCGCAACTTAATAGACGAAAAATTATTCAATACTTTTTAAAACACCGTGCAACAATTTTTCTTCTGATGTAATACAATAGGTTTGGGCTAAACCTCCAAATAGTGTGTGGATTCTGTTCAATACTTCTGGATGAGCATTGACACATAATGCTTCTTAACTTTTTACTCGAGAGGATTTGGAACAAAAGATAAGAGGAAGGGGGCAACAGACGATAAAATATTAAGTGTATTACCAATCATGTAAAATCAAATGAAAATTAAGATAAAAATTAGGATTTTTATTCTAATTATCTAAAATTAAGGAGTCAATTAAAGTATTTTGTATACAATATTTTAGTAACTAATTTGATATCTGATTACAGTATGTTAATACATATCTATTTTATTAACTTACATATACCACGTGAGTAAAAATGACATAATATCACAATTTTATTTTAATGTTTTCTGGCATTGGAGGAGGTACTTAGACTTATCAAACTTTTATAACTTTAAATTAAAAGTTAATAGTCACAGTCATGACTAAAGGTCAGTCATCGACCAATGGCTTACAACTCAGTTGGGGCTCACTTCAGTTGTATGGATTCCAACTGAGGTGTTAGCCATCAGTCGATGATTGACTCTCAGTCGTCATTATGACTAGCACAACTCTTTCAAATTATGTTGTTTGGTTTGTTCAACTAGGCATCGCAACTTGGGCAGTAGAGTGAGGAGGCAACTTATTAGAACCGGTCGAATTGATCGACCGGTTCAACCGATCCGATCGAACGGTTCGACAATTCAAAAAGCAGTACCAATGCCTTCATCAGTTTAATGTCAGAGTTGATTATGCTAACTAGGGATAATTATACTTTATCTCGTATGATTTGAGTCAAAATCAGATGACCCACATATAATTTAAAGGTAAACACATGACCTTCTGAGATTTGGACTTATCTGTAAAATGTATGAAAATCGTTATATTTTACAAAAATTTGGTCATAGAGATATTTTCGTTATTTTATATCTTCAAATTCGACTATCAAAAATATGATTTGGTAAAATAACTAAAAAAAATCTATGAAAGACAACCCTTTATTTTAGCCTAAAATGGTTAAATTGTCTTTTTAATGTTCTATTTAGAGAGATAAAATAATAAAAATATTTTTAAAATAAATTTTTTATTAAATTTAACCATTTTTATTAATTTTATAGATAAATTTAAATCATAAAAGATCATGTGTTTATTTTTAAATTATAAAAATAAATATTTAATTTTAATTTAAATCACAAAAAAATAAGGTATAATTAGTCTCGCTAACTTTGTGGAGGATTGTCAAACTTCAAAATTCCGTTGTTTGGTTTTGCGGCCCCGCACTACATCACAACTCCGGTCTTCACACGGCAACTTGACAATAAACGCCAAGCTACATTCCACAGCATGCCCCTCCACTCGTGCATCCAATCACCCTTGCCAGCTCTTTCCTCATTTTAATAGACACTACATACATATGTACATACATTATATATATAAAGTTTAATATTCAGATGGGAAGGTCTAGGGACAGAGTCTCACACTCTTTTGGCTGATAGCTTACACATCAGTGAACTCTATATTATAGGAAGGTCTAGGGCAGGGTCTCTCGCTCATTAATTGATAGTCTTTACGTTAGAGACAATTTATTTAAATTAAATTTTGGATTGTAATTTATGTCATAGTTGTCAATATTATAATTAGCGTACTATTTTTTCATTATAAAGGTACATCATTACGAGTGCATTATCAACCACTGTTTTAGATTTATTATTTTAAATACTATATCTATAGAAAAAAAACATATGTTTACTTAAGATAACATAAATATGTTACCTTGTCTAATCATATCGAACAAAGTTTTAATAGACATTTGGCATAAAATATAATAAAAATTAATAATTTTAAGACAATATACACAACCTTGGGCAAGTACAAAAAACACATTCGTTGGTATTGTTCTTTATATGGTATGTACCAACTGGATAGTATAGTTTTGACAACTATGATCTAGAAACCACCTCAGATCCGAATCTTTTATTAACACGGTTGTTAAAAATAAGTAATTGAACGCAAATAAAAAATAATGATAGGCAATGATAGGAAAATAGAGTTGAATTTTGAGGGAAAGGAAATGAGAGAAAATTTGTTGGAAATTTTTTTATTTTTTCATATTTTGTTTTGCAAATACAATGATAGGCAAATGCAAGGTAAAATAACTTTAACTTTCCTTTCGACAATCAGAGAGAAGAAGAGAAAATAATAGATTAACTATTAAAAAGGAGAGAGCAAATAAAATAAATACACAGGGAGAAGTAACTTAACTTTTTCATTTTTTTTTCTTTGAATTTTTCTCCTACACTTAAACTAGAAACCAAACAAAGAAAGGGAGATAAATTATTATTTTATTTCTCTTTCCTTCCATTTCTCTGAGTTTAGTTGTCTTCCGAGAACGACCTCTTCTTGCTTTGATTTTTAGTCAAATTTGGGCAATTTTCTCAAACAAAGGTAGGCTCTGCATACTTTTAAAATGCATTTATAAATTTCGAACGAAGGAATTTTTTGTTTGGGTGGTTTTGTAATTTCTGAATGGAAGGATTTTTTTTATTCCTAAAAAGGATTAAAATAAAAAAAAAGATAAGAAAATAAAAAGGACTACTCCACTTGTACCATTTCAGTTGTTTTGAAACAAAAGAACAAAGGTTATGAAAGAAAATAATTCAGTCAAATAATTCATCAATATATTTGATGAATATTCAACTCCTTTCTCATTTTAGCCTATTACCATCGGTGAAATATATTTTTATTTTTTGTTTTCATCAACAAAAAATTTATGTTACCAATTAACACACACATTGAGAGACCAATTAAATAAAAATTGGATCATTTGCCTTTAAAACGTAGAAGCACATCACTCATATTTCCTCAAATTATTAACTTAAAGAAAAGTTTGAAAAATTGAAATATTTTTGGGAAATTAGTAAGTTCACAATCTTTTGAGTCATTGAGAATAGAAAGTCTGCCTGAGAGTGATGATTGGCTTCTCATGCTAGCCAATTGGCATGCCTGTTGCTCTCTCTGAATTTGTCCGTTTGGTAGAGATTTTTTTAAAAAATTTCCAGTTTGATTTTTATGACTTATGAGTCAAAAAGTCAAATTTTTAACTTTTTTTTTTGCTTATCTTAATTTATAAAAACAAAAAAATAAAAATATCTTTATACTTTAGACTGAGTCTCAATTTTTTTCATGTTGTTTTAATTTCAACAAAAATGTCCTTTTATTTTACAATTTGTATCTAATAGGTCCAATAAAAAATAAACGTTAGCCAAATAGATGAAAATCAATCACATGCTATGCACGTAAAGTGTAAAATGGTAAGATGACACAATTTCATTCTTTTTTGCTTTTCTTCTTCTTCTTCTCCTTTCACCCCTCGCTCTCCCCTATGTCTTCTCTCTCTCTCTCTCTCTCTCTCCACTCCAACCCCCACCCCCACCTCAAAACTGTCACATATATTGCATCTATATTAATACGTATATATATATATATATGTGTGTGTATATAATATAGAGATGGAACAGAGAGATATGGAGAGAAAAATAATAATAGGCAAGTCTTTCAAAAGATCAGGGCACCATTTTGTTTGGGAAATACGGCAAACTGCAAATTTCGATATATATACTAGCAGTGAACTCGTGCGATGCATAGACATAAATACAAAATCATAAGTCAATTTTTTTAAAACAAATTACAAAAAAAAGATTTATAGGGTCGTGTATTTAATATATGATGTTAAATAATTAAACGTGTTAATAATATTTTCTCTATTATAATAATCATCAAGAGAAAAAAAATGTAAAAAGAAAAACTTGTGTACTAACTATTATAAGTCATGCTTTTTAATATATATTTTTTATTGAAAGTGAATACACTAATTATAAATTTTGACATTAAGTTTATTGAGTTATATTTAGGATTAAAAAAAACAAAATTTATACAAAAAAAAAAAAATAAATATAGAACACCATTATATATTCATCCAATCCATCTCATACTTGAGATCTTAAATATATGTCTAATATTTATCAGGAAATAGTCATTCAAATTAAACAATTTTGAGAAAATATAAATTAATAGTGACAAAAAATTAATTGAATTTTGATAAGTTATTTAAAATAAGTATAGATAAATCTTTTAATTTCATGGTTAAATAATGTTCGTCTATAAAACTATTTAGTAAAAAGTTAGTAAACTCTATTTGTATCGAATTTTCTATTTTTTTATTTTTTGGGTAATTATTAATAAAATTGAATAAATTCATACAATGTGAAGCGAATTAGTGATGAATTGTTTGTTCGTAACAATAAAACATCATTAACCTTTTTTTCCTACGTATGTCCTATTAACCATTTCTTTTTCATTATCTAAAAGATCTATATATAGTGGGTTCTTTAAAATGAACCCGTACATAAGAATTGCGAGATGCACTAACAAAATCATAATGGATAAAGTAAAAACTATTTATCTTTTTCATTAATTATTATTTTATATGCTTATTAATATTATTTAATATCATCTTTATTAAGTTTCAGTAAATCTAATCCACACACAAAAAAAAAAAAAAAATACACACATATGTATATAGAAGAATTTTAAAAAGTTAAATTGTCTTGAAAAATAACATTATTGATAAAAATTTGAATAAATTGTTAAATTTAGTTACCATATTGATTATAATGAATCCATGATAAATTTAGTTTTAATGACTTTTTAAAATTTTCATATTGAAAGGGTGACAATTCAAAAAATATTACTATATTAATTAAAGAACTAATGGCTTTTTGACATTTGTGTTTTTATATTTTTTTTTAAATTCAAAACATTGAGAAAAAGGGATGAAGACTTTGAAGTTTAAAAACCTCCTAGCATGTTGCTATAATATATGTTATAGATAAATACTTTGAAAAATAGCTTTATTTATAGGAATTTGAATAAATTGTTAGATTCAGTTATCATATTGATTATAAAGAGTCCTTGATATATTTAGTTTTAATGACTTTTTAAAGTTTTTATATTGAAAAGGTGACAATTCAAGAAATATTATTATTTTAATTAAAGAACCAATGGCTTTATGACATTTGTGTTCTTATATTTTTTGGATTCAAAAAATTGAGAAAAATGAATTAAGACTTTGAAGCTCAAAGACCTTCTAACGAATTGCTATAATATATAGTATAGATATCTATAGACTATATATTATAGTAGAATGATAGGAGGTCTTTGAAAATGAAAGTTCTAATTCAATTTTCTCACATTTTTGAATTATTATAATAAAAAAATAAACATGTTTTGATACTATTGGTTGTCTCAAATTTATTTTTTTACTTCAAATTTCATTCTATTTTGTCCTATTCTATATGGTAAGGTTTTCAAATTCCTTCAATTATACTCTTTACACAAAATCTTTAAGAAAATATTAAATTTCTATAATAGAAAGTATATACTTCAAAAAATATTACTATTGTTATTACTCATCATTCATACCTCCTTAAAAAAGTTTAAAACGTAATAAAAAAATTAAAATTTTCTTGATACCATTAGTTGTTTCAAACTTATTCTTTTTATTTTAAATTTTATTCTATTTTGTCTTTTAGACTATGAGTTGTTTCAAACTTATTCTTTTTATTTTAAACTTTATTTTATTTTGTCTTTTGGACTATATGGTAAGTTTTGCAAAATTTCTTCATGAGCCTTAAGTGTAATTTTTAATATAAAATAACAACGACTTTAAATTTCTAGGGTAGGAAGTACACATAATGTTATTACCCATCATTCATACCCCCTAAAAAATGTTTAAAAAGTAATAAAAGAATAGATCAAAATTTTCTTGAATATTGGTTGTTTTAAATTTACTTTTTTACTTTAAATTTTGTTTTATTTTGTCACATAAGTAAATTTTTCAAATTTCATTTAATTGTGCTCCTTACAATAGAAAATATAAATAATTTTAAAATTTACGATATTATTGTTACTCGTCAATGATACCTCTTCAAAAATATTAAAAATATATAAACAAAAATAAATCAAAAATTGTTTCCTGATACTATTTTGTTTCAAAGTTAGTTATATGGTTAGTTTTTCAAATTTTCTTCAAGTATGCTCCTTACATAGAATGCTCAATTGTGATGGTATATCAATTACAACGAATGAACATTTATTACACCATTGATTATGAGCAACTACTCTACATATGAAAGATATGTCTTGCAATGGGTGATTACCATGTGTTATGATTGTTGGGTTCTTCAAATTTTGTGTCCAACAATAAACATAAACAATTATCACTGCCACCAACATATATAAATTTTAAACTAGTAGTAAACACCCTTACTGCTATGCACGGAAGGAAAAAATAAATTCAAAAATAAGAAATTTTTATAAAAACAAATAACTATTTTTATTCTTAAATGTTACATTCTTAATATGAACTGTATTATCAATAAAATACAAATGTTCTAAACTAAATTCTATAACTTAAGTGTAATAAAAGTCCTTAAAACTGTGACAAAAAATAAATATGCTTAAGATTTTGCTAAGAAACTATATTGATTTATAACTCGATAAATACAAGAGTTTACTTATTGTAAATGGATTACCAATTACATGAATTAAATATTATCACTTAAAACAATAAATTTAGCTACACGGATTTGATTATTATTATTATTGGAACATGATTTTCAATTTAGTTTTTATTATATAAATGGGCAAGCAGATTATTTTCATGATCGTTATACATGCTACTATTATAATTTTGGAAAGTTCTTGCTTATTGTGGGGCAATGGTATGCGGCCCAACTCAGATGGTTAGGCCCAACCTACATTAATTAAAACTGGGTTGCTTGGCTGCCCAAATTCAACGCTAAAGAGCAGCCCGACCCAAGCTGCCGACCTCCTACCAACCTTGGCCCAAACCACTAGCTGTCTCAGTGAATTAAATGCAGAGTTGACCCACATAGCGGCTCCCCACGTGACGTCGACTTTAACGTCCAATTAGCCGGATTCTTCAGCGACGGTAAGGTAGGCTCTGCATGCGGTCAGTCGGCGCCAAATGATGATGCCTATCCAACAGATCATAGTGACCTGCTGGTAGGCCAAGGGCAAAACGCTCCATCGATCACACTATAAATACCCAAGCTATCAAAAACCAGGTATGGACAACTGACTCCAAGTATACACAACTTTTATTCATTCAACTTTTGATTAAGCTTGCTAACTTAATCATCGGAGTGTGATTGGCCTAAAAAGGGTCGACCCTTTCCAACTTCCCTTTCTTGAAAAGAGTTTGGACTCATCAAATTGGCTTAAGTGTTTAGCCCAGCCTTCCCGAAAAATCCCACTTATAATTGGCGCCGTCTGTGGGAAGGTTTAGAAAAATCATGAGTCTGAACGATCAAAAAGGAAGAAGAGAGAACCACGATGGAAGAGGTAGCAGAGCCTCTTTCAGCAAAGATCAGACTAATTCGACGCACTGCCAATCTACACCGGTAAATCGACACCGAGGAAGAACACTAAGGTCAGAAATACGAACCCCTGCTAAAAGCCACCAGGAAGCACTAGACGAATTACGGAGGAATACAGACTATGTCAGGAGCAGAAACTTTCATAGAAACCACCACCGTGACCTTGCCCCATCGCCCTCTAGTGGGCGAGTCCCAAGTGAAGACACACTCTATGCGGCAGAAAGGGAAATTTGGCGGTGCGGCGAAGAGATTGCCTACCTCACCTCCCAAGTTTGGGTCACGAGAAAAGCGATCTCCAGAAGAGATGGGCGTGGGAGAGAAAGGTCCCCTAACCATGAAAGAATTGCTGGAAACAGGGACTATCCGGCGCCACAAGTAAGAGGGAGCTACACCTCTAGTACCGGACGCTGTGACAACGGGCGAAAAGATTGGCGGAGGGGAAGGAGTAAGACCCCGCCAAATGACGAGCATGCGGAGGATGATTGGCAGAGAAAAGACTAGGATAAATGATATAACGAAAAACTGGAAGATAGGAAGCAACAAACTAAGGAACGCACGACCCACGACCTGGTCAAGAAGGCATTAGACCAAATCACATCCTCACCATTCACAGAGGAGATTGAGTCCCACCCAATTCCTCAAAAATTCACCCCACCAAAGTTCACTCTATACGACAGGAAGGCCGACCCAGTTGACCATGTTTGGCATTACAAGCAATTAATGGTGGTATGGTGCGGTGACCAGATGTTGATGTGCTGAATCATCCCCTCCAGCCTGGGAGATGTGGCCTTATGATGGTTCGACAAGTTGCCACCTAAATCTGTATCAAACTAGAGGCAACTTACCGAGTTGTTCACCGCTCGATTCATAGCAAATAGCCTGTAGCCAAAGGAGGTTGATTTCTTATTGAGCTTACGGAAAGAAGAAGGGGAAGGATTACGGGCATACGCACAACACTACTGGGAGGCTTACAACAAAATTGACGAGTGCAGCGAGCAACTGGTTATGACTCAGTTCAAAATCGGCCTTCCCAGAGAGCATCGTTTGCGGTAGTCCTTGATGAAAAAACCAGCCCTTACCATACAGAAGTTGATGCTAAGAATTGAGCGCTATGCATGATTGGATGAAGATATGGCCCAGCCAAGTTCGGTAAGGGTCGGCATTGTTGCTGACAAAACAAATAAGAAGGATGCCAAAAAACCCCGACCAGAAGACAACAACTGGGGAAAAAAGGTGAATGAGGGTGTTTACACAGTCTTTAAGGACCCCATCTATAAAATCTTGCCCCAGATCCGTGACAAGCCATTTTTCAAATGGCCACCAAAGTTAGGAAGGGACCCAGCGACCCAAGTTCAGAAGAGGTTCTTTTCCTACCACCACGAGAAGGGGCATAAAAAGGAACAATGTCGGCATCTCAAAACCCATTTGAAAGATTTGGCCAAGGCTGGCCATCTCGACCAATTCATTGATTGGGACAAGACGAAAAATGAAGCCGAGCAACCGCGAGTGGGAGACACACCCCAGAAGGAGATTGAAGCAAGATGAGTCCGAGTAATCATGCTACACGGTTTGGCTGAATCAGGAACCGTCGACCCATATAGATACTAGGCTGAGATACAGAAGGCTGCACACTTGAGGGAAGTAGTGCAAATACAACCACCGAGCAAGAAAGTCTAGGTGGGCGACTGCCCTACATCCATTACCTTTATCGATGAAGATCTTATGGGGGTGCAGACCCCATACAATGACGCCTTAGTTGTGACACTGAGAATGGCAGACTGTGACGTAAAGAGATTGCTCATTGGCCAAGGAAGTTCATCCAAAGTCATGTATTACAGCTTGTTCAAGAAACTAGAGCTCAAGGAGTCCGACCTCCAGCCACCACTCAACCCATTGGTCGGGTTCAGCTTAGAACCGGTTTGGCCCATAGGGAAGGTAACGGTTCCAGTGACTGCCAGAGGAATTACATTGCAAACAGAATCCTGGTAGTCAACGTGCCCTCCCCCTACAATGCCATCATGGGATGAACATGGTTACACCTCATAAAAGCCATTCCCTTATCCTACCATCAACTGATCAGATTCTGACCCCCAGTAGAGTAGGGGAGATAAGGGGAGACCAAGTGGCTACCAAACAGTGTTTCCTAACAGTATGCACAACCAAGACAAAGGCTGAAAATGTGCAGATGATAGAGCTGCACGAAAACACCCCCACCATCGACGATGTGAGACAAACGCCTGAGAACAAAGTCGTAGAAGACCTAAAGAATATATACATTGATCGACAGGATGATAAGTGCTTCGTCATCGGCACCTTTTTATCCAAAATGGAGGAACGTTCTTTGATCAAGTTATTGACAAGTTACCTGGAAGTGTTCACTTGGACCCCTTATGATATGCCGGGGATTGATGCTAATGTTGCCTGCCATAGGCTAAATGTTGACCCAAAATGCCGACCTGTGGTCCAAAAAGGGAGAAGGGTGGCAACCCAGCATGTGGACGCTGTTATTAAGGAAACAGAGAAGCTTTTAGAAGTTGGGGCAATTCGGGAAATCAACTACCCGAGTTGGCTTTCGAACATAGTGGTGGTAAAAAAGAAGGACGGCAAGTGGAAGGTCTATGTGGACTTCACTGATCTCAACGAAGTATGCCCCAAGGACCCATTCCCCCTCCCCAAAATCGACAAGCTAGTGGATGCAACGGCTGGCTTCAGGAGGATGAGTTTCTTGGATGCTTATCGGGGGTACCACCAGATTCCCCTCCATCCTGACGATCAAAAGAAGACTGCCTTGATAACTCCAAGGGGTATCTTTTACTATAAGATTTTGCCCTTTGGTCTGAAGAACGCCAGGGCCACGTACCAACGGTTGGTCACCAAGATGTTCAAGAAGCAGCTCGGCAGTACCATGGAGGTCTACATCGACGATATGGTGGTGAAAAGAAAACTCAACAACTCTCATCTAGAGAATCTAAAAGAGGTATTCCGCATCCTAAAGGAGTACAAAATGAGGCTAAATGCTTTGAAGTGTGTCTTCGGAGTCAGCTCGGGCAAATTTCTGGGGTTCTTGGTTATACATCGGGGCATTGAGGTGGATCCGCGATAGATCAGTGCAATCCAGAGTATTCAGGCCTCGAAGAATGCCAAGGAGGTTTAAAAGCTAACTGGAATGATAGCAGCACTCAACAGGTTCATCAGCTGATCATAAAAAATAAACAAAAAGAACAAAATAAAACAAAAAGATTAACAGTCTCCTTCCCTCCAACTAGAATGATGTAATGTCTTCAATGCATCAAGCAAAGAGAAACAAAAACATGAATGCATGAAAAAGAGATGAAAAAACTCGGTGGGACAACACCTTCCCCTTAACTAGGTAAGAACTCTAAAAACAAAATAAAAGAAAGCAAAAACTAACTAACTACTCCTACACTACGAAAATACACAAGAGAAGACTATCCAACACCACATCGAGGGTGTTTGCTTGCATAAAGCCACTTACCATTTACCATTAGTAATGAGTTCAACATTAATAAATATGCATAAATACGAATACTACTGAACCCAAAATTATACAAAACACTCATGCAAGGTTGTACAGGATAAAGAACAAAAATAGAATCCTGCATGATAGGAATGTTAGAGCTCAATTTATGTTGAATATAAGTATGGGATATCTCACTCTCCATTACTCCTTTCTTGGTCGCCTTTTCCTGTTGGGAGTCCTTAATCTTGGGCTCCTCTTTCTTGGGTTCCTCTCCCTTACTCTCTATTATTCCTTACTCTTTCACCTCTTCTTGAGGTATCACTTCCCGCAGTTCAGACACCTTAAGAAGAATAAGGACCTTTTCTTCAACCTTATTCTTATCATCATCCACCCTAAGAACGTCTTCCCTTGGATCAGACACCATAAGAACGTTGATGTTCTCTATTCCATGTTCAATCTTAAAGGCGATAACGGAGAGACCTTGGTTATGACTACTCATATATGGACTCGTGAACATCTCATATGTTGGATCATCTCAAGGTTGAGTTGGAAGCTTGTCCTTCTCGTGATCCATTGCCTCGTGGTATAATAGGGCCAATCATTGAGTTAGTTCATCTAATTCCCGACGAATTTGTGTAAGAGTGTCAACTTGTACCTATGCTTTAGTATCCTTAAAGCTCGAGGACATACCTGTGTGATATGGCATATAAGATGACTACATGTTCTCTTGATTCTCTACCAAAGGTTGATAAGATAATGAATGATATATCTCGTGAAATGTGTAAGGTGAAGTAACAGGTATATATGAATCATAAGTATATGGTGGAAATGAATGTGGTGCATGGTAGTATGGCTGTTGTGGTGGTTGTTCATAAAAAGCATATGGTGAAGCTTGAGAGCTCCACTCCGAATAGTTTGGAGGTGGATAATAGTCTTGTGATTGTGTCGTGTATGAATCAGGACTTGTAGCAAGAAAATTTCAAGGATAATCCATGAATAAGATGTATGCAAGACTAACCAACAAGTATATGAAAATAATCGATCCTCCCAATCCCACAACAATGATGCACAAACTTAATGTAACTAAAAGAAAAACAAAAATAAGTGCTCGAAAATAAAAGATAGAACGAAGTTACCCAAAAGAGCTATTGAGTTCCCTCGTGTTTGTAGAATGATGGTGAAGTACTTCCTCCAAAATAGAATCTCCAAGGCTCGTCCACTAACGTAAAACGCAGCTTCCCTGACAACGGCGCCAAAAACTTGATCGCTCCCTAAAAGGGTAAAACTTAACTGTAAGTGCACGGCCGCGATGTAATAATAATTTCTTGTAAGTACGAGGTTGATCCCACAGGAAAGATGGTTTACGTAAATAGGAAAACTTACCGTGGATAAAAAATCTTAGGAAAAACACTCTAATAAACAAAAATCTGATTTGAGGTTGAGTATATATGCTGCATCATCGATTCGTGTAGCGCATATATTGAACCCAACTCATGCATAACGTTACAAGGCAGTGTATATACTGAGTGGGGTATTCACGCATAAGCATTACCGAACATAATAGGACGCCCAAGTTTTCGAAGGTTTCTAGAACGAAGAAGAAGAAAAAAGAAAACTAGAAAATTTAACTTTGAAACCTAGAACATACCTCCTTCGTTCATCCAAGATCTTCAATTAATCTTCACAACTGATTCCAAGATGGAATCTAGCTACTCATTATAATTATAGATATGCAAAATTGTGTTGAACATATATTGAAAGACTGAGTAATCTGATTACAGGTATTGAAAACTGAATGAAAACTATGAATAAACTACTCTAATATCCTCCTAAAATTACTCCTAAAACCCTAGACAAACGTCAATCCTAATATATCCCCTCAAAAATATAAAACTCCTAAATCTATTCTACTACTTACTAATCTATCTACAATTAAAAATTGAGTTAATCTACAAATCCCGTCGTCAATCGTACGGAAGATTCCCACTGAGTGCTCCGATGGGTTGAGTCCCTTCACGAAAGTTGTAGGTCTCAAAAAGTTATATAAAATCGATATATTATGGGCCAGAATAGCCTTTCTGGTTCGCGAGATATGGGCTTCTAAAGTTTCAATTCTGCATGCTTCAGGAGATTGTACCACAGCTTCAGCAGCTTGTAGCTTGACAGTAACCTCTTGAAACCTATGATTAAATTGCATTCGAAATCATTCCATTTGAGCTCAAAACCTACATAAAGTATTATAAACTCAATTAATACCAAAAAAAAACTAAAAAGACATATATAATCATAAACTAATACTAACAAAGTAGTAATTAAGGCCTTATAGTTGCACTTTTGAAGCGCAATCATCCACCTCCCTAGGTTGCTTACTGTTTGCTATGAAGCGAGCAGTGAACAGTTCGGCAAGTTGTCTCTAATTTAATATCGATTTGGCAGGCAACTTCTCGAACCATCGTAGGGCCACTTCACCCAAACTGGATGAAAACACTCGACACATCAAGGACTGATCCCCGCTCCAGAGTGCCATCATTTGCTTGTAGTAGCGAAAGTGATGATTGGGTCGTCCTTTCCATCATATGGTGTAAATTTTGGTGGGGAGAACTTTCTCGGGGGTTGTCGGCTTTCGATCTCCTCCGTGAAAGGTGTGGATGCTATCTGATCCAAGGCTCTATTGACCATGTCATGAGTAGTGCGCGCTTTGGGGAGCTACACTTTGCTATCAAGTTTTTCGTTCAATCATCTCTCCCTCTCCTTCTAATGCCGACCGGTTCCAGGTCGTTCCCCGTTTTGTGGTGTCCGGCTGCTCCTGTGGTGCCGATCTCCTTGTCTTTTATTGTTGCGGCCAATGCTGGAGGCATAGCTCCTGACAATGCGCATAGGCGTTGGGCTCTTGTTTCTGGGATCTCAATTCCTCCTTTCATCACAGCAGGCCGGTGATCTCCTCCTGGCTTCGTCATCCCTCCTGGACATTGCGTCTCTTATTGCTCTGAGCTGGGAAGTAAGCCTCGTAATTTGATCGCCACATCGCTGTAGCTCCCTTTTTGTAGCATAAAGTGAATGGTCATTGGGCACACATTCATTGGAAAGTGAAGGGCCCAGGTCCCGGTGATGATTTCTACGGAGGTTTGGCCCTCTAGCGTAGTATGGGTCCTTTCGTAACTCGTCTTGCGTTCTTTGGGGGCTGCTAGTGGGAGACCTGGTCTCCGACCTCCTCGTTCGTCCCCTGCTGCTTCTTTCCGAAGTGGTTTGGTAGCCAAACGAGTAGGTGTTATCGTTGCTGGAGGGAATTTCGTTCCTTCATCCGGCAGCATGGGCTCCTCTTCTCCCTAAGAGGCTTGTACTCATGTTTTACTTAGACCTTCCCACAGACGATGTCAATTGTAAGTGAGATTTCTGGAAAGGCTTAGCTGATCACTCGAACCACTGTTAATAAGTCTTCAACCTGCTGTAGAGAAACAGAAGAGTTAGAATGGGTTGACCCGCTTTGGGCAGATCACACTCCGACGGTCAAGTTAATTATCTTCTTCAAGGATGGAATGGAATTCAAAAGTGTATATGGCTTAGTAAGAATCATCATACCCTACTCTCTCTTAACTCTGTTATTTATATTGTGGTACTCTCTGTAGAGCCTACTCGACACTTATGACTCCCTGTTCAGGTCTATGCTGGCTAGAGCCGGCTAATTGGACATGAATGTCGTCGGTTTTGCGCAACGCCCCCCCAGCATTCAATGCGGGTCTGTTCTCTATTTAATGCTCTGTCAATTTGTATGATTACACCCCTAAGCTCGGCTAAAGGGGGGCTCTAATTTGGGTGGACAAACTGACCCGAGCCAGTGGCGCCAAGCTCAACCATGGGCTACCCTAGACTCAGTTCAACAGTGCCAATTGATATGGACCTGCCCAACCATCTTGGACCCGTATTTATTTGACCCACAGTCCCTATTCCAAAATGTCCAATCTTGTAGCTTCAATGATTGGTTAAAAATGGAATTTACAAACGTAATTAATAAACTCTAAAATTTCATGCTTCAATCTTAATTTCCTTAAAGTATTATAACCATCAATCTATATTATTTATTATCATTTTCGGTTATGATGTTTTTAAAGCTAAAAATCTTGATCCAATGTTTTAACTTCAATGGTCTCATAACCAATTGCAATACCATCATAATATTCTATTTTAAAAACATTTAGTCAACTCTATTTTAAAATATTTAATTAAAATAAAACAAATCTTTGGAGTATGTTATAAATAATAAAGAAACCACAAGTATTTCAAGTATTTTAATTATGTGACTCTAACGTAATTTGATATTTTTTGGTAAATATTTTGAGAAGAATTTTTTATGATATAGATGCATAGCATTGGATAAATTTTTAACTTAAAGTAATAATTATAATTTACTATTTAGTAAAATTCATATTAGTAGTACAAAATTTAAGAACATAATTTAAATTTTTTATTTTTATTTAATAAATATACAATGTATTCTCTACGTGCGTAACACGAGTTCATAAGAATAAACAACAAGCATGATTTTAGAAATGGGTCAAGGTTGAATCCATTCAACAAAATTGCAAACATCCTAGAGAGAGACGTGATTCACTATTCTAGAGAAAAAATGAGTTGCCTGATTAGCAAATACAATTGTAAAACCAACCAAAATATGACCCAATGGTCAACATCTAGACTGCCTGAGCAAACCCATCGATGAATGCTTCGATACAAAACACTACACCTCCCAAGATCATGAACAACATTCTGTTTGGTTTTCTCATCACCATCAATGCGACAAGAAAGAATAGCATAACCACTAAACTGCAAAGTGAAAAAATAGTGCATAACCAATTTCAGTCACCCATCCCCTCCCCCGGCGGCGAATGCCCCCCCAGCCTGAGCAATTAGCCAAAAAAAAAAAAAAAAACAAAGAAATTCAACATTCCAATTTTGTGTGAGAAATTCAATGAAATTTTTTTTTGGTACTAAAGGTATTATTTGGTTAATTTAACATTCAGTAAGTACTAAAGATAGAAGAGAGAGAAAAAATAGTATGAAAAATTATAACAACTTATTTGTTTAAAAAAAATTTATCTAATTCTCTTTATCTAAGTGATCATTCACATGCATACATCACACAATAATAATAAAGAGACACATCAATATATCGTGGAAATCTAAACTCGAAAAAAAAACCACGTCCAGCAGGCCAAACACTATAATGAACATGTTACACAAGTACAACTTACAACCATAATAATTGAATCTCCACAATTGCCATCCAAATCCTCACGAAATCCGGTTTAACATTACTTGCTTGACTGTACGAATTTCTATTCTCCCTGACTTTGATCTCAACACCGAATCACCATGGTGTTCTTCCTTGTCCTCAGAATCCACCAAGACGATCTCGCAACTGTGTTCTTTAGTTTAGTACTTCGATGAAGGAACTCTGTATGCTCAGCAACTCATCTATGATTACTTCACCAAGATCTGAATTGTATTCCCCACACTCTGTTTTTCTCTCTTTTCAATCTTTTCTCAATTTCAGAGATATGTGATACGTACAATTCTTTAGACTCATGTAGCATCTCTTAGACTCCACAAAAAGTAGACTAGAACTACCTTCTAATTGGTTGAGAATGCCTGGCTTAAGAGTCCTCAATTCTGAACTGACTTAGATGTAATTAGAGTTCAAATCGAGACTGACTTCGGCATACTGCTCGAGCAAACTTCAAGCAGTGCTTACTAGATTTCACCTATCGCTCGAGCGGACTTATTATCGCTCGAGTAGACTTTGCTTGAGCCATGATCTCTATATATTCAGATTGCTCTCGAAAAGTTACATAGAATCCATATATTATGGAGCTTGAATAGACATTTGAGCAAAGAGATATGACTTTTTAAAATTTCAGCTCTACGTTATTTAAAGGCTTGCATTGCAGCTTGGATAGCTCGTGTTCTGGCAGCTTGAATTTGAATATTAAACTTTTTGACCTAAATGCAACTTAAAATAAGATTACAAGCAAAATGTCTTTATCTACAGAATTAGTCAATACTAAAAACCTTACATAATACATTGAAAGACCCGCATGAGAACAAATAAATAAAAAAGATCCACTAAAAGTGATGGGTGGTGGTCGGGGAAGGGAAGGGGATGGGCCGGGTTCGTGCAGCTGGGTTAGTGCAGCTGTGTTAGGAGGGAGGGGTAATTGTGGCGGGGTAATGTGTAGGTGGGGGGTGGTAAAGGTACGGATTGGGGATGGCAGTGATGTGGCGAAGAAGAGGAAAAAAGAACAAGGGAGAAGAGAGAAAAAAGGCAAGAGAGAGTGAAATGAGTTATTTAACGTTCGTTTTCTTTTGGACCTATTTGATACAAATTATAAAATTAAAAGGTATTTATGTTGAAATTAAAACAACAGATACCAAATCGAGACTAAGCCTAAAATAAAATTATGAAAGTAAATTATTGTGAACAAACAAAATTATTCTTATAACACTGCAAATTTTATTTGGCACAAGTTGATAAAAACGGCCAACCTAATAGTCATGTTCATGGCTTCTTATTTACAAGCTGGTTTGGTTTTTATGAGGAGAGGAATCGTGTAGATGCAAACGTAGTAATTTCTTTTTTCTTTTTGTTGATAACGTTGTGGTTTCTTGTTTTTCTTTTATGGTTTCTAAAATTTTTGAAAACAAGATATAACATATGTTAGTTAGTTATTTTTTTTTGGTCACTTTTTGGCAATTGTCGTAAAAAATTTATTGGAATAATGAATGTTATAATAAATGAAAATAAAAAGCTCTCTCTCTCTCCCCCCCCCGGGGCGCGGGCGGGCGTTAAACATGGTATCCTGCCACAATCACCACTATTTTCTCTATTGTCAAATAATCCAGCATTACGAAACTTCTTTTCATTTAGTTTGGCATAAAAACATTTTTTTTTAAATTTTTTTTGTTCTAGTATATTTTTAAAATATTTGACCATGTTACTAGATGTAAGACTATAAATGAGGCGAGTCCAATTGAGTAATAGGTGACTTACACTTTGCTAAAAAACTTAACAAATTTAAAAATATATTTAACTTTGACTTTTCTATTTTTTGAAACTATCTCAACGATTTTTAATTGAACCGATTACAAGCTAAGTTTAAGTAACTTAATTTTTTATACAGTCCTAGAATGCATATAAACTTTCGAACAAGTTCAAGCTGAACTCAAAAAAATTAACGAAATTTAAAATATGTGTAAATTCAAAATTAACAAGCTGATTCTCAAATAAGTTTTTAATAAGATATACACTAGTTGAGTTCAAGAAGGTAAGTCCATCCTACACTTCTACGTAAATGCTACCTTAACCGATACATAACATGACTTTTTTTCGTTGAGTAGAAGTTTTTTCCAAGGTTAAAAAAACAAAAGCAAAATGCTAACTACATTTAAGCATAATTATTATAATCGGATCGTACTGGCCGGTTCCACTGGAAACTCACTCATGAATAGGTCTGATTTAACTAATTTATTAGAAAAGCACTAGAATCGGATTGAACTGATTGAACCGGCCAATTTTTTAAAAAAATTGTTAATCAACTGTGACTTTTTTTATTTTCTTTAAAAAATTTAATGCATTTGTGGCTCTCAATAATTGAATTTGAATGGTAGAACTAAGCAACCTTATCACTACTCTACTGGAACTCATATGCTTTATTTTACAATATAAATAATATTTAAGATAAAATATATATAAATAAATAAAAATATATTTAATTTATAATATCAATTGAACCTCTTGAACCACTAATTAAACTAGTAAATTGTAAACTGATAATTTAATACCCGATTTCATTATGTTAACTATGTTCTTAAGGCATAAATTAAACAAATAGTGTCATGCAATGTAAATAAAATAAAATAAAAACTCTTGGCCGAGGTGTCCAACCCAATCATATTATCCACGCGATTTTACTGTACCAATCATAATTATCCACAAAATTTACAATCTTCCACCGAATTACTTTTGACCTTCGAGGCTCTCTTTCTTTAGGTCATGACCTAACCTTTGACCCACTATTGCCGTCAGCTCGAGCGTTATATATATACATAAAATATATTTAATATGGGTCCCACTAATCTCAAGCCTTAATTAAATGGTAGAAAGCGGTCCAGTCACGTATCCAGAATTGAGAGGGAGACGGCAGAGGGAGGGCCAAATCAGCACAACTAGTGCCTCCCCATTCTTTCGCCGACGATGGAGGCTCCCGGCCCCACACATTCAACGACAAAAAGTAAAAACCCGCGAAGAAAAAAAAATTCACATTTACCACCATGATGAATCAATCTCCACCGTCTGATTACCGGCGGTGACACTCTCAACCGTTTTCTATCACAGGGCTAATCCACAACCATTAACCACGGTCAAGCGGCTGTAACCGCGGTTAGAAAAGAATGAGACCCCATTTTTAATTTCTTTAATTGGTTGAATATTTGTTTTTATTTAATGTTTTTTTTAAAGCTAACAGACATGCTCTGCAACCAGCTGCGTTCTTGCCTACTCTCGTCCTTTGGCTGCTTTTGTTTCTGCTGTTGGTATCGTTGTGGTAGGTTAATCTTTTCATCTGTTCTCACTTATATATCCCCATATATATATATATCTATACATATATGTATAGCTTGGGCGTGCTGTGTGCCTATACAGAGCGAGAAAGCTAGAGAGAGAAAGCGAAAGGATTGGGCGGAACACAGCAGCTTGAATCGTTTTCTCTTCTGTTTCAGAGGAGTAATGATTGCTGTGCAGTCCGAACTGGAGCTTCTTACGTGGAGATTGACGGCGATTTGCGCACAAATGGCTTGATTTTGAGATGAGAAGATTTGTGAAATGGGAGCGATGATGATGTGTTCGTTGAACATCGTTCTGCAGATGAGGTCACTTTGAATTTTTGCTCGAATTTCATTGGCGGGAGTTCCGAGGTAAAGTTTTCGATGCCAAATTGAGTAATATAGACTATAGAGGTCACAAATACGTACCATATATACAATTGAAGAAAGCTATGTTTGTGTATCAGAAATCAATGCTAAGTATTAGCCATTAAAGGCTCACGCGTTGGAGGAGCTTTTGTTTCAGTGAGGACTTCAATTACAGATAGGTTTGGTGAAGAAGGTTGTGCTGAGAAATGGCTTGTAATCAATCAGAAATGCAAGAGCCAAGCATCGACACTGATAAGCTGAGCTACGAGATATTTTCAATCCTCGAAAGCAAGTTTCTCTTCGGCTACGACGACCAGAAGCTGTGGATACCTAAGCCGATCCCTCCGGCGATCGAACCGAAGTCTGGACTGTCGTCTCCGACTGCAGCCGATAACGGCGTCCAAGCAATCAAGAACCAGAGGGGCAAAATCTGCATACTCAGCATTGATGGCGGTGGAATGCGAAGTATTCTATCAGGAAAAGCCCTAGCCTACCTCGAAAATTATTTGAGGACGAAATCGGGGAATCCAGACGCCAGAATCGCTGATTATTTCGACGTTGCCGCCGGTGCTGGCTTCGGTGGGATTTTCACGGCGATGCTCTTCGGCACCAAAGACCATAGCCGGCCGATTTTCCACGCGGAGGACACGTGGAAGTTCTTGGCTGCGCAAGGAAAGAAATTCTACCGTCCGTCCAGTTCAGGTTCTGTCGGTGGGCGAATTCTCAGGCGGATTTTCGGCGGTGGTTCTGGCGGCGCCACCGGTTCCACGACTGCCGGTTTGGAGAAAGCGATGGAGGACGTGTTTACGGAGAACGGAAGGAGTTTGACGTTGAAAGACACATTGAAGCCGGTATTGATACCGTGTTACGACCTATCCAGTTCGGCGTCTTTCGTGTTCTCTCGAGCCGACGCGCTCGAAACGGACAGCTTCGACTTTCGGCTCTGGGAAGTCTGCCGGGCGACGTCGGCTGAACCGGCGGTGTTCGAACCTGTGTCGATGCGGTCGGTCGACGGCCAGACTCGGTGCTTGGCGGTCGACGGGGGCTTGGCCATGACCAATCCAACCGCGGCGGCCATCACGCACGTGCTCCACAACAAGCAGGAGTTCCCGTTCGTGCGAGGGGTCGAAGACCTTTTGGTCCTTTCACTAGGCACCGGTCAGGTCCTTGAAGGAAGCTACGACTACGAACAAGTCAAGCGCTGGAAGGCCAAGGACTGGGCTCGGCCCATGGCTCGCATCTCCGGTGACGGCTCGGCGGACTTGGTGGACCACGCCGTCGCCATGGCCTTCGGTCAAAGCCGCAGCAGTAACTACGTCCGAATTCAGGTACGCATTTTCTCTAAAATGCGCCAGGTGCGTCATACACTTGGCTAAATATCCATATATCTATAGATATATACGCATTTATGTGTGCCTTTATTTCATTCGGACGTTTTGGTTTTCGCTTCGTTATGCAAGTTTGAGTGGTTTCACTTCCATGAAACAGCTTTAGCCAGGCTGGTTCCTGATTCAGGAGTTTGTCTTTTGCAATGGGGGATGGGGATGTTTTGTTCTAACATGTACCGGTGTTTTTGGTCTCATGCAATTAACTAGGGTCTGTTTCGCTGGCCTCGTTTCTTTGTTTTCTCTTCGTTCAAGGGCCATTGGTTCTAGCATTTTTGGTGCTTTTATGAGTTTATGTGGTTGTGTGTTGGCCAGACACACCTGGGAAACTACACAGCCAAGTAACCAATAGGACTAATGGCGTTCCTCGTGATGCTTTGGGTTGGGGCAATTTTTTTACTGTGCCAACGGAGAATTTCGGTTGGCTTATGGTTTGCTGTATTTCCGCAGTTAGTACAGGCTTAAATTTTCTGGAAATACCCATAAAAGAAAAGGAAAAAAATGAAAGTTTTACTAAGAGGGGGAGGGTTGATACTGGATTTAAACCTGACTATTTGGATTGTTAGAATGAAAATCTTCATTTTATTAATTAATGGACAGATAATGCCATATCAATTATATTTATCGAAACTTATGTCATGTTGTATTAAAATTTATTTTGTGACGCATAACAACAAATGCATTTATTTCAAGCAACTAGTTTGTATTAGTTGGGTTGGTGTGGTTTGATCGCTTTATTTTGATTTTAGATGACTTGTCAGCTAGGGAAATTAAGATTTTCATACCATTTTTTAATCCTCATAAAAAGGGCTAAGGTGTGTTTTCCATTATTAGCTAGTTGTGGTCATCATGAGCGCCGGCTATGGTACACAATGTGTGCTGGCAATTCTTGCACTACCTTATGTTAGGCAGCTAAAGTGGTTTACATAGATGGGGGTTCTCTACCATTTTGTTGATATGGTCCTCCCTTCTCCATTGAATGTGATAAATGGGTAGTTTTACTTTGCCTCTCTGAGCAATTCACAGTTTTTATTAGTCTTGTCATCTCTATTTTGTGGTCGAGAATGGTTATTCTCATTCATACTTCTGCTGAATGCATTCTTTCCTACCCATACACTTGGTCCCCGCCAATTTATTGAAAATTGGAAAACTTGCCATGTAGAAGCCTCTCCTATTGAGGGAAAACTAGCAAAGTATTTGAAGTACAACATTGGAGAAGGATGACAACCTCTTAATGGAAAATAAGGCCGATAATGTAAATAAATTCTTCTTGCTATTAAAACTTACGGGAGTTAGTTTTCTGGTACACTAGCTTTAGTGTATTTTTTTTCCAGCCTGTTTTCTCATGAGCCAGGTGAATTCCCCACTACCAAATTAAAGATCACAATACCATGCAATTTTGACAACTCTCCTATGCTTCAATTTCTCTTATTGTTTTGAGCTGATTGATCTATGGTTTCCTCAATTGACTTGGTTCTGTTAGGCCTCTAATATTATTGTGGCATATCAATTTTATAAGAATTGGCTCTGAGGTGGCTAAGTGGATGGCTAGTGTGTCCTCTAAGCATAATTTTTGTCTCCCGTTTTGCATGACAGGCAAATGGATCCAACTTGGGACACTGCGGGCCTAATGTTGACTCCGACTCTAGTTCCAGCAATGTAAAGATGCTCATGGGAATAGCTGATGAAATGCTAAAACAGAAGAATGTGGAATCTGTGCTATTTGGCGGTAAGAGGATCACAGAGCAGAGCAATTTCGAGAAACTTGACTGGTTTGCTGGAGAGCTTGTGCTGGAGCATCAGAGGAGGAGTTGTAGAATAGCTCCCACTGTTGCATTCAAGCAAGCTACTCCTAGACCTACATAGACAACTCTGAAAAGAAAACACAAAAAAGAAAAAAATTATGGTATGCACTCCTTTTTATGCCATTTCTATATAGTTTTATTCATTGATATTATCACATTACATGATCTTTATCAATCATCTAACTTGAACATGCTCATTTCAAATCGGCCCCAGTTCAACTTTTATAATTTTAACGTAGTATTAGATGTATATATTTTGTGAATCGTGATAACAAGAAGATTGTTGATATTGTTTGCTTGTGTACCCGTGGGCTTGTGTTGTCATTTTCCTTTTGTTTCATAGATAAACTGTGACAACTGGTGGTTGTTGCAATTGTTAAACAGAAACTTTGAGAGATGAAATAGCTGAAGTGGGGAAAGAAGCCCACATAGTTGTCGGCCTACCGACACTGGTTCTTAGGGCATTTTAGTCATATGATGAGAGCAGCCCTGGAATGGTCGTGCGGGGGTCTTTTGTTGGGTGTGGGGCTCAGGCACGGGTCTTGGGGAGATCGTATCATTGTGGTGCCCTGGGACATGTCCATAGCCTGAAAAGGAGAGTGTTTTCCGTGATCATGTTGTGTTTGATTGTCAACTGTAGAAAGTTCATTGGTTTGTTCTTCCAGCTTAACGAAAAAAAAAAAAAAATGTACCCTTGCTCCATGAAGCAAGAATTTCACCTGAACAGGTGGAGGTCATTGACTGACTAAAGTTAAGTTCCTAAATTATCCTCATGAAAAAAATGTATTAAAATCCTACGTGGGGCGTCTTCCCATTAATGGTGTAGTTAATTTAAGAGGTGTAAATTGATGGTGTGTCGTAGTTTGGGATAGTGGAGCTTTCTGTTTGTAGGTGTAGCATTATTCTGTACTTAGTTGCTTCTAAATGTGTTTGTTTTTATTAGTATTTTGTATTGATAGCTATTCATAACACGTTAAAACTAGGGAGTTCCTGTAGAACGGTTCTGCTTTTTTCCGGTGAATTCCCTCCGGAATATGTGGTGACCCTTTGCTTATGGGGCCTGGATTGAAAGTTCCACATCAAAGGGCCTGTTTGGTGGACCAAGTGGACTTAAAAACAAAGGGTTTTTGGGCAGCTTTTAACGTAGTGATTTGTTTGTATTCTTTTTAAAGAACGTACCAAGTGGCTTCCCACGCTGCCCGGAAATTTTTAGACTTAATTGTTAGTCTTAATTGTTAGCGATAATCGAATCAAGCTGATGTCTACTGTTCACTGGGGGATCCTGGACCAAATTCTTTAAACAGGGGGCAATGTGTTGAGAACTAAGGCTGCATAAAGACTTGAAAACCTAATTGCTCGGACTTAATAGGAGCTCGGTCCTGTTCCCAACCAATTTAAAAAACTCAAAAGAATGGCTCTGTTAAAAAGAAGAGAGAGTTAAAAATCATGCTCTCGAACTCCAAAAACTTTTACTCCTGTTTTGCTTTTAGTAAATTTTGTGTGATTGTGGTATGGGCTCAATTGTGATTAACTTGGAGCTCTTGAAATGGTTGAAATTTACGGGTTAATGACCGGCATTGGTTTTCGTGATCTTGTCTTCTTTCTATTTCAAGGGTTTTTCTTAATGCATACAAGTTTAACACATTTTTTCCCCTTCTGTTAACCTTTATGCAATTTACTAGCATTACCCCTCTTTTAAATTCTTTCTTTGTAATATTTTCTTGTCCTTTTCTTTTAATGCAGGAAATGAAAAAACTGGAAATAAGGAAGAGGAAAAGTGATATAACTGCTTTTACTTTTGAAAGAAGAAGGGGGAAGTCAGAGAAATTGAGTGAAAAAGGGTGGATGATCTTTGGGGGATTTTTTGCCTGCCAGAGGACAGGCATTGTGGGTCCACTCCACTTTCTACCAAAGCATTTGAGTGTGAACTTTGAAGGTCAAAGAACATGAATCACATTTGAATCCTTTCAAAACTTATGAGTGGGAATTCTTGCTTCCTCGTTACTTCTTGTTTTCCTTACCCTTTTTCTTTCCCCAGCCCCCAATTTCTCTCTCTCTCTCTCTCTCTCTCTCTCTCTCTCTTATATCAGAACCCCAGAAATATTGCCAAAGTTCTTTGTCTGACCTATGGGAATTTTTTTCTTTTATTTTCTTTTCTGCAATATAGAATGTAGTGGTGAAGAGATTTCAAGGTGGGTCTCTTTTTTAAGCTACCTACCACATCTCCTTTTGTAATGGGATTGATGGATGGTCTAATATGGGGGCATGGGTGTGGGACCCTTGTATGTAAGAAGAGATGATTTTTGCATTTTTCTTTCTTGAACCTTTCCTATGGGTTTGGTGGTCCTCTGTTTGAATTTTACTTCGTGTTCATTACCCTACGATTGTTTGGATCCAAAGAAATTCGCATCATTTTTCTTGTTCTTCTAGGTTTTTTGTTCTTTGGTTGTATTTGTTGAGTTTTACTTCATTACTTTTTCATTGATGTAGATGATTAGTGGTATTTGGTATAGATAATTTTTTTTTTATGATCGGGTGTTCGCTCAGCTTGCGCCTATTCACACAAATTGAATAATTATCAGGTTAAAAGATTTGAGAATAGACCTAAAGGGTTGATAGTAAGTTTCGAACATGAGACTTTACAGATAATTTTTGCTTCTTTTATTGTTTTTACGTTGTAAAATTTAGTCTACTAATTTACTAACTCTCTTACCTTTTGTTAACTCTCTCTCTCTTTGCTAATTATATTTGGGACTTGTTTGATATAACTTTTTAAAGTTTTTTTGGGCTTATAAGCAAACAAAATTAAAACTTTTTTAGTTTATTCAGTTTTTTTATTTGCTTTTTCAAAGTAAAAAAGTAAAAAAAATAAAAAATTTTTACTTATAAAAAAAAAAATTAAATTTAAGCTCTACAGAGCTGTATAATTCATCCCTCCTCGAAGAGATTATTAGTGCTGATGGATGGCTTGGATGGGATCATGGGATGGTGATAGGTTAGAAATTTCTCAATTGGAATGTGTGCATGCTTTGATTAGTCATTTGCCTATCTTTTCAGTGGCCCATTTCCTAATGTTTGTGGGGTTTACCACATTTATTACAAAGATTTGGATTTAAAAAAAATCTCTAGACGGCAGTTGATATATATATATATATAACCTTGAAATTCATCTAAAAGACTAAAACACATGAAAGGCAATCTTAATTTTATTTATGTTTGAATTTTAAGTTTGTTAAAATAAAAACAAAAATAAAAGAAATTATAAATATTAATAATCAAAATAACAACTATAATAATAATAATAAGTAGCATACCGATTGATTTCACTTGGAGTGCTAAAATAGATAACTACTACATTAAAACGGAATCGTTTGATATAGTGATCATCATAAGGTTGCAAAACACAAGTACTTCAACTAAAACTGATGACTTCGAGTTGGAATTGAATCCTAGAAGATTTCCAAAGGTCCAGAAACCAATCAAACTTCAACTTAATTCAACGCTCAAATCAATAGTTAGTCCTAAATGTAGCATAAATCCAGAAGGTCTCATGTTCGACTCCCACAAGCGACACATTGTCTCACCTGATGCATGGCCTTGCGAGTAAATTTGCGCATCCCGGTTTAACCGGCCGAATGGATCAGGGTCGGGACTCCACATCATATCACAAAAAAACAAAACAAAACAAAACAAAGCCTCTAACAATGGTATGCATTTCCTCTGATATAGGAGTGCCATTTTGCCTTTATCTTTTGGATGATCATAGCTTAAAAGCTGTATGATTGGTACCAATTCCGTATACTAGAACAGATTACTCTCAAAATCTCAATCTCTTTTCTCACTGATCGAGCATTCATGCTAAACAGACCAGTTAGACATCCTAAGCGTAACATTAGACGCCTCACCAGCACATTCCGAGATCAATGCTTACAAATCAGCCACCACCCCTGGACTGGAAGCACCATTACACCTATGATGCATGCAGTCGTTATCTACGAATCACTCCAATCTACACTGGTATATAAAGAGGACTTCATCACTTTGATAGGTACACATACAGAATCTCTTGCCATTATTCTACTCACATTCCTCTAAATCAGTTGCCTAACTTTGACATCGGAGTGTTTTTGGTAGGCATCACACCGATGTTTATAGTACAAGAGACACCTAACTTTTTACCAAATCAGTTCGTCTTGACCTGAAGTAGACCGTACAAATTTATTGAATAATCACTGTATGCTAATTATGCTTTTCATCCTCTTTTATCAAAATTTCATTTTACTCTGAAGTTTTGAAAACTATGTTGTTCTCAAGCCCATTTTGGGTATATCTATTACATGCTATAATTACATATGATCTAAAGATATGGAGGCTTTGACCTAAGATAGTTAGACAGAGACCTCACATTGATCTTCTCAACTAAATTTCAGATTAAGCCAATGTGGAGGTACCAATAATGCTGTACCTTATATCATTGTCATGACATTGCCAAAATGTCCATATCCGTACCCCTCGGTGGTTGGATGAGAAAATACTTATTAACGATTTGATTAGAGTGTTTTTAGACCCCAAACAATTAAATAATAGGAAATTCGGAAATAAAGAAATAAAAACTAGGTTAAATAAACCAAAACTATATGGACCTTGTATTAATTTAAAAAAAGATCTCATTGGATTGCTTTATCTTTTGTGCTACTATTGAATATGGAATAGTTTGGCCACCCATCCAACATCCTACTTATTGTAATGCTTCTTTTCTTCATAATCTCTCTCTCTCTCTCCCTCTGTCTCTCTCTCTCTCTCATGTCATTTCATATGGATAATAGATAATCTTGTTTTGGAATGAATTGGAAGACCTAACTTTGTAATGGAATCTACTTTAGCTTTGTCTCTCCATTTTAATTAAATCGGTGTTCCTTTCTAACATTATAAAGTATTAGGCCCTCATCCTCCATTCAACTTATTAATGTCCTTATTTTTATGGGTTAGGGTAGTTGTTGAGTGGAGGGAAAGAGTCTAAACAAGACAACTTTTTAAATCCAACTCGTGTTTTCGCAATAATGGCCATGATTAGGACTCGCGCAGCGTGATGATTCCCTTCCGCGCACTTATTATTATATATGCGGATTAGTGGTAGACAATCAACAAACAAAAGCATGACAATACGGAAAAGAGATCAAAGACACAAAGAAGAAAATTTGAGGAAAAAGGAATGCCACCCAGATAGGCTGCAACGCGGTTTTATCTCAATAAAGTATCAAAAACATGATTGGATTAGCCAAGAAATTATAAATTAGTACACCATAGACGTGGCCGAACTCAATGTTCTAGATAATGACCCTCAGCCGGTGGTTAGTTTAACAGATTTGTTTAACTGAAACTAATAACCTAACATGAGAACCTTATGGTCCCTTTTTTTTTTTTAGGTTGATTGCAGTTGGGAGATGTTGTAAACAAATAAGATTTTGTGATTTGGTAAACTATAGATTATAAGATCATTTTCTTTGAAGGTTTTTCTATGATTTGGTAAACAATTAAAGAACATATGTGATATATAGGAGTTGAACTTTCAGATAGACAGTAGAATAAAAAATAATTATGAAGATGACATACCTCCAATGCCAATCACATTGAAGCCAAATCTAAGAGTTCCAACAATGAAAGCAACATGGTAAGTAGAACAACCAAAGAACTAGGTGGGTTTCGTGTAGTTGGGTAGCATTGGTATGCCAAGAAAGAGAAATCAATACTCAATAGATAAAAGTTCACAAAAATAATATAATATTTAGTCACCTATCTCAAGTTCTTGCAGCCAACTGCTTCAACATTAAGCCATAACTGATGCCTATATTGGTATATATATTAAACTAAAAAGAAAACCTGTTTAAGGTTTAAAAATAAAGTCTGCCCCATACCAAAATTATGCATATATATTAAACTTGTAAATTCAGGGTTAACTAGTGAAATATGGAACCCACTCAATTATAATTGGTGGAGCTAGGCTATCTACAAGGGCTATATATGCTTGCATAATAAGAGAGCCACATAGTGTTTTTATAAGAATTTTCAGGCAAAACAATAGTAATGCAGCTGGGAATCATAATCCAAAGCATAAGAGGAGACTTTACAGCAGTCTTAAAAGTATTGTTAGAATTACAAGACTTGTTTTAATGCCACCAACTAGGGGTGGCAATGGTATCGGGTTACCCATATTTGTGTTGTGTCAACATGTAAGTATTACACTTAATAGTCTAACCCGAACACAACCCTTTTATAGAAAATGTTATTCTTACAAAAAAATTTAGACAAAATTTACATACAAAATGATGTGGCAGCGATAATTTTGTAATTAAAAGTTATTATATTGAGTGTTTGTTTTGAAGGGAAAACCTCTCATTAAGACACATCATTTTGTATAGAAATTTTGTATAACTTTTTTTGTTTATATAGCATTTCTCTCCATCTATTCATCGTGTCAAGATTTTCAACCCTAACATGGCATTTAATAATGTGTTGAGCCATTTATTATACGAAACCAAACCCTCTATTTTCGTGTTTATTTCAAATCGTGTTGGTGGATCATGTCAAAAATTGCCAACCCCACCACCAAGACTTCAATAACTGCTCAATTTAGAATGTAATATGTAATTGAACTCATCTACAATTCCTCAATTAAATCCTCTATATAGTTTAACTGGACTAAATCGATTTCATAGGGCACAAGTGATTGGATGTTTTGAGGTGGTAATTAACCTTAACCTGAAAAATCTTTTGATATTAATACAGATTATAGATTCCTGGAATCGAATTCTACAGTATTGTGTTTGGGGAATTGTTTGTGATTGCTGGCAATCCTGGACTTTCCCTCCCCCTCAAGTCTCCATTGTGTAATTGGACGAAAAAAAAAAAAAAAATCCCATTTGGTTATAATTCTGTTTCCGTTTTTATTTTCAGCTTTCGTGTTGTGCCAAAATATAAAAAATTGGGACCATAAAAAATTTCATGTCTTTTTATTATTTTTGTATGAAATGATTCCGGTGATTTCCAAAACTGGTTTGCCAAATGAGTTTCGACGTATTTCAAGAAACTAAAACGGAAACCAAAACTCTAACCAAACAATGACTCTTGACTTAGCACAATCATCTTAAATTCAAAATACTTCGTACAAAATTTTCCTAGTTTTCATTATCTCAGCAGAAGCCTAAAAACAAACTTCCCCAGCCTATGCATTGAGAAAGTGATCCACATGTTACACACACTAATGGATTGCAAGTTACCAGCCTAGCATGGTTTCTTTCCGCAGGGAAAATAAGTTGCATAAATCTCAGAGATCTAAGTCTCTTATTGAGCCATCAGGATGATTTCCTTTGAAATCAGGAGGCAAAAACATGAAACAAAGACCACAGCAAAACATAACCTTGTCAAGAGAAACTAAATTCTCAGACCATGATCAGGCAGAGATACATCAAAGGGGCATCTGTATGATTCCCTGGACAATATAGGTGGCCGAAACAGGAGAAAACATATTAATCCGAACAACACAACTTGGCTGCTTCGTGATAATTATATCCCCAAAGACTAGCATATTAATTAAACTAGCTTTCTTCACTGTAAGATCAAAGAAGAGGCCAAGGACAACCATTTAATTAACTCATTCATCCTTTATAAGTAGTTTCAGGCAAGGGAAAAACAACGGTTGAAATATGATCCCCACCGCCAACATATTACAACACAGCGAGTTTAAACAGAAATTCTGTATGTAACACTCCACAAACACTCTAAATGTTGGGAAAAGTTGCCATTATTGAGGTACAGAAGTTGGGCAAAAGGTAATACAAATGATGTGGCAGCCACTTGGCGCCTTTCATAGGGGAATACCGGCAGCCTCAAACCTCGGTAATTCCATTGGTTCCTGTAATGCCGGATTAATGGGAAACAACTCGCATTGCGCATACTGTGCCATCAATTGATCCACAAGGACAAGGGCTACCATGGCCTCCACCATTGGCACCGCTGCAACATCACCAGAAAATGATTATGAGCAAACTAGGAGTGGGCATTTTATTCCCCCCAAGGCCCCCCCTTCCTTCCCTTTTTCTCTCTCCTCCACATACATATACATGTATTATGTATGTCTAGAGAGAACCAAGATATAGCTTTATGCGAGTCAAGAGGAGAAGACAGAAAAAGGGCATAACGCAACTACTCTTTCCTTGTACTAAACGTAATTCTTGCAGTAAATGATCATAGTAGTGATATCATAGTAGTCTAGGATTTTGGCCATTCTGAAATTAGGAATAAGAAGTCCCACAACAATCTAAAGGTTGAGTTAGTTATAGCAGGAAGTGTCAAAATAATGGAGCACCAAAGAGAGAAAGGAACAGTAACCAACAGGAGACCTAGTAGTTGAAGGATAAGAGAGAATATACAAACCTCGTGGGACAACACAAGGATCATGGCGACCTCGGGCTATAAGCTCCGTCTCTTCCTTCTCTCTAGTAACTGTATGCTGTTTCTTCTGCATACATCAGAACAGCAGTATGACATATCAATTCATATAATCAGAACAAGAAAACTTACCAGAAAACAGCTCTATAAAAATATATACATAAAATAGGATAGCACCCCAATACAACTTACAAATTTCTCTCAAAATGTTCATATGTCTAGATGGCTGGCATACACATGCAGCAGGATGGGATGCACAAGGCTCACAACTAATAGTTATATGATTACATCCAGGAGAGATGACTAAAACAAGGGCACAAGGCAATATGAAATGTTGAATAGAGATGATAAGACCAGGCTATTATAAGGGATAAAAGATATCCTTAGAATATGATAGAATATTTCTCAATCGAGGGCCACATGGCGCACGGGTATATCCGAGAGAAATTTCTAGACTTTTCAAATCATTTATTACATGTGGCCCAATAACATAGTGCATCAGATATCAGTACCGGAAAAAAAGCAGAAGTCGAAAAGAACCTCGTATGAAATTCATAGTGCTCTACTTTTCTCTTTAGCTAAATCAAAATTCAAGAGACCATCCCACAACTAATATGGTTTTTACTGCTGCAGATTATTGAGTACAAAATTTATTTGTTGAGAGAGAGAGAGAGAGAGAGAGAGAGAGAGAACTTACTGCAATTGTAGATGTTGGCTTGAAAGCTATTCTCATGTTTATAATTTCTCCATTGGATATTCCACCCTGCAAATAAAGATAGATACTTTCAATGTCCCAATGAAAAATGTTTGTTTGCTCACTATACATGCAGAACTAAATGATTAAGCTTAAACAATTACCTGGATCCCACCAGAACGGTTTGTTTTTGTCCTGATTCGACCATGTTCATCTACAAAGAACTCATCATTATGCTCGCTCCCAGTCATATATGTACCTGAGCATTTTCATTGAGAAAGTTAGATGTCACAAAAGATCTATCAAAGACTGGGGGAACCAAATACAGACTAGTGGGGTCAATTGACCACACTGAAACGAAATAGGTTCCTACCAAATTAGGCAGAAATTTTGGGGTTTTTGTGTATTTGAACCAACTGGAATATTGAAGGTAGTAGCGTAGAGTCAGCTTTGATTATTGAAACATGTGATCTAATTTCATAAAATAATATAATTCAGCACACTATTATTCCACTTTGCTTTCTTTCTTTTTCTTTCTTTTTTTCCTTTTCTTTCATATTCTATTGTAGAGATTAACGCCTTAGCCTCTTTACCCATCAGGTACTCATCCTACGAACCAAGTGGAAGATTTGGTGACAGTATAGGAGAGAACTTGGGGGGCTTTTGTGTCATTGTGATGATCTTTTTTCAACTAAATTAAATTTATCCATATTCATCTTGTTGGAATTTATAATAGTTATACCTTTACTAAAGCAACTTTTTACATTTTATCAATGTTAGATTTTTGGCAATCTAGGGTTTTACTTTGATACTTTTTAAACTAGAATCGATTAAGAGGGCATTTATCATTAGAAATATCGTTACACCTAAGGGAAGGTAGTTCTTCAAAAATTTGCTAGGGTTGGTTCTTGGAGATTTATGTTATTTATATTATAAAATGAATATTAGATTTCAAGGTATCCTAATAAAGTTGATTGTTCTGGATTTATATAATCAACAGTTGATTTATCTTTACTCAAAAAAATAGAACCAGAGCCAAATAAAGACTAGTGAGGTCGACTGACCCCACAGAAACCGTGTAGGTGTTTTATTAGATTATGCAAAGTTTTTGGGGGTTTTCTTTAATTGAACCAATTGGAATATTGAAGGAGGTAGGTGGGGTCAACTTTGAATAGTGAAAAATGTGAGCTAATTTCATACCTTAGAAATTTTCAAAATACCATTATTTTACCTTGTTTTCTTTCTTTTTTCCTTTTCTTTTTTTGTTTCTTTTGTAGGCATTAATGCCTTAACCTCTTGATCCCTAACTTAATCACCCCACAACCCAAATAGCTGCTTTGGTGAAAATATAGGAGAGAACATATTTTGGGAGGTGCTTTTCAATCATGTTGTGATGATCTATCTCTAACTAAATAAAGTTGATTTGGATTAAATTTGTTGAAACTTTTAATTGATGAAAGGTTATACATTCATGAAATCAATTTTCAAAGTTTTATTAGGGTTAGATTGATTGCAATCTAGGGTTTTACTTCCAATGGTTTTCAACTAGAATTGGTGAAGAGGACTTTAATATTATAATATTATCATACTTATATGAAATTAGTTCTTCAAAAATTTGCATGGATTGGTTTTTGGAGATTCCGTGTTCTTTACAGGTTAGTGGGAAATTCATTCCTCATGTTAGTAATTTAGTACTTACACAAAATAAATATCCTATTTCAGTGTGTTAGAATACAGTTGATTGTTGAGGAATTAATAACAAAAAAAGATAAATTTATTTGTACTCGTAAAAAAATAGACTAGAAATTGATAGTACTGGTTAGAAATGACCCCACTCGAGACTTATAAAAAAGCAAACACCCCAGTTGAGAATATTTCCAGCTCTAGCTCTGACAGAAGAAAAGAATTCTCCACAAAACAAAAGCATTTTAATTTATTTTTACTTGGGCATGCAAATCAATTTGAATATTTTTTTAGGAAAATGCAAACTGAGTACCCGATGAGAATATATACCTGCAAACCCACTTCCAAACTCAAAGCCCTTTGTTGCAGGTAAGGACATAGCAGCTTTAGCTAGCTCAGCTTCAAGTTTATCAAAGACTGGTGAACCAAGCCCCTGACATACAGCAACAAATTTTCACGCATGTGGTGAAGCTTTAGAAAATGACCAGAAAGTGTGCAGTGGTCAATATCATGAAAATGATGAAGTTTTCAACTACGTGGTGTTTTCTTTTTCATTTTTTTTTTGGTGGGTAGGGCAGGTGGGACAGCTTACACGTGGAACGTTTCTTGCAATGCATGTGACAACACCACCAACAGAATCCCCTCTCACTCGGACAGCATCAATGGCAGCAATCATCTTCTTTGCATACTCAGGATTTGGGCACCGAACAATATTACTCTCTATCTGGAAATGTTTCACACCAGAGAAACTTTAATCGGGTTAATGAGGTAAGCAAATAATAATGATGAAAATATAAGAAAAGTGGACCAGTGCTATCAACAAAAGTGAGCAAAACTTTGAATTGAGTAAGATTTCTAAGTAATGAATTTGAGAGCCAAAATTAAGAGCAATGCATCAAATCAGCTCAACTCAACAGAGCCATGTCCCAACACTCCCAACTAACTAGGGACATCACATGCTACCATGTCATTCCTTAGTACATCAACCCATGTCAATTTGACTCTAGGGCCATAGTTGAATTACCACCAGCATTTTCTCTAATTTTCACATTAATGTCCATACGTTAAAAACGACTTTTTTTTTTTTTATATCCATATTCCTTTTGGGAATGTTCAAAAGAGACTAGGATTACATGGTAGTTGTTAGCTAATTTACCCACCCCCTTCCTTTTGCTTTCTTATGAGATAGGGCTTGGTTACCCAGACTTCCAAATTTGTGAAATACTTATGTCAGACACTCGACACTCGAACATGGGTATGGCATATATATCTGATATGACTAGTTGAATATACATCCAAGAAGTAGTATAAACAATTGAGTTTACTATAGAATTATGCATAAAACTTCCATTTTATGCATAAATGCTATAGTTTAATTTGTAAACACTATTTTACCTTAAATAAATAAAAGTAATACTTAAAAAACATGAAATCTAGTTGTATCAAAGTGTCCTTGGACATGAGAATTAAATAAATCTAACGCTTAGGCACATACCGGACTCAACATCCATACACAAGTACATGTTATACTCAACTTGCAGAAACCTAAAAAATAAGACAACTACATGTTATACTCAACTTGCAGAAACCTAAAAAATGAATTTGCAAAAAGGTCAATCTGGCACATGAAAAAGATGGGTGCATGAGGCAGTTGATAGCTAGCATAAATCCTTGGCTAGGAGCACAATGAATATGAGCCCTGAGAAAAGGGAAATATGATTCATGTAGGACTCCACTAATAGAGGTAAGTTTTTTTCCAGTTAAGTATCTGTTATCATTCAATGATTGTTTAAATTTACATGGGGGATGATGTAGCAATCCTTAGGAACTAGAAAAGTTAGCAATATGCGAGGAACAAGTGTATTTAGTCCACTCAATGAATCCTTAATCGAACATGCAGAACATATTTGCATGCACTTAAACCACAACAAATCTGTACATTTTGTGTGCATGCAAATACAGCACAAAGGAACCCTGCCCTTTTACTACTTACAAAAATCAAGAATTATGTCACAATTTTACCATCTACAAGAATTGTGAAACTGACATACAACACATTCTCCTATACATGCTCCACATTTTTTAACAAAATCTTTCTTGTCCATCTCAAAATCCAACAAACTTTAATTAACCATTTAATGTATGCAACTGTGTCCGAATTTTACTTCAGCCTCTTTCTGACAATATCCTACTCCATCAGAAATCAAGCCTGTAACTGATACTTGACTCCCTTGGAAGGAGACCCTTTGGTGGGGGCAATAGTATTTATAGAAAACTTCCAAACTTAGGGAAAAATGATCTCTCTTTTTCTTTTCTTTTTTGCTTTCCCGTTGTGTCTTGTGAGTGTGTCGGCATGTATTGAAAGGTTCACAACTTTGGCTATTGAAAATTCCTAATTCTTGATTACTACACTTGAGGGTGTGTTTTGGTCTGTTTGAATCTAACCCTAAGTCTTCTTATTTACTATGCATTCATCACCATGCATCTAAACACAAAAGCAATAAAGAATAAAAACAGAATTTCTCGCAAAAACTCAATTCGGAAAAAAACCACGTCCAACAAGCCAAGCACTATATGAATGGTTTACACAAAATACACTTACAACCAAACACTGAAACTCCACGGATGCCGTCTGAATCCTCACGAACTGCGGTTGAAGTCATCTTGTTCGACTCCTCGATTTTCTGTTCCCCCAGTTCTTGGCTCTAACACCGAATCACCACAATGCTCTTTTTCGTCCTCGGACTCCACCAAAGCGATCTCTCTCTAATGTGTTCTTTAACTAAGTAACAATGGTGTGGATGATCTATTTTCTCAAAGGCTCATCATTTGGTTTCTCACCATTAACTGTGTATCTCTGTATATTTCTCTCTATGTCTCACAATGTATCTCAATGTGTAGAGTTTTGGCTTTCTATAAATCTCAATCTTATTTGTAGCTTCTCATCTATCCTCAAAAGTAGGCTAGGACTACCTATTTATTGGTTGGCTTGTGCTTGGCTTGAAAGTCCTAAGTTGTGCAACAAGTTTATCAAGTCTGGACTTCTTTTCGGATTGAATCTGCCGCATGGTTCGAGCCATAGGAAGTTCGCTCGAGCTATAATCGAGCAATGCTCTCTGAATCTCCAAACTTGACTTGAAGAGAAAGTTGGCAAGCCAACTTTCGGTTCACTTGAGCAAAGTACCTTTCGCTTGATTCATCAACATTTCGCTCGATCGAAAGTCATATTCAGGTTACTCTTGAAAAGTTACATAGAATCCATATATTATGAAGCTTGAACAGGACATCTGAGCATAGAGATATGACCTTTCAAAGTTTTAGTTTTGCATACTTTAAAGGCTTGTATTGCAGCTTGGACAACTTGAACTTGAATCTTATAAACTTTTTGATCCAAATACAACTTAAAAAAAGACTACAAGTGAAGTGTCTTTGTCCACGGAATTAGGCCATACTAAAATTCCTAACAGCTATGATCTTATTAAGACTAAGAACTAAACTAAAACATCTGGAGCCCTTCTCTTTTAAGAAAAAGAGAGGGATAGAGAGCCAAAAACACATTTAATGTGGTTATATAAGTGGATAGTTCACACATCACTCGTTAATGGATTGCTACAATTACGCTCATAAAAAAAAAAAATTTTTTTTGATTGCTTGAATTATGTGTAGGTACTTGAAAAAATGTCTGTTATGGTACATATAATGTACAAGTTACAACAAACTTGAATCTGTCTGGACCATTTTTAAATATACAAGTTAACAAGGTAAAATGATTTTGTCCTGGATTGTTCATCTCAAGCTCAAAAAAATTGCTTTGGCAGCATCAGTCCCTATAAGTTAGCACCGAGGCTACAATTTTAAAATTAATTTTGCGAAGTTAAAAATAGCTGGAATATCTGCGACATAATTAGTTTCTTTTCCCTTCAAGGGTAAACACCCTCACTGAGGGAAAAAGCATGTTGTAGAATTAGCTGTCTAAATTATCATTAACCATTGAAGGAAGTTCCAGTTTACGTAAAGAAGTTCCCTTTGGGTAACACTTGTTCTCAAACTAGATTAAATCTTCACCATCAATTGGCATCAAGGAAATGAAATGGCAGCAAGAAAATGGTGTCGGAATGAGAAATGATGGAACTGTTTGTTGCAAAAGATCTTTCTTGAGGCCAGATCTGCCAGCAAGAGACACAATGTGAATTTCATAATTGTAATTTTTATCTAATATACAATGATCAGATACCAAACCACTAAAAGGACCTGGAAAGTTCACGAAATTAGAGTACAAATTGCATTTTTCTGCCGCATAATTTTTTGTCCACTTTCATATATGGTTTCTCTTTTTGGACCTTGATGCGAGGGTCAGGGTTTCAATTATAGTTGTGCCTTAGATTTATTGGCCAGCTATTAGGAGGAAACTTTTTAAGTAGGCATCTTTGGCTCAAGGGAGGTCTGCTAAACCAGATTCATGACATCATGCAAATCAGTCTAATTGAGGTGTCATGAGGATGACATTCTGAGATTGAACTAACGATTATGGGCAAAGCCCAATGGTCACGTGTAGGAAACTAATCTCTCCAACTAGGCTCCAGAAATAGTGAAAATAAATTACCTGATCAAGTGTCAGACTCTCATGATCCACCAAATCCCCAGGAAGTAGAACGTTGTGGACTTGCGAGACATAAGCAAGAATCTGAGACACACAAACATTAGGGTATCAATAGACAATTGCAGATCAGATCGAGCAAGGATGTAAATAGGTATATCAATATCGTGGGTCCATAATAAGTTAGAACAATATCAGGTATGAAGGGCACAGCCAGATGAAGAGGATTCTTCCCTCTTTTCACCCAAAGAACAGATATGTCCCACCAGCAACTGAGAGCTTGCAGGTCTAATTATTTATTCCACTAAGAGGTCCTACTAGTTGAAGTCTCCATGCATAATTATGCAAATTCAAATGGAGACAATCTGTCAAACTACACACCCACACAACCATATATATCAATGGACAACCATATCCATACAAAGACACTTCATGTCAATATTAGTGATGTATGCAACATTATATTTATGCATTATTTGTGCATATGCATGTAATATACATCATGGAGTTGAAAAAAGAAAAAAGAAAGATCAACCCTCCATTACACAATCAAGTTACCCACCTCAGTTCCAGAAATTTGTCTGAGAATTTTTTTGGCAACAGCTCCAGCAGCAACTCTCCCAATAGTTTCTCTAGCTGAAGATCTACCACCACCCTGCATTTCCGTCAAAACCATGTTGTAGTAAGACAATTAGAGTACAGAATCAAGATAGACCTGAATTCCTTTTAGCTTCAGTCCTATTATGTAGCATGACTCAAAGATGTTACCTGCACTGATCTCACACCATACTTGAAGTCATAAGCAGCATCTGCATGAGAAGGCCTATAGGATATTGACATTTCACTATAATCCTGAGAAATCCAATAACACAGTTGTGACCATCAAAATAACAACCAAAAGGCCACCCATACGTAGGATTTATGCAGGTCGTAGTTGTAATAGGAACAACTATTCAGCGGGTGTGGGACGTGAATGCTAAGAAACTCACTCTTAACACTCACCCCTCCTCCACACCTAAAAAAAATAAAAAGAGGCAACAAACAAAATAAGCAACAACTTGGGGCCCTTTTGGGTGGGATATGGCTTTGTGCCAATTGCCCTGGTCTCCTACACACGACGAGCAATGATTAACTTATACCATCCTAAACTAACATAACATACTAGATTCACTTGATATACACCATAATCATATCATGTGTCCCCAACTGTCTAAGCTTAAAGTTACTTACAACTAGCTTGTTTCATCTATCACCATGGGCATACTTGGATATATGGTCAAAGAGGAATGCTTCCCTTTTCAATCACCATATAAAAGCGTAATTCCAACCCCTCAAATGGTGTAATCACAATGAACCGCCACCACAAATGATAAAATGAAACTGAAACTAGAACTGAAACTCAAACGGTGTCATGACAAATGATAAAACGAAAACAAAACTTTGTTTCATGGTAATCCAAAATCACTCCCTTTGTAATAAATGGATACAGACACCTTTTAAATGCCCCAAGAAACAATTCACTAATTTCAAATTCTATGTAAACCAACCTAAAGGAAAGGACTGAGTTCATTTTCATGGTATTTCAAAACGCACTTTACGTGATTGTTCTCATAACCTTGTCTAATTGAAATCGACTGTCGCATCTCAGATGACCCACTAAATGCCAAACTATTCTCAGTCAGTCCAAACAATTAAACATATATTATGAATATTGCATGAGCAACGGGTACTCACATTTCCTCTTTGATCTGTGTTTGGTACTTTTACCATGATCGGAGATCCAGTCGTCATGTCTGCAGTTAAACACCAAGCATCAGTCCAATACAAGAGGATCTCAACAACCAAGTCTCTGGTCGAAGGAAAGGGGAAAACAATTGGAAAAAAAGAAAATCCTGGAAGGAAATGTGAAGAAAGATCTAACCTTCAGCAACGCCTGAATATATTCGACATGTATCGGTTTCTTTTCTAGGTGTAGTAATTCGGCTCTGACCTGGCCTCCTGGATACAACCGCTTTAATTGTAAACTAATGAAGAGCCTTTGCGATAGAGATTTGAGGTGTTGCATTATAAGAGAGGTTAGAATCAAGTATTGTACTTATTTAGGACATTCTATTATTGTGGTGGATCATCTTCCCGAGAGAGAGAGAGAGAGAGAGAGAGAAGCAGTTTAAAATCATTACTTCTTTTAGCTTTAGTCCTCCAATCATGTTCCCATCTACTTGGTTCAAAATGCTATGAACAAATACTTATAGACAAATAGAAAGGATGAACTTCCTCATCTATGCAAGCTTTAGAATGATAAAAATGAACAACAGCTAGCAATTATGGAATTACCTTCTGTCTAGATCTACTTGCATATCAGCTTCAGAGAGGGGAATCCTTGGAGGACATCCATCAATGACACAACCAACCCCACCACCATGAGATTCTCCATATGTTGTAACGCGGAAATAAGTTCCAAATGTACTCCCAACTGCCTGTACTTCTGTGAATCAATAAGAAAGAAGTCAATGTTGAAAATTCATAGATCTGATCATACAGTTTAAAAGGCACGCAGAAAATCCATAAATTCTTACTCTCCAGTGGGGAGAGGCAGATTTTCCAATAGAAGCCACAAAATCTTCATAATTGCAATTGCTCTCAATACATAATGTTTTTCAATTTTATAAGCTAAACTTATCTCTGCAGGCAACTTATTAGCATCAACTTCACCAAGTCAGATCATCAAATCATGCTGCTTATTTTATACTGTAATCATAAGTTGCTTTTCAAGTATATGCCAAAACTAAGGCATATTGCTAATAGCACGGACAATCCAGCACTGTAGCGGGATATCCAATCTAAGTAAAAGCTATTGTTCCACCATTAACAACGTAATACTTTTGACAGTCATCAATGCTGCCATGTATAAGCCAAAATATGCAAGAAATGACACTGGGTAGTACACCAGGTTAGATGCATCTGACAATAGTGTGATTTTACTACCCATAAATCAATCATGGCCGGTTGGATTACACAGTACTTTTCCAAAATGATACTCCCATTTTGAAGCATCACACAAGTTGAGCACAGAACAATTAATGAAGTGTTTTGGGAGTGAAGAGGATATGTTTAGACTTTTGAATTAACCATAGATACTTCGACAACAATTTTGAAAAATCCTAGGCCATTGCCAAAGTACTTTTGGCTTTTCTCAGAGCATTGGTCAATTGTTTGTTGGTTTGACAAAAGACAATGTCCTTTTGCTAATACGGCGGTTCTTTCAAAGACTGTAATATTCAATATCACCATGAACTTTCTATGCAAATGCAAAACTGTGTGCAGTGAACTTTCTTCTCTCATTCTATTATATAAGCAACTTATTATGCTCATTTCTTTGTTAACTACATGTTTTTTTTTTCCCTGCTATATTAATTTTTCAACAAAATTTAATATATCTGTTATATATCATTTATCTCTATAAGCAAATCATTAATTATTACATCAATACCAAGTTGAATAGGGAACTACCAGCACCATGATTTCCCTAAAACATAGGTTGCAAAGATGAAAAATTAAACCACCCATATGGGCCAACGAAAAGTCCTTCAAATAGTCTAGTAGGATGATCGTTGACAAAATCTATATTTTATCCTTGAACCACCAATCACTTGTCTCATGACGCTCAAACTTTGAATTTTAACCTTTCTATAAATATTGCTAAGACACTCACTTTTCATAATTGCGACGAACATAACACTTACTCAAACTTGATTTAGTCAATAGAAAACAATATTCTCTTTAAATTTTTGTCCAATAAATAAGAAAACATCTTGTTTGAATTCTTTCGTTTAACTCAATACTCATGATTTATGATCTTTGCATATGGACTTAGAAACCAGGTATCCATGTATTTGAAACCGTGGCAAGCTTCATCAAAGTGGGCTTTTTTTTTTTTTTCCAAAGGCCCTACTTGAGGACCAGGCAATGCAACCACAAACCACAAAGTTCCTGCAATCTGCCCTGAATACATGCTTTCCGGAACAAAACAATCTTTGGCAAGGCAAGAGGGTTGGAATTGCTTGAACAACATACCTTCAAATGGAGCTGACAAAAGAAACCAGTTTGTGGTCCAAGCAATGATGTAGGATGAGTTCCTACTGGTAGTAGGCCTTTGATATAAGGCAGCGGTAAAAAGACAGGTTTAAAGCTGAATATGCCTGTTTGTTAGCCAAAAGCTTGATAAATTGTATAAACTTTTTTTAGGGTTTGCATGGGGTAACAAAAGGGTAACTCCTTGAGAATGAAAAGACAAGGATATGGGGGCTGTGCACATACCCCAGACCAGTAACCGAGGGCCAAGTTTTAGTTTTATGTTGTTATGGGTAGAAGCTCAAGGGAGACGAGGAGTTCGGTTTTGAAATTATGTTGTCTGAGGGTTGACGAGGGCTTAACAGATCTGGTTCTCCGGTTTAAAAGGCAAAAAGTGCAGAAACTGAGAGAAGAAAAAAGGAGAAGAAACTCTTGGTACCACGCCTAGACTCCCATGCACATAACACCTAAGGTTAGGAAATGCATCACACAATCCCAAAGAAACTTCACAAAGCTTTGAAAAATCACCAAACTATTTCCACACCTAGAATCCAATGGGCATCACATATAATGTATGAAGTCCCAAAAAGCTTCAAGAGCTTTGAAAAATTATCTAAACTCTCTTTCTATGATATTTGAGGCACTACATTGCCTTTGTATAGATATAGAGAAATACCAAATTCCAAAAGCACTACAATTTCAAATTTCAGAAACTAAGGACTTTGATTCTAAAACCATCAAAATCCTACTAAAAATTATATAGGAAGATCTACGAGCCATGGATAACCCGTACTGCCCATGTCCTGAAAATTCTTGACTTACCAAAATACTCTTGATCTATAAAACTATTCAAAAAAATGAGATTAAAATCACTTTTATACATAGTTTCAATAGGTCCCTGCAGCGAATGACGTAAGGCCATCCTTTCCGGAACAACAGGATAAAAAATTTCCATGCCCCACTAGATTTTCAGATCGTAGTTTTCCAGTTAGGCCAGAAGGATCACATTCCAGGACCATATAAGCCTGTTACATGAAATGCACCAAAACCCACCAGGAAATCATGCCAATTTCCAATCTTTAATTTTGCTCTTTATCATTCTCCCCCAATTGAGGAGAGCTCGACCTTGGGTTTTGAAGTGTTGAAGTATATGATTGCATGAGCTTCTAGTTTGCACTAATAGCTTGGTATGAAAAGATTTAAGTGGATGCTGCTTTTTCCTCTTCATTTGAGATAGCTAGGTAAACAATGAGATCTTAAATGTTCTAGAACAATCAAAAGATGGTGCAGTTGGAATAGACCAAGAATCTTTAGATGGATCCAAAACTTGAACCTCCATTGGTAGCACATTAAATCCATTCTCTTTTAGCTCTATATGGCTTTCTTCAACTTCTGTTCCGCTTTCTTAAATCAATGGCCCATTTCTTTGGCATCCTGTCCTGTCAAAACTCCATACTCTATCTAGAATGTAGTTCTTTCTGTTTGATTTTTTCCTTCCAAGGAAAATTTTAAAGAAAACATAGGAAAAAAATTTGGTATCATTTTGAAATGCAAAATTCACCATTTTGGAACAACAACGTACCATGTTTTGTAATGTGCATTTTAAAATGTAAATCGCTGGGCTATTAGTGCTTTTTGGTAATACTAGTATGACTACCTAGACATCTTAATAGTAGAATGACTGGCAACTTAAATAATGAACAATTATGATAGCCCAATAATCTTTCATTCTCTTGGCAGCAACAGGAAAAGCACCGCCTTCTGTCATGAAAAAAGACCCTTCACCTAAATGCACAGAAACTTAATATTGAAACTTTTAACACCAACAATTAGTTTGTGTCCATGTCTTGTTTATGCATAAAAATATCGAATGCTTACAAAAAAATAAATTCAAATCTATAGATTCTTTTTTCAATTTCTGTAAAATTAATAACTTGAAACTTGCTGACTGCGTCAAAAGAAGAAAATGAAAAATAAATAAAAACACGATTGATATGAATAACAGTTGTAAACTAGTAGTTTCCAATAATATTAAATTCTCCGTAAGAAGCAACTCAAAAGCATAGGAAGTGTTCAAGATTTTGGCAAAAGTTTAGATGGTAAGGCAGTCCAACCAAATTTCAGAAAATTGTAGGCAATGATTCCTCTTTTGATGGCAAGTTTAAGAGAAGGTACCAATAAGGAGTACACTAGATTGAACCCAATACTGTAACTCATTAAAATTAAAGAATGGTATATATATACATGTGACTTGAGGGTTGCATAAGTTGACTTAGACAGATCAGTCATGCATTGCTATAAGGCTCATAGACATTTTGCGATGATCTTGAGGTATTGGTAAACAACTAAGGAGTTGAAAGCTATCTGTGCCATTTTGATCTTTTTAATTTCGGATGTTGCACCAAGAGTTGATGTACTACTTCTGGCCTCAAATTACCCCATCTTTCTCTATCAAAGACATCATCGGATTTTGAATACTCTTCAACTCTCATCAACCTCTATGCACCAGGGCTATACAAAGTTAAAACAGAAGTTCATCAACTAAAGTAAGTTCTTCAAATCCACAAGTCAAATCCAGAAGAGGAAAAGAGGATTCACGAAAATGTCCTTTCATCCAGAAATGAAAGACAAATGAAAAATACGAACTAAAGAGAATTTTAATCTATGCATAGGCATAACAACATCCTCAAATATCTGACTACTCTTCCACTCTCCTACTATGGTATGGGCAACCAAAATCACATTTTCGTTTGGAAATGAAAACTACTTTCAGATTCTGCTTTCAGATTTTAAGCAAAAAGCAAAAAAATTCAAATAGTTCGTGTAAAAATTTGAAAGATCAGAGTCCATTTCTTCAAACATCGAGATTTGTGATTTTCTTTTCTTTTTCCACATCTTCTTAGCAACCAAACGGAACAATAAGGGCAGAATACAGGAAAAGGAATAGTCAGAAATCTCACCAAGCTTCTTGGGATGTGATCGGAGATTAGAGAATCGGATTGTCGGAGACGAGAGCTTGCGGAGATCCGACCGTTGAAGAGATCCGAGGTCAGAAGATGGAGCCCCGAGAAATTGTTTGGTAGAGAGAGACGACGCCATTTGCGGTTGCGTCTGACTTCTGCAACAAATATTATATCTATAAATAAAAATGTATAGCAGTAGATATAAGAAGCAGAGCAGAAGATGGGGGTTGGTGTATATGAACTTGTGGAGAAGAGAAGAGAAGAGTTGGTGGCAGCGCTGGTGGTGGGGTTGGGCAGTGGTTGCTGTAATATACAGATAGATGCAGTAGCCTCTCACCTACTCACACGTTTATTTTTGGATTAATTACACGTACTCCCCTAAACTATCATCAAGTATTACTTAACCCCTTAATTTGAAAAATGCTAAACTTACACCCCTTCAGCTATGAGAAATTATTTGGGTTAACATAAAAAGAATGGGAATAGTTATCTTACAATCTGAGTCTCAAGAAGCAATTATCCTTGTCACTCAGGTTGAGGGATGTCATTCTTTGGTTGTCTTAACATGATTGAAATTATCACCTTCAACACGAGTGCCGTGAAACAAACTCATGTATAAATAAATTTGCTTGGGATGCCATTAAAATAGGATGTAATCTTTGTTTTTCCTTTGCAAGTTCTTAGATGTAGACTTGGAGGGTGAGGGCTTCTCACAGGTTATTAGATGTTAGTTTTTTAGGGCTTCGGCCTTTCCATGTATTTAAAAAAAATTAAAGATGTAAAATGATATTTTTCCTATAGTCCTATTCTTGCCCAATTTTCTCCTTGTACTTCTTCCGTTTAACTGGACACAACCATGGCCAACAATTTCTCCTCCTCTTCGCTTTCTTCTCTCTCCTTCTCCACCTCTATAATTGATATCACATGCATATACGTCTTATATTTATACACAGATAAGTTGTGAATCTTAGTCAATGTGTAATTTTTTTATGGTCTAGGAATTAATAAAGCTGGATTGATCATGTGCCACTCACATGATTATATTTCATCTATTTTTACTAATAAATGTCCAATTGAAGCGTAAAATTGGTATAAAATTAAGGGGTGCAAGTGTAGTATTTTTTAGATCAAGAAGGTTAAGAGATACTTATTATACTTAAGGGGAGTCTGTGTAATTAACCTTTATATACGTATATATATATGTATGAGAATAGAGATACCTAACTCACGTGGACGAGATCAAGTGATGCACCTAACTCACGTGGAATTTTGTTTTTTGCTAAGCTCTATTTGGTATCATTCTCAAAAATTTCATTTTTCTAATATTTTGTTGGTTTTGAAAACAAGAATAATTAAAATTTTGAAAATATATTATTTTTATATCAATTTTATTTTTAAATAAGAACGTTTTTAAGAAAATTCATAAAATAATTTTAAATTGTTACCAAAAACTACTGTTTTTCTATAATAAAAAATCGTATTTTACTCTTTTCAAGGATATAAAACAATTTTTGAAAATGAGACATAATGTGCCATAAAAAAAAATGTAATTGTTTTCTAGATTTATGAGTATGACATCGATACTGAACAATGCCTTCAATAAATAAATAAATAAATAAAGGTTTCAAATTGTTGGTTTACTAGTCCATTTATCTGTGTGGGCCCAAGAATGCAACCCAAGAGGGGGGATGAATAGGGTTTTACAAATAATCACCAACAATTTTAACTAAAAATATTTAAGCAATTTGATTAATCAAACTAATGGCAGAATCAAATTGTGTGTGCATTGTGTTCATGCAATCTCAAATAATAAATGAAAGACAGAGCACAAAATGAACACAAAGATTTATCAAGGTTCAGCCACAACTCATGGCATACGTCCTCACCCATAAGACCCCCTTCAAAGCTCTTCCATTATGCAATCAATAATTACAAAGCAGATGCTAGTTGACCTAATACCCAGCTCACTTCTCACAAGAGTTCTTCCCAAGCTCTCAATTCTCTCAAGTGAATTTGTCCAAGTTTCACTCAAACTTACAAGAGATTTTGTCTAAGCTTCTCTCAAAATTACAAGTATTTTTTCCAAGCTACACTTAAACTTACAGGTTTACAAACCCACCCAAATACAATAAATGAGGTTTACACAAAGTATCTCTCTCAAAGAGTGGATAGAATAGTGTATATTAGCAATACCCCAATATATTAGCAAAGCAACAGTAGTAGCTAGGGTTTATGACTTTGAATTCGATTGTTGTAGTTGTATATCACTCTCCCTCGAGTATATATGTTGTGGGGAACATATATATATATATATATATATGTCTTAGCTTCGATTCTAGCCATTAGAGGAAGTGAATGTTCCATTATAAGCATGAACAGCACATTACAACGTTAAAAAATATTACCGTTACAGTGGCACGTGTCAACCCCTAGGATGGAAGTGTCAACACCTTGTTATTCTGAACACTGTTCCATAAGCAATCTGCCTCCATGTGTTGACCCCTGAGAGTTCAAGTGTCGACTCCTTTAACTTTTAGTATATATCTCCAAGCTACTGTCTTGATGTGTCGACTCTTCAGGGCTCATGTGTCGACTCCTTTAAGGCTTTTCCAAAGTCATGCAATCTGTCTAGATGTGTCAACACTTCTTTGCTCATGTGTCGACTCTTCTAAGTCTTTTTCAAACTCGAGCAATCTGTCTCGATATGTTGACACTTCCAAGTTCATGTGTCTTAAGGGATATATTAAAGCTGTGCACTCTACATTCATGTGTCGACCCTTGTAATTTCATGTGTCATCTCTTTAAGGGACATGTCATAGTTGTGCACTCTGTCTTTATGTGTCAACTCCTAATGGACCATGTGTCGACTCTTCTGATGATTCATCAAAGTTGTGCTCACTGTCTCCAAGTATCGACTCTTTTAAGTGCATATATCAACTCTTCTGATGACTTATCAAAGTCGTGCTCATTGTCTCCATGTGTCAACTCTTACTGGTCTATGTGTTAACACCTAATGAGCTAAGTGTCAACTCTTAGAATGAATGTGTCGACTCTTGCCAATTTAATTGCTCATGTTCAAGTCACTGTCTTTATGTGTCGACCCTTGAAGGTCTAAGTGTCGACTCTTGGCAATTTCATAGACTTCAATTTGCAAGACTTCTTCAACCTTCTTCCAGTCCTTTAAACCCTTCATTAATCTTCCAGATTAAGCTTCTAAGGCTTAAAATGACTCTTCTATGCATATGGTTTTTCAAGAACTTCTTCAATTAATTCATGGCTTTATTTGATTTTTTGAGACTTCATCAAATCTTTCAAAAGAGCTTCCAATAGTTGTGATACTCACTTCTCTTGATCTTTAACACCTTTAATCTCTTCGAGATGAAATCAAATCAGTTTAATTATGTCTATGGCTCCTCAATCAACAGTGCTTCTTCTATTAATCTAAACCTTCTTCAAAATCTTTAAGAGAACTTCCAAGACTTAAGATCTCTTCTCTTCAACTAATCTTTAATACTTCTTTGAACATCTTCAATCTTTTTACTTGATTTTCATCAACTCTTCAATCTATAAGATAAATTTGTTGAATATACCAACCCATCATGCTCTTCAACTTTTGACCTTCATTAACTTTTGAATATCTTCCATCTATAAGATGAACTTGTTGAATGTGTCAACCCATCATGCTTTGCATCGTTTGATCTTCATTAACTTGATTTCTTCTAGAATTCTTCAATCAGTGCAACTTCTTACATCTATTCAAGACTTCAACACACTTTTCAAATGTCCTTGACAAGCTTTATTAGTTCTTCAATATATTTAAGCTTTAAGTCATAGTCTAATTAATGCATGATATTTATCTGTACACTAAGTAAATTAATTAGACATTTAAACAAAGTTTTGTTACCATCAAAATCAAGGCATGGAGTTAACAATCTCTCCTTTTTGATGATTGACTAAACTTTCTAAAATAGGAATAATGAGCTTCGAGTATGTGTGTGTTGGTGCAAAAGTATAGAAATTATACCTGAATTTGTTTCCCCTTCTTTAAGGAATATATTGTTCCCCTTACTTAAGGAGATCAAGCATTTGGTGTTTTTGAGTCCATGTGAAGCAAACAACAAACCTATACTTTTTTGCCCCTCTTTTGAGGAGTTGAAGCACTTGTGCTTTTTATCATTTTATCAAGCAACAATATCAATAGTACTTGTTCAAGCAACAATACTTCAAGCAATAACAATTTTGTTCAAGTAGTAACAATACTACTTTTACTTCTCTACTTCTCGCTTCTTTAATTATACTTTTATTTCTCTGCTTCAATCAACATCAGTTCTTTGCAAACAACAATTATACTCTACTTCTTTCCATAACAATTTTACTTCTACTTCTCTTCCCTTTTTTGACAATCAATCAAAAAGAGCTAGAAATACAAATAAGAGGCAGATACAATAGCAAAAATCTTAAAATAAGATTAATGTTTCAAAGAAGTGAGCAAGTAAAGCCAATCAATCAAATATTCATTCAAAAAATTCAAGCAGCCACATTGAAGATTCCCAAATATATATATATATATATATATCAATATAAAGCATCCAATCAACCATTTAATCAGAAAAGTCCAAACAACCACATTAAGGATGTCAGCAAAAATAGATATATATTAGGCATCAATAGAAAGCATCCAATCATCCATCATATTACATATTAATTGTCTTGAGGATGACATACCATCCTTTTAAATATAAGTAAGAAAATAGACATGTGAGAGTACAAAAAAGAATTCAAGAATGTGAGGTTGCTTCAAGTATCTTTGGGCGAGGATGAAGGTGATGGTGTGAGCTCAACTGGGTTGTCTGGAGTGTTGAAGAATTTCTTTCCAAATCTAGGTCTCACCCATGTCTTTGATAGGTTCTAGTTGGAACAGGGGATTTAGGGACTGGAGAGGCTTCAGTTGCCTTGCCTTTCTCAGTTACTTCCTTCTCATTTCTTCCAGAATCTGGTTGTTGTTCCTCTGGTTCTTCACCTCCTTCTTCTTCTTCTTCTCATTCTCCTTCTCCTTCCTCTTCTTCTTCTTCTTCTTCTTCTTCTTCTTCTTCTTCTTCTTCTTCACTTTCCTCTTCTTCTTTACTATCCTCTGGTTCTGCAAATTTTGCTACTAAAGAGGGAAGAGGTTGGTAATCTATGCCCCTTACTTTCTTGATATACTTGCCCAAATGTTTAGTGGAGAGATCAATGACTTGCAACAAATCTAACTTCATTTTCTGACCATCATTGATAATGGCTCTCACTTTTGTTTCTAAAACCTTTAACCTCATGGCTCCATTATCAACTTTGGCATCTATTTTGACTCATTATATGTCTACATCCCTTTCAAGATAGCCAATAGCAAAGACATATCCATAAACCTAGTAGATGAAGTAAGGCCCATGGAAAAGAGTTCCTTTGTAGCATCCTCTATTTCAATATGAGATGGACCACTTTCTTCTTGTTTTTTTCCTTTTACAGGGGTAGATCCTTCACCCTTCTCCTTTTTAGGAGACCAAACCTTGTTAACTTGTGATATCCCATCCTCTTGAGGGTTTTCTCATTGTACTCATCACTCACAAGTTTGGGGGTCTTTTTCTTTTCTCCTTTCAAGTCAATCTTAAAATGCCTAAATACTTTGGTTAGAAGCATCCTATAAGGCATATTCATTTTTCTTTGAATGGTTTTCAAAATGTGATCTTTAATGAACAAGCTCAAGTCTATTTTGGTGTGACGATATAAGTCCAAAGAAAGAACAATTCCTTTTTAAAAATGAATTCAAACTTCCCAGCTTTAGGAATCAAAATCATGCAAATAAAGTGATGTACAAGTTTGAGGTCCAAAGGTAAGTCATTTGCTAAGGGTTGAATTGTTGCAGCAGTCTCTTCTCCATAGAGGACAAACAATTGGGTTTTTTTTATCAACTTCAGTTTTATGAACTTCACCACCACTATCAATTCCTAGAATATGACAAATCACATCTTTGGTGATAGTGAATGATACTCCTTTCACCCAACTATCAATGTCTTGAGTGTCAAACCATCTGTTGGCATGGACATAAAATTGCCCAACTAATTCGGGATATAAATCTTCCCTAAGTAGTGTCATAGACTTCCAACCAAGGGCATCTAATCTAGCCTCAAAACCAAAGTTCTCCTTAGTAAAGAATTGAAAATTTATCCATCTACCATTTAATATAGGCTTCAAAGAGAAAATTGAGTAATACTTAGCTTGAGCCTCATTGCTGGAGAAATAGGTCTTATTTCTTTCAATCATCTCCTCATTTTGAGTGTTTCCCTTCAATTTCTTCTTCTTCTCAAGCCCCATAGAGGATTGCCCATGATCCTTTCTCTTTTTGCTTTCAGCCACCCTAAGTGTCGACTCTTCTACGGTTTTCTTCCCTTTCTTCGTCTGGTCAGATTTTAGTGCCATGGGTGGATGATTAAGGAATTAATACAGGTTGGAAATGGATTTGGAGGGTTCGAAATTAGTGTATAATGGGAGTTGAGAGAGATTTGTGAAAGTGTTTGATGGCTTTTGTTGACTCAAGATTGATCTCCATGTTGATTTTGATGATAACAAAATCATGTGGTTGTTATCTAATGATTTCAATTGAGTGTGCAGATTATATTATAATAATTTGATAACAAGAAAATAATTGAGCTAATCAGTTGAGTATCAATAAGAAGATTACTTAGGTAATCTTATTCTCGAAAAGATTGAAGATACTCAAGAAATTCAACAAGTATTGAAAAGAAGGATGCAAGCTCTGAATTCTATCATGGTAATCTGTTTTGGAAACATGAAGATTGATAGAAGAATTTGAAGATTGATAGAGGAACATATTGGATGAACTTTGTTTCAAAGTGAAAGATTCTATGAGAATTCAAGAACTTATTCACTATAAAGACCCTCAATCCTCATGGCCATATCAATCTATCGAAGCATCAATTGCATAAGAAATGGGCAACAAAAGTTTGTATGCATTGAGCATAAAGCGCAAAAGAAAGGGAGAGTAAGTTTTTATTTCTATAAGTTTCTGCTAGTTATAATGGAAGATATTGAAGAATCAAGAAGGATGGAAGGATGATGAGTATGATGGGTTAACACATTCAACAAGCCCACGCATTACAAGTCTTGAAAGTTTAAATATAAACTTGGAAGTATGAAGAGATTGAAGGTGTTCAAAGGAGTCAAGATTCAACCAAAGTTAAAGATCACAAGTTCTATTAAAGATTTGATGAAGACGTGGAAGAATAAATGATTGAAAGTATTCTTGAAGATCCACATGTTTTGAAGAAGACCTTTCAAGCTTTAGAAGTCTCAAATTAATGATTCTTGAAGAGCTTGAAGAGGTTTGTTATATTGATTTAAGAATCCTAGAAGAAATCAAGTTGATGAAGATAAAGTAAAGATATTAAAGATGTTCAAAGAAAAATAGAAAATCAATTAAAAAAAAATGATCTCAAGTCTTGAAAGCTCTTTTGAAGATTTTGAAGAAGACTTGGATAAATAGAAGAAGTAATGTTGATTGAAGAACTCTATAAGTAATCAAAATAAAGTGAATTCATCTCAAAGAAATTGAAGGTGTTCCTAAAGTCAACATACCTTGAAGAACTATTTTCAAGCCTTAGAAAGTTTATTTAGATGACCTTTGAAGAACTTAAAAACAATGAAGAAGATTGGGTAAAATTTGTAAAAATCAAGTTTTCTAGTTAGGTGTCGACACATGAAGTTAGGTGTCAGCACATGAAGATAGTGGACAAAATCTGAATAAAATCTGGAAAATGCAAACTTGATGTGTTGACATAAGAAGTCAAGTGTCGACACCTGGGCTCTAACGACTATATTTTTTACCGTTATAACAATGTGATCTTGCATCAAATGGTCTCTCATTCACCACCATTGGCCATAATCAACTCAAGACTATATATAGAAGATTCCTAACACATATACAAAGTGAAGAACACAAGATTAAGTGTTAGAAAGTGAAATTTAATCTCCTACATCTTATACTCTATTTTTATTCATTTGAGGGGTTCTTGAATGAGCTGAAAATTTATTTATTTATTCTTTAAGAGAAAGTTATTCATTATACCACCTTCATCTATTGTTAGGTGGGTTTGTAAACTTGTAAGTTTGAGAGAAGTTTGGACAAAATCTCTTATAAGTTTGAGAGAAGCTTAGACAAAATCTCTTGGGTTTTGAGAGCTTGGGAAAGAGCTCTTGTAAGAAGTGAGCTGGACACTTGGAGTAAAACCAGCAATTGTGTAAGAGAAAGTTATTCATTATACCACCTTCATCTATTGTTAGGTGGGTTTGTAAACTTGTAAGTTTGAGAGAAGTTTGGACAAAATCTCTTATAAGTTTGAGAGAAGCTTAGACAAAATCTCTTGGGTTTTGAGAGCTTGGGAAAGAGCTCTTGTAAGAAGTGAGCTGGACACTTGGAGTAAAACCAGCAATTGTGTAAGAGAAAGTTATTCATTATACCACCTTCATCTATTGTTAGGTGGGTTTGTAAACTTGTAAGTTTGAGAGAAGCTTGGACAAAATCTTTTATAAGTTTGAGAGAAGCTTAGACAAAATCTCTTGGGTTTTGAGAGCTTGGGAAAGAGCTCTTGTAAGAAGTGAGCTGGACACTTGGAGCAAAACCAGCAATTGTGTAAGGAACTTTACATAGTGGAATACCTTCGAGAGGATCGAGGAAGAGAGGACGTAGATAAGGTTTGCCGAACCTCTGTAAATATGATGTTGTTCATTTCTTGTTTTATTTTTCCTCCTTACTGATAATAACTGCTTGTATTACATTATATAATTTGTTTGCTTGAGTTATACGTTGATTAGCCACTATTATATTACTCAATTAGTTTTTAATTACATTGTCTGATATTAATTTCATGAAACCCAATTCACCCCCCTCTTGGGTTGCCTACTTGGGCTAACAATTAATATCAGAGCTAGTGCTCTATTTTAAAGGCTTAACATCCTTAGAGTTGATCCATGCAATCATAGTTGGAAGCTCTCTAGGTGAGGGTCAATCCACTAGTAGACCACCTTTGTTCAATAGAACAAATTACAACTATTGGAATAACCGTATAAGAATCTATATTCAATTTATAGATTACGACTTATGGAGGATTATTTTAAATGGTCCTAAGATCCTTACCTAAATAATAGAAACAGTGGCTGTTATCAAGCCAAAAAATGAATGAGATGAAGCTGATCTACGGATCATGCAGATGAATGCTAAGGCTATGAATTTATTATATTGTGCATTAGATGCCGCAAAATGTAATAGAATATTTTCTTGTGAATCTGTTAAAGAAATATAAAATAGATTAGAGGTTACTCATGAAGGTACCAACCAAGTTAAGGAATAAAAAATTAACATTCTTGTGCATAATTATGAAATGTTTAGAATATTATCAGGAAAATCCATTACTGAAATGTTTACATGATTTACTGATATTATTAATGGATTGAAATCTCTTAGAAAGATCTATTCTGACAATGACCAGGTGAGGAAGATTCTTAGAATTTTGCCAAATGCTTGGAAAGCCAAAGTGACTGTTATTCAAGAAGCAAAAAATCTCGACACCTTGCCCTTGGAAGAACTACTTGGATCTCTCATGACATATGAGCTAACATAAAGCCAAAATATGCAAGAAGAAAATGAGAAAAAGAAGAGAGTCACTGCATTCAAGTCTACAACCTCAGAAAATGATCAAGATAGTGATGAAGAAAAAGATAAGGAATTTGCATCAATCATAAGAAAGTTCAAAATGTTTATGAAGAAAAAAAGGAAGAAAGGTAAAGAAGCAAAAGCATTTGCTGCAATATGGGGTGATATTGAAAGCTCCAAGTCAGATGAGGAATCTACCTTCGAAGGGAAAATCGAACCTCAAGAAGTGACTAATTTATGTCTCATGGCTCATGAAGAAGAAAGTGAGGTATCATCTCATAATCCTTCTCAATTTACATTTAATGAACTACAAGATGCATTTGATGATTTGATTGTTGAATTAAAAAAGATAAGAATAAAAAATAATCTTCTAAAAAAGATGGTCTCTACACTTACCGAAGAGAATGAGGATTTACAAAAGGAAAATAGAGAATTGAAAAATGAAATGTGTATTTTGAAAGAAGAAGTTAAGAAAAGTGCTATTTCAAAGTATTCCACTCTTTCAAAAGAAAAGGTTAAAGAAAATTGCGTTTTGAGAGAAAAAGTTAAACACTTAAAAACATCTCTTTTTCAATGTGTAAATGGAAAAGAAAAATTGAATGCTATTCTTGGAAAACAAAAATGCTCTCTTGATAAAGCTGGACTTGGTTTTAATCCCTTCAAAAGGAGAAAGTTTTCAAAAACTAGATTTATCCCCTCTAAAGAAAAATCACGGATTTCATGTTTTTATTGCCAAAAAGTATAACACATTGCTACTAAATGCTATGCCATGCAAAAATCATATGCTCCCAAAAAGGCTCTGGTTCCAAAAAGAACATTGAATACTAACCCCTAAGAACTCAAGATGATTTGGGTACCAAAGAACAAAACTTGAATTGTTTTCATTGTAGGCTTGCCTACCATCCATCACAAAGAAAGACTTCTAGTACTTGAATCGTGAATGCTTAAGGCACTTGATTGGTGATATGATTCAATTCACCTATTTCATACCAAAGAATGGAGGGAACTTAATTCTATCGAGTAATCTCATAGCTACATCAACCAAGTTGGATGGCAATAAAATGGTACTTCTCATACTAAGATTTATAGAAGCATGATTGGTTGTTTATTTTAGTTAATCATAGATTTCATTCGGTGAGTGTATGTTTGAAAAATTTTATGCTAATCATAAATTATATTACATTATGGTTGTTAAGAGTATTGAACATGTGCAATATCTAATTTGATTGATTTTAATGATATATATATGGTATGTAATTTATGTTAAGTGTAAGTGAAATTTCTGGGAATGCCCGACCGATCACTCGAACCATTGTTGATGAGTCTCTAACCTGCTGTAAAGAAACAGAAGAGTTAGAATAGGTCGACCCGCTTTGGGCCGATCACACTCCGACGGTCAAGTTAGCTATCCCCTTCCTTTCGAGCTTGAGCCAGAATAAAGACTATAAATAATTTAGAAGTTAATTGTACATACCTTGCTCCTCCAGAGGTTGTGTTCTTATAGTGTAATGTTCTTGATCGAGCCTACTCATGTAATCATGGCCTACCTTGTAGGCTTATGCGGTTTTACAGTGGCCTGATCACACAGAAATATACCTTTTTCCACCACGCTCTTGCTCGTCTGACTGGATGTATGCATGGCCGTCGCGTGTTTTATCTCTCCCACATTGAATGCGGGTCCATTTCTCATTAAATGCGTTCGATTGAGCATTAAATGCCTTGACTCGGGTTATCTGGCTTGGGGTTGGGTAACCTTTCTAATTGGACTGACCTGGAGTGCGGGCCCGAGTTACCCTAGTAAAGCCTGGGGTGTTTCTGGCCCACATGATCCTCTTCAAATATTCGTTGGGTCTGCCCTTTTGGGCTGGGCTCGGGGATTTATGACCCACAATTGCCCCCCAGCCCTAGCCTCCTTAGAAAGGGGGCTGGGGCTGATACACCATATCCATTTCGAATTGTGACATTTCCTCTATCATAAGTTTTAATGTAACGCGACCGTTCAAATGACCTGAGGAAGCTGTCGCCATCTCGATTTTCTCTGTCAGACGAAAACGTTAAGGCTATCTTCTAAGTGCGGGGGCAAACTCTAGCTTGAAACCTCGAATCTACCTCTTTTGTGAAGGTAGCAGCTCGGTATGTTTCCCTTCTCATCTTGTGTGTCTCTCGCATCCTCGAGTAGAAAACCTTAGAAACCCTGGCCTTTAACCTGTAATGGGGTCTCGTCTTAGGGGTATGCTTGCCACTTTCGACGACACAACGACATTTAAAGCCCGATACAACTTCCCGCTGGGTATAAACATTAAGCTAATCGGTCCCATAGATGATGGTTGGGTAGTAACAAAGGAGGGGACTCCTTTCCCTCTCATCGCCATTGTAGAGGGTGGACTCCGTTTTCCCATTCACCCCTTTCTGACCAAGGTCCTCAATCATTATGAAATTGCCCCAATCCAACTCGCACCCAATGGATATAGGATAGTTATGGGAGTGGTCAAGTTGAACAGAAGGTTAGGTTTGAATCTAGGGCTTCATGAATTTGATTACTGCTACACAGCGGTAGAGGTGAACACTGCCCGGTCAATCCATCGTAGATACTATTTTAGGGCTAGGGCTGGCCCCAGAGAGTTGGTTCAGCTTTTTCCAAGTTTAAGGAAGGGGATTGACGACGTTATAACTATAACAAGCGGTCCATGGGAATTTGGGGAGGTTCCCATGGAACTAGCCCCACTAACGCGATGCCCCAGGGTCCCACGAAAAATAGGTCGATCTTCTTCTTCCTGATCTGGTGCAAGCTTCCTCCCTGTATCTTTTTGTAATCCCGTCTGTTTCTAACTTGCTTCCCTCTTCTTTCCGTTTTACAGCTGAATTCGTCGCCAAGGACAAGGATACCGAGCTTCTGGGGTTAGACTTGAACGCTCTAGGCATCGCCTAGGCGTACCAGGGTTAAGGAGCCTCGGCCGGGATTAGGCGCACGACCCACACTCTGTTGGGGTACCCCGTCCGGTACCAGTCTTTCACAGCGGTGTACAGGATTGTAGCCTCAGTCCTTGCAGCGCAGAAGGTTGAAGGGGGTCTGCACGAGATCGACAAGTACCTGGTATTGTCACTCCCACCTGCTGTTGTGTTTAGCGTCGTGCCCATCTCTGCTGTTGCTGAAGAGAGCATGGCACCCAAATTGCACGATTTATCACTGACCCTAGGAGGGAGAGCTTTCAGGAAAAGAAAAGAGGCGATCCCATCCTCCACGGGTGCAGCCTTCTCTACTGCCGAAGTCGCTGCCCCGGGCGTCGTTGTTAAAGTCCATCGTCCTGTTGCATAATCCAGCACTGGAGCTGATGCCAACTTTGAACACATAGTTTTAGGTGGAGCCTTGGTACTTCAACAAGGTGGCAAGAAAAGGAAACTAGTGAAAACTGCCGAAAAAGAGGCGGTTCAGGAGAAGAGAGTCGATTTTGTAGTCCTTCCATCCACATCGGCAGAAGCTGATCTAAGGGGTAAAAGCAGAGCTGAGGAGCCAACACCCGAAGAATTAGTAATTCGGCCAAAGGTTAATGGTCGGCCGATGAACACCCAGGACTCAATACTGAATGATCTTGCTGTGGCCATTAGCGCCCTCCAGGCCTTGGTACCGCTTGGGGACGTCTGAGAGCTGGGTGAGATCGACGACGATAAGCTGTTAGGAGGCGCTGTTCACGAATCACTTATGGTTTGAGGGCTCTCTTTCATCTGTCTTTCCCTTTTAAGCTTTCTGCCGAGTCCCCATTTTAACCTCTGCCCTCTTTTTTTGGTCACAGGGAGCTATCCAAAGCTTGGAAGTTTTGTAGTGATTTTATATTGTGCGAGATCGGTACGCCGAATTGTTACTGGATCGTGACGGGTACCGGCGCAGGTTTCACACGAGGGACAACGAAGCCAAAGGATTCTAACAGGCCCTTACCAAACAACAGGCCATTCTGGGGGATACACTTGCCTCCCTCAAATTGAGGGAAAAAGATTTGGAGGGAGCTAGGGCCGAAGTAGCCAATCTGAAGATGATATTGGCCGAGGCTGAGAAGTTGGCGTTTGATGCAGAGGCGGCCCTAGCCGGATCCCAATCTGCGGTGAACGAACTGAAGAAGGAATGTGAGGTTCAATACACCAAGGGTTTTAATGACATCGGGGACTAGTACGAGGCTCAGGTGAAAACCATCTCCGAAGGTGCCTTTCGTGATGGGTCGACATCAGTGTTGAGAAACTCATCATTAGACAAAACCTCTTCCCTATGGACGGAGATACCAACTTGGGATGATGCTGAGCTAGAGTCAGAGGGCGACGAAGGTGCCAATGTCCACGGTGATGTAGCAGGTATTGGCCGCGTGTCCCAAGAAATTGATGGAGCCAATCCTACAGAGTCTCTGCCAATCGGTCAGCAATCAACTACTGAACTACATTCGACTGACATTGCCGAGCCCCCAATAGTTGAACAGCCTTAGGGTTATTTTGTAATTTTTTGAACTTTTATAATCAAACACCTTCTTCATCTGCCATTTCACCCATTGACAGCAGATTCCTACTGTGGATGTATGGGCTAATTTTGCAAAAGGCACAGTTTATTCCGTATAATTTTAGGAAAATAAAAGGTTGTCGCTTGCCGAGCTCCCAAGCTTGAGGCTAAAAAAAAATGGTTTTGGTAAAGAAGAATGAATGCCTCAAGTAGGAAACTGCAATTCTTTACTAGGTCTAGCCATTCATAGTTAGATCGAGGGTCGGGTTGGTTTGGAATACTTATCTATCTGTATTCTATCGATCTTTTTGACCTAAGCTAAATCATGGCGGGTCTGCGGTTGATATGCGGCTAAACCATCCTGTGTAATTAATGTCGGGTGACCTTCGTTAGCCGACGTATCAATTTTAAACAGGACAAAGTTTTTGCTTTTGGTTTTGATGACCTTCATTGGCCGACCTGGTCATAAATGATCCAGGACCAGGTTTTTACACCTGGTTTTTGTGACCTTTATTGGCCGACCTGTCAAACTTAGACAGGACCAAGTTTTTACACTTGGTTTTAATGACCTTCATTGGCCAACCTGGTCATAAATGATCCAAGACCAGGTTTTTACACCTAGTTTTTGTGACCTTTATTGGCCGACCTGTCAAACTTAGACAAGACCAAGCTTTTACACTTGTTTTTAATGACCTTCATTTGCTGACCTGATCATAAATGATCTAGGACTAGGTTTTTACATTTGGTTTTTTTGCTTTTATCGTCCTTCAACACTTTGCAGTTTAGAGTGGCATCAAATTTTGTCGAGTAGTTTCCAATTTTCATTGATTTTGCAAAGATTACATATTTGTTGAAGGAGGTTCCATCCTTCTGAGAGCAAAACTACAGTCGGAACACCCTTTATAAATAAAGAAGGGCCTACTGGTAGAACTTCCTGAGATTATTAGCGTTCCAAGGTTAGGGTAGTTGTCGCCCTTCGTTGACCGTCTCCAGTCGATATGCCCCTACTCCGACTTGGGAAGTAACTCTGTAGGGACCTTCCCAGTTGGGGCCTAGCTTCCCATCTACTGGATTTTTTGTTACCCCCAACACCTTTCTTAATACCAGATCTCCGGGGGCGAAGGGTCTTAACTGTACCCTTTTGTTATAAGACCGGCTCAGTTGTTGATGATACCTCATAAGTTTGATTAGGGCAGCCTCACGTCTTTCTTCAGCCAGGTTCATGTCCTTTGCCAGAGTCTGATCATTGAGGTTAGTATCAAAGGCCGACGATCTAATCGTAAGGAGCCCCACTTCCAAGGGTATCACTGCTTCTACCCCATATGCCATTGAGAAAGGGGCTTCTCCAGTAGATCTCTTTGGAGTGGTTTTGTAGGACCGTAAGACGCTGGGGAGCTCTTCAACCCATCGTCCTTTAGCCTTTTATAGGCGCTTTTGATGCCGTTAAGCATTGTTTTGTTGGAAATCTCGGCCTGCCCGTTGCACTGTGGATAAGCCGACGTTGAGTAGTAATTCCTGATGCCCAGCTCGTTGTAGAATTCTTTGAATTTGTTGCCATCGAACTGGGTGTCGTTATCTGACACTAGCACTCGAGGTATGCTGAACCGTGTAATGATGCTTTTCCAGGCAAATCTCTTTGCATCCGATTCTTTGATTGTCGAGAGTGGCTTTGTCTCTACCTATTTATTGAAGTAATCTGTAGCCACAATGAGAAATCTTTTGTTACCTGGAGCTCGGGGGAGAGGTCTGATTATATCCAGCCCCTATTGGGCAAAGGGCCAGGGGGCGGTAATTGTTGTGAGGTCTTCTACCGATTGATGGATCAACGAGGAGAATTTCTGACATTTCTCACATTTCATCACATACTGGGTGGTGTCCTTCTGCATGTAAGGCCACCAATATCCTTGCAAAATTGCTCGGTGAGCAATAGATTTGCTGCCGATATGACTTCCGCAGATTCCTTCATGAATTTCGGATAAAATAGCCTGCACTTTGTCAGGATAAACACAATATAAATAGGGACCAGTGAAATACCTTCTGTAGAGCTCCCTAGTAGGAGAGAGCTAATACTTCAGCGATTTGTATTTAAATTTTCTGGCTTCATTCTTATCTTCTGGTAGTACGTCTCTGTCCAGGTAGGAGACGATCAGGTCCATCTAGGAGGGTCCCAACTACTCAATAGTCAGGGCTTGCTCTTCTTCTTGGAATATGCTCGGGCTGGCCAGCGTCTCCACATGGATTATTCTCTTTGAACCTCATTTTAGAACTGTGGCGAGTGTAGCCAAGGTGTCGGCGTAAGCGTTGCTGTCGCGGCTGATCTGGAGAAGCTTGTACTTGTTGAATTTTGCCAGCAGTTCTCTTGCTTTTGCTAGATATTGTGTCATCCTGTCTTTCTTTACTGTGTACTCTCTGGTGATCTGATTTACTACCAGCTGGGAATCGGAGTAGATCACGATATCAGAAATATGAAGGTCAATAGCTCGGCACAACCCTGCTAGCAGAGCCTCGTATTTTGACTCGTTGTTTGAGGCGGTAAACTCCAGCTTAATGGCCTGTTCCAGCGTCATGCCATTTGGCGTGATAAGGACTATTCCTGAGCCTGTCCCTCGGTCATTGGACACTCCGTCAACAAATAGCTTCCATTGACTAGCTTCTTCCTAAAGCTCCAAAGGAGGTTCGTCGTGTTGCGCACCGGGGATGGGGAATGGATTGACTTCCTGTGAAATTTCAACAGAAAATTTGGCAATAAAATCAGCTAATACCTGGCCTTTAATTGCCGTTTGAGGTTGGAACTTGATGTCGAACTCTCCCAGCTCAATGGCCCACTTGGCCACTCTGCCAGAGAAGTCGGCCCTTCTTAAGAGTGGCTTCAGCTGGTGGTCCATGAGTACGTTGATGGTGTGGGCCCGAAAGTAGTGAACCAATTTTCGCGACACTACGACCAGTGTAAAGGCCAACTTTTCTAATGGTAGGTATTGGCTTTCGGTCCCCAGGAGAGTCTTGCTAACATAGTAGATAGGCTACTGCTGCTGATCCTGCTGTCGAAGTAATACGGCACTAACCGCATGCTCCGATACTGTGAGTTAGAGGAAGAGCTCCTCGTGCTTTAACGGAGTGGAGAGCAAGGGAGGCTGGCTTAGATATTTCTTGAGATCTGCCAAGGCTTGATCACATTCTTGGGTCCAGCTGAATCGCTTCTGCTTTTTGAGAAGCTAGAAGAATGGTCTGCGTTTGTCTGAAGATCGGCTAATGAATTTGTTAAGTGCTACTGCCATACTTGTCAGCTTCTGTACTTCCTTCGTATTCCTTGGGGCTTGGACATTCTAGATAGCACTGACCTGCTGCGAATCCACTTCAATACCCCGGTGTGTAACTAGGAACCCAAAGAATTTCCTTGAGCTAACCCCGAACACACATTTGGAGGCATTGAGCCTCATTTTGTACTATTTCAGGATGTTAAACACTGCTGTCAGGTTATCGAGATGGTGACTGCAGAGCTTACCTTTGACCACTATGTCATCGATGTACACTTTCACGATTCTGCCGATGTGATCTTTGAATATTTTGGTAACCAACATTCTTTAGGCCAAAGGGCATTACTTTGTAGTAGAAGATACCCCGTGGAGTTATGAAGGCGGTTTTCTCTTGATTATCTTCATGAAGTGAGATTTGATGGTACCCACGATATGCATCCAGAAAGCTCATTCTTTTGAAGCCAACCATGGCATCCACCAACTGGTCAATTTTGGGCAGAGGGAAAGGGTCCTTGGGACAAGCTTTGTTGAGATCGGTGAAGTCAACACAAACTCTCCACTTGCCGTCTTTCTTTTTCACAACAACTGTGTTCGACAGCTAGGGGGGTAGTAGAATTCTCTAATTGCACCAACATCAAGGAGCCTTTCGACCTTTTCTATGACTGCATCTACATGTTGCGTAGCTGCCCTCCTTCCTTTCTGGACCACGGGTCGGCACTAAGTATCTACACTCAATCTGTGGCAGGCAATCTTTGCGTCAATTCCAAGTATGTCGTAAGGTATCTAAGCGAAGATTTCGATATAGCTCATCAAGAGCTCGATCAATGAATTCTCCTCAGTTTGGGATAGGGAGGCGCTGATCACAAAGTATTTCTCCTTTTGCTGATCTATGTGGACCTTCTTCAAGTCCTTAACTGCTTTCTTCTCCAGTACCTATCGAACGTCATCAATCGTAGGTATGTCCTCGTGTAGCTCCATCATCTGTACTTTTCTTGTTTTTACTTTTATGGCACATGCCATAAAGAAGTAGTGCTTCGCTGCAACTTGTCCCCTCTTATCTATTGTACCCTTTTCAGAGAGGGAAAGCGAATCAACTGGTGGTAGGAAAAGGGGATAGCCTTCATGAGATGCAATCATGTTCGGCCCATAATTGCATTATATGAGGAGGGCATGTTGACCAGCAAGAACACTATCTGCAGGGTAATACCCCTTGCAGTCACAGTGATGGTAACTTTCCCGAGCGGCCAAACTGGGTTGGAGCTAAATCCGATCAATGGGTTGAGTGAGGGTTGAAGGTCGGTGTCTTTCAATTCCAGTTTTTTGAAGAGGTCGTAGTACATAACCTTAGAGGAGCTCCCCTGGTCAATGAGCAACCTCTTCACATCACAACCTATCAGCCGCAGAGTCACGACGAGTGCGTCATTGTAGGGGGTCTGAACTCCCACGAGGTCTTCATCAGTGAAGGTCATGGCCGCATCATCACTGCCGACCTTGGCTTTTTTGGGAGGGGGACCTATCTGCAATATTTCCTTCAAATGCTCGGCCTTCTAAATATCAGCCTAGTATTTATGTTGGTCGATAGCCTCAGAATCCGTCGAGCCGTGTAGCATGTTGATTAGACGGGCTGATTCAGCGTTGTCTTTCTGAGGGGGGGGCCTTCAGTCTTGATTGTTTGGCCTCTTGTGCCATCTTCTCTTGCTCGATGGCATAAACTCCTCCTCTCCCTAAGAGGTTAGTACTCATGTTTTCTTGGACCTTCCCACAGACGACGCCAATTGTAAGTGGGATTTCTGGGAAGGCCTGGCCGATCACTCGAACCACTGTTGATGAGTCTCTAACCTGTTGTAGAGAAACAAAAGAGTTAGAATGGGTCGACCCGCTTTGGGCCGATCACACTCCGACGGTCAAGTTAGCTATCTCCTTCCTTTCGAGCTTGAGCCAGAATAAAGACTGTAAATAATTTAGTAGTTAATTGTTCATACCTTGCTCCTCCAGAGGTTGTGTTCTTATAGTGTAATGTTCTTGTTCTTATAGTGTAATGTTCTTGATCGAGCCACTCATGTAATCATGGCATACCTTGTAGGCTTATGCAGTTTTAAAATGGGTTGACCAGATAGAAATATACCTTTTTCCACCACGCTCTAGCTCGTCTGACCGGATGTATGCATGGCCATTGCGTGCTTTATCTCCCCCGCATTGAATACTGGTTCGCTTCTCATTAAATGCGGCCGATTGAGCATTAAATGCCCTGACTTGGGTTATCTGGCTTGGGGCCGGGTAACCTTTCTAATTGGATTGACCTGGAGTGCGGGCCTGGGTTACCCTGGTAAAGCCTGGGGTGTTTCCAGCCCACATGATCCTCTTCAAGTATTCGTTGGGCCTGCCCTTTTGGGCTGGGCTCAGGGATTTATGACCCACATTAAGCATGAGTAATCTATTATCTTGAGTACTTAGGCTGTTATACACGTTTGATAATGCATATGAATATTTGGAAATCAATTATATATTTGTAGCATTTTATGGCATTCAAGAATTTATGTTTACATTTCATGAGAAAAAGAGTCAACCCCTTGGCATGATCATAAATGTGTTTGAATCTTATTCACATAGATCATGTGCACACATTACATGTTTGGCAAACTAAGTATCCACACATTGACGTATGCATACATTATGCATAGACTTCAATCCCCATTGTTAACCAATTTTTATCAGTTATATTTCCAAACACCAAGAATGATTTTTCTCTTTTATCTACCTATTCAAAATTTTCACAATAACCATTGCATACCTAAATCTTTTTATCCGTCGTGTTTTATAAACCTTAATGGCTTTGAAATTAGTGGGAAAGGAATGAATGAATCCGCAAAGGGTGCAAAGAAGAAAAAGAAAAAGAGGTCATTGAAGAAGAAAATGATTGACTGGAAACTGATCCATATTTTGAAAAGATATTTGCAAAGGAAAAGTATGAACTTGCAATACTTCTATGGAAATGTTGTCAAGGAGGATGGATCAAATTTGAATATATTTCTGATGTTGAAAGGTCACTTTGACAACATATATATCGATCCATATGGCTGAAACTGAGAAGATCTTGCTTGCACCTTGAAATGTTCTTGACCATGATAAATTCTTAAATGGATTTGAATGAGGTAACAAAGAAGAAGATGATGTCAAAGGCTGAAGTCCACTATGAAGAGAATGAGATACCATTTGAATAAAAAGAAAAGAGTTTGGTTTTTGAAGTAAGAAAGAACAAGAACTAGATATCATTTTGAGGGGGAGGATACCCTCATCAAAAGAAAGTTCTAAAGCAAGAGAAGAAATTTCAAGAGTTACAAAGCAAATTCTTTCCATGATGACAACTTCTGGAAATGAGCAAATGAGTGCTCTAATGAGCATGATGAAGGAGCTGAAGGACTATCAAAAGAAAATGATCATTCAATTAAACTTCATAATGGAATCAAAAGTCTGATGGAGAACAAAGTGACGAGGATGAACACAAAGATCGTGGCAGCCAGCAACAAGATAAAAGAGGAGATTGAAAGAACTTTTAATGTGAACTACACTCTAGCAAAGATGAACTCAAGTAACAGTTCATATGAAGACTGAGAAGTAAAAGAAAGAAAAGATTGTTTTTGATAAGGAAATACCTGCTGAAATTCAGCTAGTTATTCCTACTCAAAATCCCTTTAACTTTTACTCCCAAAACATCTCCAAAGCCAAGCCAATATTCTTCTGAACCAAAAATCCTCTTCTGCATGATTTTCAATGGCATTACATTGTTGCATTTTAAATTTGTTGATTGCATGGGTTATATATGCCTAGATGACTATCATTGATTTTGATGGCTTAATGCCTTGAATGCTTGATTGATTGTTGTACTTAAAAATAGTTAAAATTTCATTTCAATATTTTGATATTGTACCTATTATAAATTTCTCATAAATTCTTTTTGATAAAAAAGAAGAAAACTATTGTATGCGATAGCAAGGAGAAATCCTCTATTAAGGGGAAGTGATAATCTATATGTAAATAGGGAAGACATTTTTTAGTACATAATAATATATCTTTCGTAGGGGGAGAAATATTTTATATTGGAGAGAAAATCTAAAATATGAATGAATCTTTTCTATTCTAAATTTGCATTATATTTTGTTATTCATTTTTGATTGATTGACAAAAAAGGGGAGAGATACGCTATGAAAAATATATGAATATCATGTGTAAAGAGTATCCTTATTCTAAAATAGTAAGGGAGAGCCTTACAAGAACCATATTGCTTTAAATTTTTTAATCCTTATGCTTCATTTATATTAAGCTTAATTGAATATATTTTTAAGGTTTTGTCATTATCAAAAAGGCGGAGATTGTTGACTCAAGATTGATCCCCACGTTGATTTTGATGATAACAAAACCATGTGGTTGTTATCTAATGATTTTAATTGAGTAAGCAGGTTATATTATAGTCATTTGATAACAAGAAAATAATTGAGCTAATCGGTTGAGTATCAACAAGAAGATTACTTAGGTAATCTTATTCTCGAAAAGATTGAAGATGCTCAAGAAATTCAACAAGTATTGAAAAGAAGGATGCAAGCTCTAGAATTCTTTCATGGTAATCTGTTTAGGAAACATGAAGATTGATAGAAGCACATATTGGATTAACTCTGTTTCAAAGTAAAAGATCTTATGAGAATTGAAGAACTTATTCACTACGAAGACCCTCGATCCTCATAGCCATATCAATCTACTGAAGCATCAATTGCATAAAAAAGGGGCAGCAAAAGTTTGTATGCATTAAGCATAAAGCACAAAAGAAATGGGGAGCATATTTTTGTTTCAATAAGTTTATGCTTGTCATAATGGAAGATATTGAAGAATCAAGAAGGATGGAAGGATGATGAGCATGATGGATTAACACATTCAACAAGCCCACACATTGCAAGTCTTGAAAGTTTAAATATAAACTTGGACATATGAAAAGATTGAAGGTGTTCAAAGGAGTCAAGATTCAAGCAAAGTTAAAGATCACAAGTTCCATTCAAGATTTGATGAAGATGTGGAAGAATAAATGATTGAAAGTATTCTTGAAGATCCACATGTTTTAAAAAAGACCTTTCAAGCTTTTGAAGTTTCAAATTGATGATTCTTGAAGAGCTTGAAGAGGTTTGTTATATTGATTCAAGAATCCTAGAAGAAATCAAGTTGATGAAGATAAAGTAAAGATATTAAAGATGTTCAAAGAAAAATAGAAGATTAATTGAAGAAAAGGGATCTCAAGTCTTAGAAGCTCTCTTGAAGATTTTGAAGAAGACTTGAATAAATAGAAGAAGTAATGTTGATTGAAGAACTCTACAAGTAATCAAAATGGAGTGAATTCATCTCAAAGAAATTGAAGATGTTCTTGAAGTCAACATACCTTTAAGAAGTGTTTTCAAGCCTTAGAAAGTTTATTTGGATGACCTTTGAAGAACTTGAAAACAATGGAGAAGATTGGGTAAAATCTGCAAAAATCAAGTTTTCTGGGCTAATGTGTTGACACATGAAGTCAGGTGTCGCCACATGAAGACAGTGGCCAAAATCTGAAGAATGGATGCTCATGTGTCGACACATGAAGTCAGGTGTCGACCATGGAGGCAGTGGTCATGTGTCGACATATGAAGTCATGTGTCGACATATGGAGGCAGTGAATAAAATCTGAAAAATGCAGACTTAATGTGTCGACACATGAAGTCAAGTGTCGACACCTGGGTTCTAACGGCTATATTTTTTACCGTTATAACAGTGTGATCTATCATCACATGGTCTCTCATTCACCACCAACGACCATAATCAACTCAAGGCTATATATAGAAGATTCTCAACACATGTACAAAGAGAAGAACACAAGATCAAGTGTTAAAAAGTGAGATTTAATCTCCTTCATCTTATGCTCTGTTTTTATTCATTTGAGGGGTTCTTGAGTGAGCTGAAAATTTATTTATCTACTCTTTAAGAGAGAGTTATTCATTGTACCACCTTCATCTATTGTTAGGTGGGTTTGTAAACTTGTAAGTTTGAGAAAAGCTTGGACAAAATCTCTTGTAAATTTGAGAGAAGTTTGGAATAAATCTCTTGGGTTTTGAGAGCTTGGGAAAGAGCTCTTGTAAGAAGTGAGCTGGGCACTTGGAGCAAAATAAGCGACTGTATAAGAGACTTTACATAGTGGAATACTTTCGAGAGGATCTAGGAAGAGAGGACATAAGCAAGGTTTGTCGAACCTCTGTAACTCTGATGTTGTTCATTTCTTGCTCTATTTTTCCTCTTTACTTATAATACCTGCTTGCATTGCATTATATAATTTGTTTGCTTGAGTTATACATTGATTAGTCACTATTATATTACTCAATCAGTTTTTAATTATATTGTTTGATATTAATTTCATAAAACCCAATTCAACCCCCCTCTTAGGTTGCCTACTTGGGCCAACAGCTTTGATGGTTGGAGAGGTAGTTTGTTAAGAGAGAGGAAAATTTTTATTTAGTCAAATAAATAGGGGCTTTTAAAGTTATTGAGCAACCGCATAGAGGGGTCAACTCCTGACTTTAAGGGGTCGACTCTTTTCACTGCAAAATTGCTTCTGAACTCACTATTAAAATAAGTCAACTCTTTGTGCTATGGGGGTCGACTCTTTTTAACAAAGGCCAATATAAGCTATTCTCAGGAAATAAGGGTCGACAATTAGAGGCCAAGGGTTGACACTTTCTTTATGAAATGCAGAAAATAACTTATGAATGACATGTAATGCATCAAATAAGTGTCTAAATCAATTTCAAATAATTCAATAGCATAATCAGGTATACACAATGACATAATCAATCAAGCTATTGGATTGCTCATTCCCAGTTCTCTCCTAATTATACAAAATCTATCTTCACTCAATAGTTTTGTAAATATATTAGCAAGTTGATTATTAGTGCTCACAAAATCAAGTTTAATATCACCTTTTTGCACATAATCATCTATAAAATGATGTTTAATTTTAATGTGCTTTGTACAAGAGTGCTGAATAGGATTCTTAATCAAATTTATAGCACTACTGTTATCACATCTAATGGGAATGTGTTCAAAAGTCAGTCCAAAATCCTCTAGTTGATGTTTGATCCAAAAGACTTAAGCATAACAGCTTCCAGCTGTAATGTACTCAGCCTCAGCTGTGGAAAGTGCAATTGAATTTTGTTTCTTACTAAACTATAAAATAAGTATATTACCAAGAAATTGACAAGAGTCACTTGTGTTCTTTCGATCAACTTCACTATCAGCATAGTTAGCATATAAATAATCGATCAAGTTTGAAGATGTGCCCTTAGAATACCATAATTTAAGATTAGGTGTGTGCTTGAGATATCTAAAAATCTTTTTAACTGCTATAATATGTGATTCCTTAGTATTAGACTGAAATCTAGCACATAGGCATACATTAAAATACATTAAACATGATATCAGGCCTACTAGCAGTTAGATAGAGTAGAGAGCCAATCATACTTCTATATAATTTGGTATCTACAGAAATACCTTTTTCATCTTTGTCAAATTTTGTTGAAGTATTCATGGGAGTGTTCAATGGCCTTGTATCCTCCATATCAAACTTTTTGAGCAAGTAGCTTGGTTTATGAAGATGCCTTTTTTTATTTGTTTTATTTGAAGTTCAATGAAGAAAATTGAGTTCACCCATCATGCTCATCTCAAACTCACCCCGCATACACTTAGCAAATTTCTTACAAAACTTCTCATTAGTAGAGCCAAATATGATATCATCCACATAAATTTGTACAATAAGCATATCATGGTCTTTAATCTTTATAAAGAGTATGGTATCACCCTTTCCTCTTGTGAAGTCATTTTCTATAAAAAGTTTGCTTAATCTTTCATACCAAGCCCTTGGGGCCTCTTTTAAACCATAAAGTGCTTTTGTAAGTTTGAAAATATAATTTAAAATTTTCATATTTTCAAAACCAGGAGGTCCTTCAACATAAACCTCTTCAGAAATATAATCATTCAAGAATGCATTTTTTACATTCATTTGGTAAAGCTTGAAATTTTTGAAACATGAAAATGCAAGCAACATTCTAATAACATCTAATCTAGCTGTAGGTGCATAGGTCTCATCAAAATCAATTTCTTCTTCTTGACTATAGCCTTGAGCTACAAGTTTGGCCTTGTTTCTCACAACAATTCCAGATTCATCCATTTTGTTTCTAAACACCCATTTGATTCCAATCACAGGATGATCTTTAGGCCTAGGAACAAGGTTCCAAACGTCATTCTTTTCAAATTGATTTAATTCATCTTGCATAGCCATGATCCAACATTCATCATTTTCAGCTTCTTGAAAATATTTTGGTTCAATTTGAGATAGAAAAGTAATATGATTGCATACATTTCTAAGAGATGATCTTGTTCTTACCCTTTGTAACGGATCACCTAGTATTTGCTTGGTTGGATGGTTAAGAATAAACTTTCATTCCTTTGGCAGCCCTTCATTCACATGTTGTTGGTTTAATGGAATGTCCTGGTCTTCCTTTTTATGTAGTGCTTCTTCATTTTGAGTTAGATTGATATTCAACTTATCCAAGCTTTGTTCCATAACATCTACATTATTACTCACAATATGCTTTGACAAAGAATTTAGTTTATCAAAGGTAACATGCACAGATTCTTCAACAACTAAAGTTTTTTTTATTGTAAATTCTATATGCCTTGCTATGAGTGGAATAGCCAAGAAAGATACCTTCATCAGATTTTGCATCAAACTTACCAAGGTTGTTTTTATTGTTGTTTAACACAAAACATTTACATCAAAAAGCTCTAAAGTATGAAACATTTGGTTTTTTGTCTTTTCAAAACTCATATGGGGTTTTATTTGAAGACTTTCTCACCAAAACTCTATTCAAAACATAGCAAGCTGTGTTAACAGCTTCAGCCCAAAAATATTTTGACAAATTATTTTCACAAAGTATTGTTCTCCCCATTTCTTTTAAAGTTCTATTTTTCCTCTCAACAATCCCATTTTGCTGAAAAGTTCTAGGTGCTGAAAAGTTGTGTTCAAAACTATTTTCATCACAATATATTTCAAAAGGTTTGCAACCAAACTCACTACCATGATCATTCCTAATTGCTACGATTGTAAATCCTTTTTCATTTTGAACCTTTTTACGGAACTTGGTAAAGAAAATAATTGTTTCATCCTTGTGAGCTAGAAAGAATGTCCAAGTATATCTAGTGTAATCATCAAAATAACAAGAGTATTTTGCTTACCACCTAGACTTAAGGTTCTAGTTGGTCCAAATAGATCCATATGCAAAAGTTGTAGTGGCCTAGAAGTGAATAGCATATTTGTAGGTTTGAAAGAAATTCTGGTTTGCTTCCCCATTTGACATGCATCACAAATTTTATCATTTTCAAATTTAAGTTTGGGAAGACCATTCACTAGTTCATTTTTCAAAAATTTTGACATAATGCTCATACTAATATGACCAAGTCTTCTATGCCACAACCAACTATTTTCACTGTTCATAGCAGTAAGACATTTTATTTTACAAGAGGATAAGTCATTCAAGTTAAAAATATAAAAATTGTCTTGTTTATGTCCAGTCAATATGATCTATTTATCATTCATGTTTACTACAGAGTATTTAGAAGATTTAAACACTACCTTACAATCTTTGTCACATAATTGGATAATGCTTAACAAGTTATGCTTAAGGCCTTTAACAAGTAAAGCATTTTCAATTGAGGTAGAGGAGTTTTTACCAATACTTCCTATACCAACGATTTTGCCTTTGTTATTATCTCCAAAAGTAATTGATCCTCCATTCATTGGTGTGAGTAGTATGAATTGTGATTCATCTTCAGTCATATGTCTTGAACAACCACTATCCAAGTACTAATGGTCCTTTTGGGATTTTGCTTGAAGACAAACTTACAAGGACATTAGCTTAATTTTTCATCTTTGGTACCCAAATCATTTTGGGTCCATGGGAGTTAGTCTTCAATGATCATTTTGGGATCTAAGTATTCTTAGGAGCAAGAGATTTTTGCATAATAAAACATTTGCTAGCCACATGACCTTTTTTTGACAATAAAAACATGTAATTTATGTTTTTGAAATTTTTTTATCCTTACAAGGATTATAACCTATTCTAACTTTATCAAGAGAGCATTTTTGTTTGCCAAGCATGACATTAAGCTTTTTTTTTTTTCATCAACACATCTTGCAAGAGATTTTTCTAAATCATTTACTTTTTCTTTCAAAACAAAGTTCTCTTTGATCAAAATTCCATTTTCATTTTGTAAATCTTCACTCTCATCAGTGAGTGTGGATAACATCTTTTTGAGAAGATTATTTTTGTTGTTCATCTTTTTAAATTCCGCAAATAATTCATCAAAAGTATCTTGCAATTCATCAAATGAAAAACTAGATGGTTTAGTGTGTATTACCTCAAATTCCTCCTCCTGTGCCACGAGACATAGGTTTGCAATTTCTTGAGATTCAGCTTCTTCATCCGAGCTGGATTCCTCATCCTCACTTCATGTGGCAGCTAGAGCCCTTCTTCCTCTGCCTTTCTTTTATTTCTTCTTTAGCATAGGACACTCTACTTTAATGTGTCCCTGCTTCTTGCATTCGTAGCATATAATGGTTGAATCCTTATTGTTGAATTCCTCCTTTGTTTCAGGCTTCTTTCTTTCTTTCTACATTCTTTTCATGAATCTTTTGAACTTCTTTGCAAAAAGGATAAGGTCTTCCTCATCATCATCTTCACTTCCAGATTCATTTTCTAATATGGTGGATTTGAATACAATGGTTTTCTTTTTCTTATCCTCCTCTTTTAGAGCATTTTGCTTTTGAGTCAGTTCATAGGTTATAAGAGATCTAAGAAGTTCCTCAAGTGGCAATATGTTAAGGTCCTTGGCTTCTTGTATTGTGTCACCTTGGCTTCCCATGTCTTTGGTAATGATCTTAGGTTCTTTCTCACTTGTTCACTATTAGGATGTACTCTTCCAAGAGACTTTAAACCATTTATAATTTCAGTGAATCTAGTGAACATTTCAGTTATAAACTCATCAGATTTCATTCTAAATAATTTATAATTATGCACAAGAATGTTAATCTTGGACTCCTTAACCTGATTGGTTCCTTCATGAATCACTTCAAGTCTATTCCAAATTTCTTTAGCAGATTCACAAGTAAAAATTCTATTAAACTCATTTGGGTCTAATGCACAATATAAGATATTCATCATTTTAGCATTAGATTGCATAAGCTTCATGTCATTCTTATCCCATTCGTTTTCTGGTTTAGGGATAACTTCCTTTTCAATGAATTTGGTGGGAGTCGTAAGACCATTAACAATGATCCTCTATAATTCATAGTCAACAGATTGTATATAAATTCTCATTTTATTCTTCCAATAATTGTGATTTGTCCCATTAAACATGGGAGGTCTATTGGTGGATTGACCCTCATCTAGAGAGCTTCCAAATATGGTTGCCACGGATCAACTGTAAGGGTGTTAAACCTTTAAATGTAGAGTACTAGCTCTAATACCAATTGTTGGCCCAAGAGTGCAACCCAAGAAGGGGGTGAATTGGGTTTAACAAATAATCACCAATAATCTTAACTAAAAATATTTAAGCAATTTGATTAATCAAACTAAAGGTAGAATCAAATTGTGTATGCAATGTGTTCATACAATCTCAAACAATAAATGAAAAACAGAGCACAAAATGAACACAATGATTTACCAAGGTTCAGCCACAACTCATTACCTACATCCTCAGCCTCAAGACCCTTTTAAAAGCTCTTCCACTATGTAATCAACAATTACAAAATAGGTGCTAGTTGATCCAGTGCTCAGCTCACTTCTCACAAGAGTTCTTTCCAAGCTCTCAATTCTCTCAAGTGATTTTATCCAAGCTTCACTCAAACTTACAAGAGGTTTTGTCTAAGCTTCTCTCAAACTTATAAGTATTTTTCCCAAACTACATTCAAACTTACAGGTTTACAAACCCACCCAAATACAATAAATTAGGTTTACACACAGTATCTCTCTCAAAGAATGGATAGAATCATTATATATCAGCAATACCCCAATATATTAGCAAAGCAACAGTAGCAACTATGGTTTATGACTTTGAATTCGATTGTTGTAGTTGTATATCACTCTCCCTCGAGTATATATGTTATGGGGATCATATATATATGCCTTAGCTTCGATTCTAGTTGTTGGAGGAAGTGAAGGTTCCATAATAAGCACGAATGATGCACTACAATGTTCAGAAATATTATCGTTACAGTGACATGTGTCGACCCCTAGGATGGAAGTGTCGACACCTTGTTGTTCTGAACACTGTTTCGTAAGCAATCTACCTACATGTGTCGACTCCCTCAACTTTTAGCATATATCTCCAAGGCACTGTCTCGATGTGTCGGCTCTTCAAGGCTCATGTGTCGACTCGTTTACGATTTTTCAAAGTCGTGCAATCTGTCTTGATGTGTCGACACTTTGAGCTCATCTGTCGACTCTTCTAAGCCTTTTTCAAACTCGAGCAATCTATCTCGATGTGTTGACACTTCCAAATTCATGTGTCAACTCCTTACAGGACATATTAAAGCTGTGCACTTTGCCTTCATGTGTCGACCCTTGTAATTTCATATGTCAACTCTTTGAAGGAAATGTCATAGTCGTGCACTCTGTCTTTATGTGTTGACTCCTAATAGACCATGTGTCGACCCTTCTAATGATTCATCAAAGTTGTGCTCATTGTCTCCAAGAGTCGACTCTTTGAAGCGCACGTGTCAACTCTTCTGATGACTTATCAAAGTCGTGCTCACTGTCTCTATGTGTCGACTCTTCTGATGATTCATCAAAGCGAAGCTCACTGTCTGCATGTGTCGACTCTTGCTGGTCTATGTGTCCACACTTGATGAGCTAATTGTCAACTCTTGGAATTAATGTGTCGACTCTTGCTAATTCAGTTGCTCAGGTTCAAGTCAATGTTTTCATGTGACGACCCTTGGAGGTCTAAGTGTCGACTCTTGGCAATTTCATAGACTTCAATTTACAAGACTTCTTCAACCTTCTTCCAATCCTTCAAACACTTCATTGATATTCCAGATTAAGCTTCCAAGGCTTGAAATGACTCCTTCTATGCATATGATTTTTTAAGAGCTTCTTCAATTAATTCATGACTTCATTTGATTTGTTGAGACTTCATCAAATCTTTCAAAAGAGCTTCCAATAGTTGTGATACTCACTTCTCTTAATCTTCAACACCTTCAATCTCTTCGAGATGAAATCAAATCAATTTGATTATGTCTAGGGCTCCTCAATCAACAGTGCTTTTTCCATTGATTTAAGTCTTTTTCAAAATCTTCAAGAAAACTTCAAAGACTTGAGATCTCTTCTCTTCAATTGATCTTTATGCTTCTTTGAACATCTTCAATCTTTTTACTTGATTTTCATCAACTTTTCAATCTATAAGATAAACTTGTTGAATATACCAACCCATCATGCTCTTCAACATTTGTTCTTCATTTACTTTTGAATATTTTCCATCTATAAGATGAACTTGTTGAATGTGTCAACCCATCATGCTTTGCATCGTTTGATCTTCATCAACTTGATTTCTTCTATGATTCTTCAATCAATGTAACTTCTTACATCTATTCAACACTCCAACACACTTTTCAAATATCCTTGACAAGCTTTATTAGTTTTTCAATATATTTAAGCTTCAAGTTATAGTCTAATTAATGCACGATATTTATCTACACACTAAGTAAATTAATTAGATATTTAAACAAAATTTTGTTATCATCAAAATCAAAGTATGGAGTCAACAATCTGTATATCATTTCTATTATGTTTTTTTTGGGTAAATATATGATTTCAATTATAGCATCTTACCAGATTATTTTCTCCAGAATTTTAGAATTCGAAACTGGGACTCGACTCTGAATGTTATCAGGTTGAATCAGCTCAAAAACTGGATCGAGATTTAACAACAATCAAATCTATGTATGCAATTTTCTTTTAAGGGAGATTTTAAAATATATGACTTGAAAAAGGTAATCAGAAATACAAAACAACTTAAATTTATAATTATTCATTTGTTGTTTTTATTGTTTAATTGAAATCTTCTTTTTAAAATTTAAAGGTAGCAGCACTTAGCAATTCTTAAAACTCAAGTAAGACACATATTTCTTTGAGTTCATGCTCTTTCTTTTTCATATATCTTCAAAACATATATTTATTTTTAGAATAGGTCGATTCAGTCAAGTTTTTACTTTGACTCAATATAACTCGGTGAGTCATCTGAAAACTTGAAGTACATTGGATGTTTTTTTTTGTCAACGTCGCTCATTTTTCCTTCGAGTCGAGTTAATTAGTTCAACTCAAACCAAGTTGAAGTAGTCCTTATAAATAGGGATGGCAGTAGATCAGGCGGAGGTGGAGATTTGACCAAATTCACCCTGTATGGAGAGGGTATAAAGGATTCAAAATGAGAATGGAGGTGGGAATAGACTTAGGTTCTTTCCCGCCCCACCCCGCCTCGCCTCGCCCCGCCCTACCTTGCCCTGCCCTGCCATACCCGCTAGACATTAGTGTAATTAGTAATTACCTAGGGCTCAATGATAAATATTAAGACTAAAAAAAAGAGGATTTAACTATAAATTTTAAAACAAAAAATAGGGCTCAACTGTAAATAATAAAATCTTAAAATCTACAATTTGCTAATCATATTTTTTTATTTTTTTATTTTTTTAAATTTATTTTTGGGGTTTTTTGTTCCAGTGATATTAAGCTTGGCGGGTGCGAAGGTGAGAATGGACGGAGATTTTCACTAGCGGGGAGGGGATGGACCTCCAACAAAATTCCAATACGGGTATGGAGGTAGCAATAAAGGTGAATTTTTTAATTGAATGTAGGAATGGAGGTGCCAATTCCTGGCCCGTCTCAGTCCACTGCCATCCCTACTTATAAATTGTAAAGATACTGACATGTAGGAATTCTCAAAACTTAAATAAATATTTCTTTGAGTTGATATTACTATTTTTTTTTAATTTCTAAACATTTATCTGCTTTAGAAAAACTCAACCCAATTGAGTTTTACCTTGACTTGGAAAAACTTAGTGAGTCATCTAAAAGCTTAAATGATATTAAACTTTATTTTTGTCATTGTCAATAATTTTTCTATCGATCTAATTTGGTCAACTCAAACCAAGTCAAACTGAATTTTTAAACATTGATATTGACATTGTCGCACATAATTTACAGGTCGATTTTTTTTTTTTTTTTTTTTTGGGCTCATATAAAGATCGGGTTAGAAAACCCAACTTCATCCTAACTTGATATAGTACACATGTATATTTTTATATTTATATATATGGGCATATCTTTTAAAACTTAAGAAACTATAAATCTAGATTTTGTCTTTTTTCCTTCTATTTGGAAACTTGAAATTTGGGTTAGTATCACATAAATTTCAAGTGAATAAATGAGTCAATGAGACACAAAACATACATCTATCCAGTGGGGGAAGTGGAGGGAAAACCGGCTCCCAAGTTACTCTACTTCATCTCAATAGAATTTTTGCACGCCCTCGAGATTATATGCCTAACATTGTGCTTCTTTTACTTTATTGTTTTAACAAATATTTGAGGCAACTGTATTATCTATTGTACTTTATTTTAAGGACAAACTATCATCTGGTCCATTAAACTTGGCTTTAATTTTCAATGTCAATTCATGAATTTTAGATTTTTCCTATTGAAGCCTTCCAACTTTCATAATTAAGTCAATACAGTCTATCCCGTTAACGATAGCGAGAAAAACTATTATGTCATATTAGGAGCTTACCACTTAAGCTAATTGTAGGTTATAAATTAAGAAAAACATTATCTATACAAGAAATAGGGATGGAGACTGAGAGAACCAATACCAATTTAAGATGAAGTTCAACTGCAGGTTAAGATGTAAAAGATACGTTAAAAAGACGATGAATAAAGTTAGATTTTCTCACATATGTTAATGAGTTATTCTATATTGACTTAACTATTACAAGTTTGTGGGCTTACGTACAACCAAAAAAGTTTTGAAGTTCAAAGATGATATTCAAAATTTGAATGCCAAATAATGGTCTACACATTTTTTTTGGTATGTAGAGGATAATTATGCCCCTTCTTTTGGATGTCATATATACATATATTAATTAAAAAAATTTATTGGCCTAACTCAATCCTAAAAACTAACTTATAAGGGGAGGGTTGCCCAAAAACGTGTATAAAAATCATGGCATCATATTTAAGTGACGTGAGACTTCACTCACATATATATATATATATATTTATAGCTGATTCTGCATCCCTTTATTTTCTGAAATTGTATGGTATTGCATTATTATATCTGGATTTGTTTGCTGAGAAATGAACTTTCACTACTATCATTGAAGGATTTCATTACAGTGAACTTTGGACTTACAGTTCAAATCACAATTCACAAAAGAAGTAAAGCTTGAAATGATAGGTCTCAGATTTAAATATGTATATATATATATATATTCTCACCCCAACCTTCCTCCCACACCTGTATCTTCTGTTCTTGAACTTATCCTTTGAACCTATAGGCAGACTTAATAGCACGAAAGTAAGAGTTTGCTTTGCACCAAAAATAGAATAGGTGGCTTCAGATGCATTTTATATATAACCCCAAAAAATTGACCATTAGTTTAAGTATAATAACATTAGCTTCAAGTTAAGTTGTTGTACTCATGCTAAACATGAAATCTCAAGTTCAATCACTTCTTACATTTTTTATTTGAGAAAAAATAAAAAGAATATAAAAAGGAGACGGAAAAGAAAAAGAAATAAGGAATTTCAAGTTCTTACATATATATATATATATATATATATTGTTCTTTTACTATTTACTTTTTCTCACAATCAAACATAAGACATAATTTCATATATCTCTTTTTGATTTTTCCTCAACAAATTCGAGATACAAACACAGTGTAAGAAAAATACATCATAGCTTAGGGGATGTTTGGACATCATTTTAAAAAAGCCATAATTCATAAGTTTAAGTTAGTTTTAAAAAGTCACTTATTTCAAAAGCTTTTTCAAGCTTAAGCTAGATTTAAAAAGTCACTTTTTTCGATGAGAACCAAACACAGTTTAAAAAAGTCATAAATTTAATCCATAAGCTATTAAATAATTCACCATCCAATCACCCCCTAATCCTTCAAAGTCCCCGCCTCTCCATAAGTGACTTGTAGTCACCAATAGAATAAGGAATTAATGAGAATCATTTGGTAGGACATCAGTGATTTATAGCTTGGGCATCCATTTCTAGTTTCAAATTTGTGTTTCTTGTGGTCCAATTTGACTCTCATGCCGGCGGCAGGAGCCTGTAATTCTACAGCCACACTCGTTGCAAGCCTGATGTGTTTGGAGTAGCCCGTAACTCACCTGCTCATATGGTCACAATTTATAATTCTGCTTCTTCATGAAAGACTCTCCATTCACATTCACAACTAGAACAATTACCATTGGATGCCCTGTTTCAACAATAGAATAATGGACTCAAGAAGAATCCCGAATAGCTCTCTATATACCAACTTAGAGTTCTATGATTACAAGCTTAGAATCTCTAAGAAAACACATGTTGGGTTGACTCGGTTAGACAATGCCCCAAAGACATGTCTTTTGAATATAAGATAGACATGTCTACAAGAGACATGCATGTCTCTTAAACCACTCTCTCTCTCTCCTAACAAAATATAAAAATTATTGTGAGAATAGGTTCTTGGCTGTGAACCATAAGTGTTGTTCATTAATGTAACAACACTTTTTCTCAAGCGCAAGAATTTTATTTTATGGCTTGGGCTTGAAGAAAGATTTCTCACCAGGGACAAGCTGGTACATCACATTGATGATACTTCGTGTTCTCTATGTAATGCTCAAGTTGAGTCATTAAGGCAGATTTGGGATGAGATTAAAAGATGGTTGGGTTTTTTGTGGGCATTGACAACCCTCAAAACAACTGCAAAATGGACCATCAAAGAAGCCTGAGGTATGGGAGTTCATGCCATTGTCAAGAAGATTGGTTTGGCTTGCACGGTTTACTACATTGGGGAAACAAGGAATTCTAGGCTGTTCGAGGGCATAATTTCTCACCCAATTACTATCATCAGAATTATCAAGATCTAAATATACAGAGTCATTCATGCTACTTTTCCCAACTTTCGAGAGCTGTGACAGAACTGTATTCTTATTGATTTTTGTGTTTCCTTTATTATGGTTTTTGTGTTTTGTTCATAATTTGGAAGGGCCATGTTGGCTTTTGTGTTTTCATTTTCTTTTAGATTTTGGTTTGTATTATTTTGAGGTTCGGCCTCTTTGTTTGCTCAAGGATACTCTCATAGCTTTGAACATTTTTTGGGCTATCAAATTTATTTATTGATAAAAACAAAAGAATTCAAAAGAAGGCGACTAGAATATCCTATTTGAGTTATGGGTTGAACCGACAAAGGTATGGGAACCTTAACTCATTGCTTCCACATTTGTCTATGAATTCTAGCAAGCTACGCAAATTCTCTTTCACCATTTCCTCTATCAAGAACTATAACTCAGTTAAATCATAATACAATACGTCTTCCTTTTCACAGTGCCGATAAATTAAGGATGCAAGTTTGATCATAAAATTAAAAATGATAGGGAGAAAGTACGATTATAATATAATAGAAGAGAACTAACAAATCGTCCTTCTCTGTTAAATCAATGCGTGAACTCAATCTTATTGTTTGATTTTTAGCGTGCAACACTAATTCAAACCTTAATCGTGGACTAGTCAGGTGTTTGCCAACTTAATTTAGTCCTCTTTCTATAACATATATAAGGAAAAATATATATAACATCAAAATTATAAACCACAGGCAAAGTTTATACCTGTTCGTAGTCAAGTCTGAACTGCAAATTAATTATACCAAGTTGATGTCGTTTAACTTTAACCCATGGTAATACTGGATTTTCTACTAATCAAAGTAACAATAATACAATTGGTAGGTGCATGGTTTTTCATTCCTAGAAGAAAAAAAAAAAATGAAGAGAAAAATGAAATTAGAAGTGTCGAAATAAACCAAAACTGACGCCAAAATGGGCTAAAGTATGACCTGATCCAAGATCATTTTATTTCTTGTTTCAGAAGAAACTTTTGGCTTAAAAAACAAAAACAAAGAAGAAGAAGCAACATGGACAGTTTTGCTCTGACCATGAAATAGAAGAGTTAATCGATTGAATTGACCTGACCTAGAAGAGTAAATCGATTTAATTGACCTGACCATTTGGGAGGAACAAGAGGTCCATGTTACTTTGAGTTTGACCAGTCAGTACTACAGTGTGGGTAAAGTGGACACCGGTTAATCTTTCCTATCGTCAAAGGCTATTGAAAGATTATATAGCTACCTATGTTTCGTACAATAATCTGAGAGGCTGTGTGAAAGGGAAAAAGTATAGTTAAAGGTAGTACGAGATTATTTAATATTTATATATATTAAATTTTGTAACGTATTATTTAAGATAATTATATTCTATTTTTTTATAATTTAAGTTAAAATTGAATAATATCTTATAGTTAAAAAGTAAATATGTGATTTTTTGTGATTTAAACTTATTTATCAAATAAATAAAAATCGTTAGATTTAAAAGAAATTATATCATACGTATATTTTTGTTATTTTATCTATTTAAATTAGAATATCAAAAAAATAATTTGGTAAAATAACAAAAAAACTTTGATAGACAAATTTTTATTTTAGCATAAAAATGTCAAATCACCTTTTTGATATTTTAAATTAAAAAAATAAAATGATAAAAATACCCTATGACATAATTTTTGTTAAATCTAACAGTTTTCATTTATTTTGTAGATAAGTTTAAACCACAAGAAGTTATGTATTTATTTTTAAACCATAAGATGATCATCTTATTTTGACTCAAACTATATGGGGTAAAGTGTAATTATTCTTATTATTTATTGCATTGAAAGTCTCGTCATAATTATAAATTTATGTTTCTGACATAATAAAACATCCCATATCCCATTAGAATAGAGATGAATATGGAGCAATTGGTAGCAATTGGTACTGTGTGACTGCTGGAATTTTTTTCGTGTGAAAGAGACCTTTGTCTTGGGGGAAATTTTTGGTAATGTGATAGTATTTATGGTATTGGTATTCAACAATAAAAAAAATAATAACTCTTTATTTCTTTATAGTTTGAGCGAAAATCACATGATCTCATATAATTTAAATTAATCATATAACTAACTATCTTGTGATTTGGATTTAACTATAAAATAGATAAAAATTATTAAACTTAACAGTAATTATGTCATAAAGGTATTTTTATCATTTTATCTCTTTAAAATAAAACATAAAAAAGAAATAATTATATTTTATTCCGTTGCAGTTTAATAAAAAATTACATAACCTCTGTGTAATTTAAAAATAAATACATAACCTTTATGTAATTTGGACTTGAATGTAAAGTGATTGGAAATAGTTAAAATTAACAAATTAATAACAATTATGTTACAAAGGTATTATAAACATTAAAAAAGTGGTTTTTCATTCCTAGAAGAAAAAAAAAAAAAGGAGAAAAATCAAATTGGAAGTGTCAAAATAAACCAAAACTGGTGCCAAAATGGGCTAAAGTATGACCTGATCCAAGATTACTTTATTTCTTGTCCCAGAATAAACTTTTAGCTTAAAAAAAAAATGAAAAAAGAAGAAGAAGCAAATGGACAGTTTTGCTCTGACCATGAAATAGAAGAGTAAATTGATTGAATTGACCCGACCAATTGGGGGGAATAAGAGGTCCTTGTTATTTTCAGTTTGACCAATGAGTACTACGGTATGGGTGAAGTGGACACCAGTTAATCTTTCCCATCTGTCAAAGGCTATTTGTCACGTATTATTTAGGGGTAATTACGATCTATCCATTTCCAATTTAAGTCAAAATCAATGATTTCTTGTAATTTAAAAATGAACATAACTCTTTGTAATTTAAATTTATTTGTAAAATAAATAAAAGTTGTTAGATTTAAAAAAAAATTCTATTATACGTATATTTTTGTCATTTTATCTCTTCAAATTAAAATATTAAAAAAATAATTTAGTAAAATAACCAAAAAAAAACTTTAATAGACAAGCTTTTATTTTGACATAAAAATGCCAAATTACCTTTTTAATGTTCTAAATTAGAGAAATAAAATAACAAAAATATTCTTATGACATAATTTTCGTTAAATCTAACAAATTTTATTATAAATCTAAACCACAAGGGGTTCTGTGTTCACTTTTAAATCACAAAGAGATTATCTTATTTTGACTCAAATTATAAAGAGTAAAGTGTAATTACCCCTATTATTTATTGTATTGAAAGTCTCTTTATAATTATAAATTTATGTTACTAATGTAATAAAACATCCCATATCCTATTTTAATAGCGATAAATATGGAGCAATTGGTACTGTGTGACTGCTTGAATTTTTTCCGTGCAAAGGAGACCTTTGTCTTTGGGGAAATTTTTGGTAATGTGGTAGTCTTTATGGTATTGGTATTCAATAATAAAAATAATAATAACACTCTATTTCTTTGTAGTTTGAGCGAAAATCACATGATCTCGTGTAATTTAAATTAACCATATAACTAACTACCTTGTGGTTTGAATTTAACTATAAATAGATAGAAACTATTAAACTTAACGGTAATTTTGTCACAAAGATATTTTTGTTATTTTATTTCTCTAAAATGGAACATAAAAAAGAAATAATTATATTTTATTCTCTTGCGGTTTAATCGAAAATTACATAATCTCTATATGATTCAAAAGTGAACACATAACCTCTATATAGTTTGGACTTGAATGTAAAATGACTGTAAATTGTTAAAATTAACAAATTAATAGCAATTCTGTCACATGGGCATTTTAAACATTAAAAATATGATTTTTCCTCTATGTCAAAATAAATGATTGGCCTTCTCAGTAGCATTTTTTTCATTTCACCAAAACCGTCGCAGTTCCATTTATTTTACAAATAAGTCTAAACTACAAGAGATTATCGTTTTTGCTTTTCATGTTATGAAAAATTAAACAAAAAATTCGCGATCTTTTCATTTTTGATGTTCTTCAAAACAAAAAGTCAAAATTACCAAAAGTGCCACCATCTTTATTTTCATATCGAAACAGTTTTAGAAACTCCAAAAAATATTTTTTTTAATTCCTAAAAGTTAGGTTGTTTTATAAATTTTTTAAAAAATAAGTTTTAAAACTAATTTATTAAATACGGTGTCAACAAAAACAAATTTTAAAATCAGTTTGCCAAACGAGTTCAACTTTTTGTTGTGTCATTCTGATGCTGGCACGGTGGCTTTTTAAAAACTTTTTTGAAAACAAAGTTTTAGAACTGATTTATAAATGTGGTGTGTCGGCAAAAACAAATATCAAAAAATCAGTTTGACAAATGCAAAACTAAAACCAAACCGGTTCGACTTTTTGAGGAGGGTGTCGTAAATATTTGACGAATCAAAAATAGTGTTGACTCTTGACTAATCAAACGGTGATGGGACATTTTAATTTTTGATGTCTACCCTCTACAGGACATCATGTCTTAATACTTTTTTTGGCTCCAACTTCCTTCGGTGTACATCAATTTAATAGGTTGAAAATATTTTGTTCTTTGAAGAAACCAATTAATGGATATGTAATTAAGGGTCTTACTAATATATGTTTTTATAGTATATTTTAACATATTTTGTTTAAAAATTTTAATACTTTGTACAAGTAGATAAAGTATACTTAAAATATATTCTAAGAGCACATGTTAATATTTGTTTTTTTTTTTTGTCGATACTAACATTTGCCTAAGTTTTTTTTTATTGTTTATTGTGAAAAATGAATATGTAAATAGATTACTTGACATATTTGTTAAGAAGCATTACCTCTTAATACCACACAATTATCTGTAAGAGATCTCATTACACTGATATCAGGATCAAAACTTAAATTTTACTAAATGCTTTGAACACTAAAAAATAGATTTAGACCTACCAAACAGTTATAAAAATTTGAACTCAAACATTGGATAAAAAAAATTCAAATTATTACCTACTCAACCAACCAATACATTTGCCTTAAGTTTTAGTTTTTTTTTCATGGAGAGAGAGAGAGAGAGAGCACGATAACTCAAAGCAACCTGAGCAGCTATGGGAATGGGTTATGGGCAACATGGTTTCCCAAAATCAAGACTCCTCTTTGACCCGTCCTTTTCTGGGCAAGTAAATAGGCCTCTCTTTGACCTTGACCATATGTGCTTTGTCCTTGTTGAATGGAGTACCACCATTGCAGTCTATTTGTTTCATTCATGTACTCATGATTAGCAATTGCTGATCAATTCTTTGAGTTAAAAAGAAGTTGCGGTTCTTACAAATTTATGTACATAATAAACAACGTATATATAGGATATTAATACCAGTTAGATATAGCTAGGAACAAAGTTTCTGTCCTCGTCCATTGACATGCATCCATAATTTGGACCAAGTTTTTCTTTACTTCTCTTCCAAATTAGAGTTTGAGTTGCTGAGTGAAACCTACTTTGGTAATGAAAATTCTTGCTCCATCTCTATAATAGAGTCAAAGAGCCATGTATATGTATACATACCTGCGTACATGTATATATACTTATATATATATACATATAACAAAAAGTTTGACATTTACCAACTCAACCAGCCGCCCACCACCGTGGAATGAAAACTTCCAAACACTTCAGCCATCCAAACTTCATTAGGTTATGGTCCTCGCTCCTACAGTTTATTGACTTCAATTATTTAATCGCTCTTAGATTGTTAATGACGTGACGTGATTACCACAACAAAGAAGAGCAATAAAGTATTATTTACTAATTTTTATATAAAGTAACTTCAGCTGAAATCCACTGGCCTTACCATTTGAAGTCCTCCCCTAAGGTTTCTCTTTCTCTCTCTCTCTCTCTCTCTCTCTCTCTCTATATATATATATATATTGTGGCATCTGTGTATATAAATTCAGAGATAAGACGTCGGCTTTGAAGTGATCAAATTGAGGTTAGTAGCACAACAGAACACGTTTGATACGGGTAGAGATGAAGTTCTCTTTTCCATGCTTCTTTCCTTCTTCGGAGATCCCCATTAACAAGAGCAAACGAGGTAAAATTTTATTCTTCTTCTTCTTCTTCTTCACTAGTTAGTTACAATTAATTTGCACTTGTTTATCTTAAAAAATCTTAATTAATCATTGATAATGTCCTTCCACCTAGGAGATAGTTGGATTTTCTTGTTCCTTTTCGTTTCTATTTACTATGTCAAGAATGAAAAATGTTTTTGCAAGCATTCCATATCACAATTACCATCAACCAATCAATATCGTTAAATTAATTCTGAAAATGGTTCAGTAATAGCAAAGTTAGTGAAAGTTGATGAATATATATATATATATATATATCAATCTCGTTTTCATCAAGCTTGTAAAACATTTTATATAAAGTCATTGACGATGATGGTATTCGTATTATAAATGGCTTGCTCATTTCCAAAATTTCATTTTTTTACCATCCTTTTAGAACCTGAATTTTTGGTGAAAAGAACAAAGAAAAAGAAAAAAGTGAAAAGAAATGCAACAAAAATGCTTTCATTTGTTTGTTTTCCTTTACTTTCTTTTTTTTACTACCGAAAATTTGAGTTCTAAATAAAATATTAATGTTTTTTAAATATTTGACACGTCAGTGACAACGGAAAAAACCTCATCAAGGAATTGTTAAAAGGCAACTGTAATGGAAAGCTCTATGGATTTGACTTAAATATGAATGACGACGGAAAAAACCTCATCAAGGAATTGTTAAAAAGGCAACTGTAATGGAAAGCAGTATAGATTTGACTTCAATATGAATGCAGCAGTCGAATGAGGCAACATCAATTATTGTTATTATAAATTTTATGATAGTGGTTTAGGCTAACACTTAATTGTGCATATATATATATATATATATATGTATTCAGGTGTTGAAACCCTTCAAACTGTTCATGCATTCACATACGATGAACTGAAAGTTGCCACCAAGAATTTCAGCTCATCCAATAAGATTGGTGAAGGTGGATTTGGCACTGTTTATAAGGTAAAATTCCACTCTGCTTTAGTTTCTCTACTCAACACAAGGAAAGGGCAAAAAAGAAAAAAAAAAAAAAGATAGATAGAAAGGAAAACTTCTCAAGGAAATGGTTTTATATATACAATTGCTAGCACCAACTTGGAATAATTTTTACTAGCTAGGCTCAAATATCAAATCTCCTTGTGGGTTAAGGCTATACTTGACAGAAATGATACTACTATGGAATTCTTTGTTTGGTAATGAGGTTTTTTCCTTTTTCTTTAAAAAGGGAACACTTCAAGATGGAAAATTTGTAGCTGTGAAAGTGCTTTCAGAGGAATCGAAACAAGGAGATCGGGAGTTCATGGCTGAGATAGCTTCATTATCCAATATTAGGCATGAAAATCTTGTTAAGTTGCATGGTGGTTGTGTTAACGGGGCTTGTAGAATCCTTGTTTATGATTACATGGAAAAGAACAACCTTTGTCAAACCTTGCTAGGTAAATTTCCATTTCTCCTTAAAAAAATATGATTCCTATTTCTTTTCTTTTCTTTTCTTTTCCATTCTATATGGAATGTCCATTAATTTCTTCACTTGAATGCCAGGTGGGGAGGAAAAAAGAGTCAAATTCAGTTGGAAAGCACGGTGCGAAATTTCCTTAGGCATTGCTCAAGGGCTTGCCTACATTCATGAAGAAGTTAAGCCTCGCATCGTCCATCGGGATATCAAAGCTAGCAATATACTTCTTGATCGGAACTTTGCTCCTAAAATTTCAGATTTCGGCCTATCCAAGTTATTTTCCACGAACATCACTCACATAAGTACACGAGTTGCTGGGACATTGTAAGTAAAGATCCTCTCTCTCTCTCTCTCTCTCTCTCTCTCTCTCCATCCATACATTCCTGCAAACTTCTCTCCAATGCATAGGGTGGGTTTATAAGTAGCATAGACTTAGAAACAATTATGTAAAGATTTGGATGCTGGAAGTCGTAGCTAAAACTGTGGACGATTAAATTAGCTTTGTTCAAACACGCAACCGAGAAAATCCTCATGATCTATTAATTTTTTTTTTTTGTTTTGGTGTCAAAAACAAGTGGCTCCAAAGATAGCTAGTGACATGAAAATTACAACTCCCATGGCCAGTAGTTTCAACTACAATGCTGTTAAGTTAAAATATGAATGAGAAGCTTATAGTAAACCAAAAACCAGGGCCGGAGCCACTACAAGCTTCAGAGGTGGCAGCTGCCCCCTCAAGTTTTAGAGAATTGGATTTTTTACCAATAATTATTTTACAAATTTCTTAACTTGTCTCCTTTAAAATTTAGAAATATCATCCTCAAGTTTTTAGACTTCTAATTTTTTTTCTTACAATTTACAAAATGCTTCTCAATTTGCTCCTCTAAAAATTTATAAATGTCTCTCCTAAATAGTTATTCTTGTACTGAAGACCAATTATATATCATATGTGTGAGCTTATATACATTGCACATATATATATATATACAAAAATTAAGTGCCCTATTGTTAATTATCAAAAATAAATTTTCAGGGTTTTAATTAATGATTGCCCTCAGAATTAATTTTTTGGCTCTGCCTAAAACATAAAAAACAATATTAGTGATTTCAATTGAAGGCATTCTCCCTTCCTTTTATTTTTTTTGTTTTTTTAAAGTTGCTTGAGAACATTTTGTTTTTGATGAGTGAGTTGCTTGCAAAGATTTTTGTTCTTAAATTTTATCAAGGTTTATGGATTTTGTAGTGCAACGTACCATTTCGATTCAAAGTTGTAGCTAGTGACAATTATGTTGAATTTTTCTGTTTTTTGACATGGAAGAGGCTATCTTGCTCCAGAGTACGCCGTCAGCGGACATTTAACGCGAAAATCAGATATCTACAGTTTTGGTGTGCTACTTCTAGAGATTGTCAGCGGAAGATCAGCGGTTGACTTTGATCTACAACTTGGAGAGCACTATCTTGTTGAGAAGGTAACAAAAGTCAACATGAAAACAATATCCACAACTAATTAGAATTTGGTGCCACAAATAGAGCCTTATGACTTTCAACTATTTAGCATGTTGAAAGTTTAAAATAATCTACAAATTGTTTTCGAAAAGTCAAATACATTTAGTTATTCAACCACTTATTGGCATATAAGCCATGCATGTTAATTGCTTTTGTGTATATATAAATCTAAAGTCAAAATGTTGATCATCCATTCGTGCAGTTTGAACATCTCCTTACATTGTGTTTGAATTGAAGATTTGGTAAGGAAAAAAGAAAAGAAAGAAAATATAAAATTACATCGTATGTTTAATTTTAGAAAAGAGCAAGGTAAAAGAGCAGAAAATGAAAAGAACTACTCATTTTGTTTCTCTTTTTAAGGGTAGGGCTGTAAATTAGCCAAGTAGATCCAAGTAATAGGTTGTTCAAGTTTGATTTAAAAATTTTAATGAGCTTCCAAATATACTCAATCATGGCTTACTTAACTTTGTAGCCGATTTCAACTAACATTAGTCTAATCGAGCTTGAGTAACTTGTTTTTTTAAAAGATGTAAGTTTAAAAAATTAACGAGTTTTAAAATATATCCCGATTTAATTTATTTACAAGCTAAATACAAAAGGAGTTTGAGTAGATTTATTTGTTTTACATTCAACAAACAAGCTAAGTATATCATCTATCTTTGCTTTAATCTCTCAGTATACATGTGAATGGGAAGTCTTGTGACTATGACAGGCTTGGGAGATGTACAAGGCCAACAGGCTTGTGGAGCTGGTAGACCCTGTGCTAAAGATGAACTTTTCCGAAACAGAGGCCGTCCGATTCCTCAAGATCGGCCTATTGTGTGTACAAGAGATCAGTAGGCTCCGACCCCACATTTCAACAGTCATTAAGATGATGTGTGATGAAATCGAGATCAACGGTATAGAAATATTGCAGCCAGGACTCATCACTGATATCATGGATGTCAAGATAGGCCAGCGCAGCTCCTCACCAAGCATTGTTAGCGCCCGTAGCCCGCTGGTGTTTCCTCTTTGATTAGCAAAAAGACTTGACACAGTAGTAAATTCACAAATTGTTTGATGTACACATGTATGTATATTATGTACTGGTTAGCATAGTAATTTCAATTTCTTTAATTATACCAGTAAAATTAAATGACATGATGTTGTTGTCATTGTTACTTTTTATTAAAAAAATGTTACACGTAATCTTATTTTTTAATATCTATTTTCACTGAATTTATTATTCTGGGTTCTATGCCTTTGTGTCTAGAAGTGAAAAAATAGATTATATAACATCACTTTTTTTTATTATTATGATCATATGTCAATATTCAAAATTTCTCACCTAGATGATATATCTCTTCTTTAATTCTGGGGTCGTCTTGAAATACTACATCATTCCTCTTCTCTTCTAATATAGTAGGGTCTCGTTGTTAGGTGACTCTCAAAACACCTTAGAAGACCCACTACATTGTAAGAAGAGCAAAAAAGATAACATGATACTCCAAAAGTACCGAATAATTTGCTTGCTTTCTTGTATGTTGCGGATAAAGTTAGCATTCACTTGGTGTTTGGACATATATTTTAGAGGTAATTACACTTTATCTTCTTGTAGTTTGAGCGAAAATCAAATGATTTCCCTATCATTCAAAAGTGAATACATAATTCTCTTATAATTTGAACTTATTTGCAAAGTGAATGAAATCATGATAGATTTGATAAAATGAAAAAAATGCTCCTACAAAGGACAACCCTTTTATTTTGACATAAAAGAGCAAAATCGTCTGTTTCAGAGGAAAGTTATTTATTCACTTTTAAATCATAATAGAGTCATATGATTTTTGCTCAAACTACAATGGAGTAAAGTGTAATTATCCCAACATTTTACATTTGGAAAAGGCGTCTAAATTTTAAGATTTAGAATCCAACAGATTTTTTATTTTATTTTATTACGTCACGTGTTAGTAAATTAACTAAAACAAAAATTGTTATCTCATTTAAACCTCTAATTTCATCTATTATTAAAAAAATTAACAAAATAAGATTATGAATTTAAATGATTTAATTATTCTGAATATTAAGGTCTTATAGGGGAGTTGTTGGACATTAATATTTACTATTGGTTGACTTTGTATGGTCTAAAAGTATATGGGGTTTCCTAGTCCCCGAGGGATTAAACCCTAGTCTGCGAAGGATTCATCCATTGTGCATACCCTAGTCCCAGTGTAGATAGTTTGTCGTTGATCTAATTGAAGAGCAGATTAGTTGAGGTGTACGTAAGCTGGACTCATCACCCCTAACTGCAATAGCACCAAAAAAAAAAAATAGTATATTGGATATGCAACATTGGCTTGATGCCAAAATGTAATTTAATATTTATTTCCAAAGCCTAAAAAAATTGTAGTATGTTATAAAATTAAAAGAATATAAAACAGATAAAATAACTCAACGTAAAATATAGTGAATGTTGACTCAAGGTTGATCCCCATGTTGATTTTGATGATAACTAAATCTTATGTTATTTTACTAATGCATTTGCTTAGTGTGCAGATTAATAAAGATTATAATTTAGACTTAGAAGTTTGACTTTAAGTCTAATACGTGTCAAAGTGAATGCACAACAAGTTAAGTTCAAACAATGCACCAAGAGTTATGTAACACACCAAACTGAGCAATGACACTTATTCCAACTTTAAACAAATGATTTGCATTTGAAGAAAGTGAAGGTGTTCAAAAGAAGATTTCATTAAGTATGCATAGACTCAATAAAGATGACTCGAATTCAAAGAGATTAAAGGTGTTCAAAAGAAGACTTCATCAAGTGTGCAAAGATCAATTGAAGATGATTTGATTTTGAAGAGATTGAAGATGTTTGAGAAGAGAATTCATCGTAATTGCAGAATCTCTACAAAGAATCCAAGTGAAGACTTCATCTGAGATCAATGAAGATAATATGTATTTAGAGAAATGAAGATGTTCAACAGTAGACTTCATCAAGTTTATAAAAGACTTATTGAAGTGATCCTAAAGAAGAAAGAAGGATATCTAGCAAAAAGGTAGAACTCGGCAATGAAGAAGAAGAGCTCTGCAATAATGAAGTGAAGTTCTGACAGCTTAGAAACCAAAAAAAGATGATTATCAAATGATAAATTCAATTCAAATTGAATAAAGGACAATTTTGATGAATTGAAAACTTTGATCCATCATCTTACCCTAAAGAGAAGACTCCTTGACGATCTTATAGTATTGCTGAAGTTAAACTTGATCATTAGAAGAGTGAATGAAGATTTTTGGGCAATGTGTCAACACATGAAAATGAAGAGTTGACACATGAAGACAAAATCCAAATATTTGAAAACAGAATTATCAAGTGTCGACATATGGAGACAATGAACAACATCTGAAAAATGCAGACCAAATATGTCGACACCAGAAAAATAATGGCTAGTTTTTCTAACGTTATAACGAACTGGATTTGCATTAAATGAGCCCCAACAACTTTCAACGGATGAAATCAATACAGGTGTTTATATACAAGCTTCCAACTGCATTTATAAACAAGAGACACAAGAAAAACAAGTACCACTGACTGATCAAACTGAGAAAATCTGAATATTCCTCTTGTCTTCATTGAGTGAGTTTTTATTTTTCCTATCCACTCTTGATAGAGAGTTTGTATTTCGTTTGTACAACTTCATATATCTGTAAGTGAGAGTTTGAGAGTTCTCTTGTAGAAGAAAAACTCTTGTAAGTTGAAGTGGATCTTGAACAAAATCACTTGGTAGCCGGAAGAACTTGGGAAGAAGTTCTTGTGTAAAAGTGAGCTGAACACTTGGTAAATCAGCATCCATTTTGTAATTGGAGATTGCATAGTGGAGAAAGACTATAAGGGGATCTTAGGGTGAGGACATAGACCATGAATTGTGGTTGAAACTCAGTAATTCTTGGTGTGCTTTCTATTACTCTGTTTTCATTTCTCCTTTGATTACATTGCATTATATATATATATATATATATCTTGATCACTATTCTATTGATTAGATTAATTTTAATTAATCTTAATTGCGACTAAATTCTGAAAAACCCAATTCATCCCTTTCTTGGGTTGCCTTTTAGGCCAACAATTGGTATTAGAGCTTGTATTCCTATTTTAGGCTTAACATCCTAGGAATAAATCTATCGCAACGAATTTTGGAAGCTCTCTCGGTGAGGGTCAATCCACAAACAGACCACTTATGTTTAATGGCACAAATTACAACTATTGGAAGAATAGAATGAGAATCTATATTCAATCGGTAGATTATGAATTATGGAGACTTATAGTAAATGGTCCTAAAATCCCTACAACAAGAATAGAAAGAACTGATGTCCCTAAACCTAAATCCGAATGGGATGAAAATGATTTAAAAATACTGCAATCTAATGCCATAGCTATGAATATTCTATATTGTGCACTTGATCCCAATGAATTCAATAGCATTTCCACCTGTGAATCGGCTAAAGAAATATGGGATAGACTAGAGGTAATCCATGAGGGTACCAATCAAATTAAAGAATCTAAAATCAATATTTTGATACATAATTACGAATTGTTTAAGATGAAACCTGATGAGTCTATCACCGGAATGGTTACAAGATTTACTGATATTATTAATGGTTTAAAATTTCTTGGAAAGGTGTATCCTAACAATGAGCAGGTGAGGAAGATTCTAAGATCATTACCAAAAGCTTGGGAAGCTAAAGTCACGGCAATTCAAGAAGCAAAAGACATCAACACATTGCCTCTTGAAGAACTCTTGGGCTCTCTAATGACTCATGAGCTTACTCAAAAGCAACATGCCTTAGAGGATGAAGAAAAGAAGAAAAGGGCAGTTGCATTTAAGTCCACCAGTCAAGATGATGAATCAGCGAGTGATGAGAATGAGGATGAAGTTGCATTCATTACTCGAAAATTTAGAAGATTCATGAAGAAGAAATGGAAAGGTGGAAAGAAGCATGAAACCAAAGGAGAACCTAGTAAAGAATCCAATATTATATTCTATGAATGCAAGAAGCCTGGCCATATAAAGGCAGAATATCCTCTGCTCAGAAAGAAAGGAAAGAAATATCAAGAGAAGAAGGTAATGGCAGCCATGACATGGAGTGTGTTGTGCCCATGTTTTTGGGTGTTCAAGGTCCTTTCGGCTCTGAAGATCCTAAAGCATGGAACTCTGTCATTAGAACTCATCCTCTTAGAAGGACAAGTGCAACTAGGTTTGAAAATTGGTTTGACTAAGGGTTTTTCAGAAAAATAGGAGTCGCCACTTAACTAGATTAAGGTGAGTTAGGGCACCTAAAACTAAGTGTTAATCCGAAGACTAAACTTAGGGTTTTTAGAAAAGATTTTTGAAAACTCCCTCAAGAGGGGGTTTTTAAGAAAATAGGTTGTTTGGCAACCTTTGAAAAGATTTAAGCCCTTTCGGAAACAAACTCTATTTGGTCTTTCGAAAACAAAAATCTATGGTTCGGGGGTTGGTTACATGTAGGGAAGATATCCTAAGATCATCACCTTACCCTGCCCTTTCGATACCTACATGTCTAATCACCCTTTTGTTCGCTCACTAGAATAAACGGTTACCATTGTCCACTTAATATCCACTTTAGAATTTTGAAAACGGGGTTTAGTCATCACTTTTCAGATGGATGATGCATGATGCAAGTTTTTGGAAGAAATTTAAAAATAATAAGGGTTTTGAAAGAGTTTGGAATAGGAACTTCGAATTGATTGGAATTTTTAAAAAAGGGATTGGAGTTGAAATAAAAGTTATGACCGCACCTTTTTAGGTTGCCTACGTATCTCATTTGGCGAGAATCAGGTCAATCATAGTTCGGGTAAGAGCCCAATAGAAAATAGGAGCGTTAGGGCCTTTGGAAGGTTTTGAAGACACTTTAAGGCTTTTGAAGAAGTTTAAGACACTTTGAGATCTTTGGAAGAGTTTGAAGACACTTTGTGGTCTTTGGAAACGTGTCTTGAAAATTTTGATTTGAAATCGGATGTTGGAATATTTTTGGAATGGAACTTGAAAGTTTTTGAAATGCTTTTGAGATATTTTGAAGTGTTTTTAGAACAACTCAAGGGAGTTTTGAAAAATACTTTTGAATAACTCAAGATAATTTTGAAAATGTTTTGAGGTCTTGTTTTGAAAACCTTGGAGGTATAACTTTGGAATGTTTTGATAAATTAGTTTTTGAAAGTGGCTTTTGAAAATGGCTAAGGTTTTGGAGTCGTAATATGGACAATCTTGGAGGTTACTCCTGATATATCACCTTCCTTTGGAGTCCTTAACCATGAGAGGGTTAGGGACACCTTAGGTTTGTGTCCCTTTAAAAACATTTTTGAAAATGCCTTGAAGTTGGAGCGTAAGGGATTTGAAGAGGTTATAGAGTTGGCTTTTTGAAATCTCAAGAGAGTAGGAGGTTTTAGAAAAATGAATAATGAGAATAGTTTAAAATTAAAAGATCATTTAGAAAGGGTTCATGAGTTGAAACCTTGAAGCATACTATCCTATGTTGTGTTAGCCTATGGTTAGGGGTAAACCAAGGTTTGGTTGGATTAGGGTTAACTAACTAGGATTAGGTTAACCTAAAGTGAGTGAACTAGGGTCAAGTTAACCTAGGGTTGGATAACTAGGGTCAAGTTAACCTAAGGTTAGGTAACTAGGATCAAGTTAACCTAAGGTTGGTCAACTAGGGTCAAGTTAACCTAGGGTTAAATTGGAAGATGATTTTGAAAAGTTGTTTGATGCATTTTTAGAAAGAGTTTTGAAAAACAAAACATGTTATGCAATGAACTTTGGCAAGGCATCTTTTTAAAGATCATTTCCATTAAAATTTTGATTCTAGCCAAGAGTATGGTTTGTATGGGTGGTGCTTGGAGACCATTCCAAGGAAGGCTCCCTCATAGCCATTATAACCATTATCTTAGCAAGCGTGCAAAGGGTCAAGAATCAATATGATAACAACCTTTTGAAGTACCATTTTTAATGCAAAGATGGAGAGAATGAATTTTGGGAAACCATTTTTTAAAGGAAGATTTTGAAAATCATTTTTAGAGGAAACTATTCTCGCAAGTTAAGGTTCCTATGGCCTATGTAAAAGGAGACCACTCAAGAGAGGGTTTCATGGGGCCATTCCAACCACTAAACTTAAGAGAATAGAAACCTTGGGAGTTAGGAAGTTTGAAAACCATTTTAATGCAAAAATGAAAAGAGAAAGGGTACCATTCTAACAATTTAAGGCCCCTATGGCCAATACAAAAGGGAGACTACTCAAGAGAGGGTTCCATGGAGCCATTCCAACTACTAAACTTGAGAGAATGGAAACCTTGAAAATCAAAGAGTTAGAAACGATTCTTATGTAAGTTAATGTGCAATGATGCCAAAATTAGAGTTAAGGGGTTAATGGGAAATTTTCTAAGGTATGATTTCTAAGGTATCATCTTAAACTTCAAGGAGCCAACTTTTGGAACCATTTTTGAAAGAAATATAGAGCTTGAAAATGACATGGAATAAGAGTAATGTGAGCATTGATAAGCATGAAAATGAAGCCAAGCACACAAGACATGATCAAAATAGTAATATGCAAGGGGTCATGATCACATACAAGGCTTTTAGGATACACCACATAAACAAGGGGCTCCTAGGCCATACCATTTTAAAGTAAGTTAGTGAGAGATCCCCCTACACGGTGGCTCTCACTTGCTTTCCTCTAGGTATGATCTAAGAGTCCTCTTGGCTCAAGCATGCAAGAATGGGGGGTTGAAGATGGGTGTTAAAATAGAGAATAGCCTAAGTAGGCTAAGAGGGAGAAGAGAAGAGTGGGGGAAGACACAAATGTAAAAGGGATACCACCTTTTGCCTTTAACACACTTTTAATCTTCAGGGGATGCTTTGATGGGAGCTTGAATGACTTCAAGAAGGCTTAAAGGGCTGGTAGGGAGTGTTTGATGGTGTATAAGGCTTTATATGTGAAGTATATAGGCTTGGGGATGATGGAACTTAAGTTAAGTGTAGGAGGGGTGGAATATATGTAAGGATTCGAGATTCTGAAGTGATTTCAGTAGGGCTTCGCATCAATTTCGGACCTAGAATATGCAAAGGAGGAGACCTCTATTTATAGGCAAAACTTTCGGACATTGGCGCATGTAGGACATGCGCATGTGTAAAATTTACATAGGCGCATGTGCTACATGCGCAGGTACTATTCCATTGGCAGAACGCCACGTGGCATCCATTGTACTGACTTAATCTCGACTGTTAATCGAAATTTGGTCGATCTGATCAAAATTTGGGTGCATGTAGCATATGCTCTGCCATCGGGAAGGTTCGTTAAACTTTGCCTCGATAATTGAGCCAACTGGGAAGGTTTTGGGAGAATCGGTTGCACCCACGATGTTCTCTTAGGGTTTCTCATGAACTTTCATGTTTTCAGAAAGTTTGAATTGTGTTCAGAAGTAGGGGATATTGTCTCGGGAAGCATGCATAAAAGGACATTTTTGCGGAGCGTCTGTGATACGCTCCGTGGGTGTTCGAAAGTGGCTGTTTTCGTGTTGTGTGATCGAGGCCTTCGGGAAGCGATCCTTTCAATCGGACAGTACTGATGGAAAGTATTCTGAAAATAGTTTTGAGAATTCCCAGATTTACACATTTCTCAAGTCGTTTGACAGTGCGTTTTGATCAGGAAATTGGGAAAAAAGTCAGTATTGGTGGAGTGTCTGCGAGATGCTCCAAGGGTTGTTGAAAGTAGCAAGGTTTGGGCCATACAATGAAGGGCTTCGGGAAGCGATTTATCCAATCAAGCCGTATTGATGGACAGATCTATGAACGAGCTTTTGAGAATTTCCTGATTTACGCGTTTCTGAAGTCAGTTGACGGTGTGTTATAACCAGGGAATCGGGAGAAATGATAATTTAGGCGGAGCGTCTGCGAGACGCTCCAGGGAACTTTTATCGAGTCGTGTGAGTTTAGTGTCGTCGGGTCCTCCTTGGGTTAAAAAAGGGTGTATGGTGAAACCCTTTGCTCGAAATCCCAAGGCCGGGATTGGCTGGAAATGGTCAGGAATGGTTTGGTGTGTTGTGTTAAGCATGTAAGGTTGTTCAGGGATGGTTTTGGGAGAGTCTTTTACTGTTCGGCGGCGTTTGAGCAGTGTTGAGGTGTTCAGGGGTAAAATGGTCATTTTTGGTTGGAGTAGGCCGGAATAGGACCGGATTCGGACCAAATGGCGTGCGGGGTGCGCCTAATGGTTTAACAACATTTTGGAAGGATGGACTTATCGTTTTGAGGGATTTTAAACTTTCCCAAAACGTGCCTGGAGGCCCAAAAGGCAGGCTTGGTCATTTTTTACTAAGTCCGGCTAGCAGGCGCCGGTGTTAACCTAGGTGTTAGTTCCCGAGACCGCCCGGTCTCGGAAAACTACCTGTGCGGTGTTGGTCTCTAAGAATGCCCGGTCTTAGAGAACTACTTATAGGGGTGGTGTTGGTTCCTGATAATGCTTGGTCCTAGAAATCTACCTAAATTGGTGGTGTTGGTTTTTGAAAACGCCCGATCTCGGAAAACTACCAAATGACGGACATTCTACGTTGGCGGGCTAGCAGGTGCCTTTTTTAAGGCAAAAGTTTGAAAACTCGAGATTTTAGAAATTGAGCTTTTTGAGGCGAAAGTTAGAAAATCCGAAATTTCGAAAGTTAAGCTTTTTGAGGCCAAAGCTAGAAAACTCGAAATTCTGCAAAGTTAAGCTTTTTGAGACGAAAGCTAGAAAATCTAAAATTTTGAAAGTTAAGCTTTTTAAGGCGAAAGCTAGAAAATCCCGACTTTTGAAAGTTAAGCTTTTTGAGGCGAAAGTTAGAAAACCCGAAATTTTAAAAGTTAAGCTTTTGAAGGAGAAAGCTCAGGAAACCCGACGAATATTTTGAAAACGGAGCTTTTGAAGGAGAAAGCTCGGGAAAGTCCAAAAATGTTGGAAAGCTAGGCTTTTTGAGGCAAAAGCTTGAAAACTCGAAATTTTTTGGAAAACAGAGCTTTTGAAGGGGAAGCTCAAGAAATCTGATAATTTTTTTTTTTTTAGATTTAACTTTTTGAAGGAAAAAGTTCTTGGAAAACTCGAGAAATGATTTGAAGTCAAACTTTTTAGAGAAAAAAGTTAGAAAACCTAGAGGGTACTTTTAAAATCAAACTTTTTGAATGAAAAAGTTAGAAAACCTAGAAAGGTGAAAACCATTTAAAGGGGATTCATTTGAACTCGAAATTCAGAAACTACTATATTTTTTTTATGAGGGTTAGAAAACTTGTTTGGACTCGAAACTTGGGAACTCTTGAAGATAAAATGTATAGAAAATTCATTTTGACTCAAAACTTGAACTTTAAAAAACAAAATGTGTAGAGAATTCATTTTGACTAGAAATTTAAACTTTTGAAGACAAAATGTATAGAAAATTCATTTTGACTCTACACTTTCGTATAGGAAATTTGTCTTGACTTGAAATCTGAATTTTTTGAAAACAAAATGTTTAGGAAATTTCATCTTGACTTGAAGCTTGAACCTCTAAAAGTTTTTAAACTTGATGGTGTTTTTGAAAGACAACAGGACTTTTCCTCTTTGAAATTGTGTTGAAATTTGAAACTTTTAGCGGAAAATGCTTTGAAAATTTTTTTTCTTTGGATATGAAAATTGATTTTGACTTTCGAAAGTAAGCAAGAGCTTTGATCTTTTGAGTTTGGAACTTATTGTAGAAATAGTTTTGAAAGCTTCTGAAACTGACTTTGAAATTTGAAAGTTTTTGTAAACGAAACCTTGCAAGTTTTTTGGATATTTGAAAATTGAATTTTTGGATTTGAAAGAAAGCAAGGGCTTTTGTTGTTTTAAAATTGATTTTGAGACAATTCGGTTAGAATTATACATGGGCTTTACCTCAAAGATTTTGGAGATGGTTGAGCCTGTGGAATCATCAGAGACTGTTTCATGCTTGTAATTCTTATGTCTCGAAGCTTGAAAGCGGGACATTTGTGCTCTCCTGGATTGAGATTTCTCGAGTTTGGAATACTCGATGTTTGCGTGACTGTCGAGTTTTACTTTTGTGGGTAAAATAGGATTTTTGCCGACGTAGCTTTTGAGAGGTGGTTCAAGGTTGATATCCTTAAACTGAGCCTTCTTGAACAGGCACTCCGTCTGATGGAATGTTGTTTCTCTGGGGAGGTTCAAGGTTGATATCTGCTTTTAATGAGGAAAGCTCTAAAACTCAATCCGTTTTTTTGGAGGAAGCTTTGAAACCCAATCTGCTTTTTTGGGAGAAGCTCTGAAACCCAAATCTGCTTTTTCAGAGAAAGCTCTGAAACCCAATCTACTTTTTCGAGGGAAGCTTTGAAACCCAATCTGCTTTTTAGGGGGAAGCTCTGAAACCCAATTTGCTTTTTCAAGAGAAGCTCTGAAACCCAATTTGCTTTTTTAGAGGAAGCTCTAAAACCCAATCTGCTTTTTCGGAGGAAGCTCAAAAACTCAAATCTGCTTTTTCAGGGGAAGCTCTGAAACCCAATATACTTTTTTGAAGGAAGCTCGGAAACCCAATCTGCTTTTTCGGAAAAAGCCCGGAAACCCAATCTTTGCTGATATAAGGGATTTGCTTGTAGTTCTTTTGTCTTGAATGTTGGAGAAGATGACATTTGTTGCTTCTTGGATTGAGATTTTGGGATAGTAATGTTCCTTTGATGTGTTGATTGTTGAATTTTGCCTCTGACTGGCATGACAGAATTCTAGGTAAGGTGTTTCATTAGGTTCTTGAATTTGGTTGTGGAGGGGGTGAGGCCTCCTTTTGAAAGGTTTGAGGTATTTAGAAGGTTGGACATCTATAGGTCAGTTTTCCTTGAGTGGATCAACTGGTTATAGTTGAATGGCAGGTGTAGGGTGGGTCGTTGCCCCAGTTTTTACGATTTGAAGAGGTCGGTTCAAGTTGGCATTAATTAGGGTGGTCGAAGGTGATTCAGTGCCCCATTCTCTGTTTCTTGTTGTCTATGGATGACAATTTGGGTTGTTTGGGGTGTACGCCATTTCTTTTGCAGAGTGTTTGGATTATAGACAACAGACCTTCCGAAATGTTGTGCTTCTGCTTGGGGACACCTTTTCTTTTGTAATCACCTGAACATTTGTCAATGTATTTTGTTAGACATGTCGTTTGGCATATACTGTATAAGTCTACCATAGGTTAAAATGAATACACATCATACTTTTGGATGAATGCACAGGTTGATACATGAGGAAATGAATGCATATCATACTTTTTGATGAATGTGTAAGGATTGAATTAAACGTACGTCATGTTTTTTTTTTTTTTTTGATTGGATGTTTATGCAGGGATAGAATTAAATGCATGTCATACTTCTGGATGAACGCATAAAGATGGATTTTGAACGCATGTCATACTTTTTGATGAATGCTCAGAGATAGATTTTTTAATGCATGTCATACTTCTTGATGAATGCACAAACATGAATGAAATTGAATGCACATCATACTTTTTGATGAATGCACAGAGATGAATTTTGAATGCATGCCATACTTTTTGATGAATGCACGTAAATGAAATTGAATGCACATCATACTTTTTGATGAACGCACAGATGTGGATTTTGAATGCATGTCATACTTTTTGATGAATGCATGAATATGAATGACTTTGAATGTACATCATACTTTTTGATGAATGCACAGATATGGATTTTGAATGCATGTCACACTTTTTGATGAATGCATGAACAAATATGGTTTGTACAGGAATTAGAATAAATACTTGTCATGTAAGTTCATACAAGTATGGAAATGAATACATATGTTTAACATATAGAATGGAATTTAATGCATATCATACTTTTTGATGAATGCATGAACCTGTATGGTTTATATGGGAATTGAAATGAATGCATGATGCATGTCCTACTTTTTGATGAATGCACAAATCTATACAGAAGTGGAATTGAATGCATGTCATGCTTTTTTTTTTTTTTTTTTTATGAATGCATATATAGATGGAAATGGACGTATGTCTTGGGGGTTGCCCCAGGGTTCATGTTCAGTTATGAGCATCATATCTTAAGATCGGGTAGTCTTTTGAACTTCTGTTCTCCTTCTCGGAATTCCCCTTTCTAATTCTGCCATTTTCTTGCCAGGATGTGATAGCACTTGCACATTCTCAGAGATTCGATCCATTGACTCTTTTTCCCTCTCTCTCTTTTATTGAAAAGGAAAAATTCTCTGAGTGATGGCCTATATTGCCATTTTGGCAAAGCAACAAGTAGCTTCTATCCTTAGTTCGGGAAGACTTTGAAAGCTATTAAATGTGCAGGAAAGCCCAAATATATATATATATTTTTTTTGTAGAACCATTAAACTTTTCAAATTAAGATAGCCCTATAAAGACATGATCAATCAATGTAGGGCAAATATAGATTCATGAATATCAAGATGCAGCTTAGCTTGAAAAGATCAACATCAAATATGCACAAAACCACACAAAACAAGCACAATTGGTCGTGAGATGATTAAGACCATATTAGTGACAATGTATCGGTGTAGGTGTGAAATTCACAGAGACTAATGAGAATATAGACCCTGGGCGTGATCTAGGATGGCACAATAGCTTTCGGATTATCACACCTACAAGTCAAACCTGTTTCATCCCACGCTCTCTTTTCTTTTTCTTTTTTTTCTTTTTTGGTGGAAGTCCAACCCTATCTCTCCAATGATGGAAATACAAAAATGTAAAGTATGGCGGCTTTCACACACATGAGCAGGTAGCCTTCTCCTTTTGTCACATAACAATGGTAGCTGCACTTAGACTTACTGGTAGCCCTTTCCATAAGTGATGAGAGAGGGAATCGACAAAAGGTCAATCTAGGTGTGAGACAATCCGCAAGTATTTAACCTATTTAAAATAGATCATAAAGGCGGATTCCATATTCTTATAAGTCTCGAGAAGTGTGCGTTATATTGAACATGAATCACAAATATGGTAAAAATCATCAAAACCATTTACTTATATTTATGCAAGTGATCATGCACACGAGATTCAAGCTCAAATAAGCATGCACATCAATCTGTTCATAATTGAATATTTGACCCAGTGATTGTGCACGTGTAAGACAAGCACTATAAAAAAAAAAATCTTTGTTTTGGTTTTTCTAATTTTTTTCAAAGATTCAATCAACCTGGACTTGCCATTGTGTGTTAATCTTCCTTTTGAAGGTGTAGCTACTTGTTGCTTTGTCAAGACATCATTTGGGGGTCACTCCTTGGATTTCAATGAGCTACGTGATTGATTCTCATCTCTCACCCTTTTGTATTTTTCTTCTCTCCGTATTTTCTATTTCTCTCTCCCCTCTTTTTGGAGTCAAAGATTGTTTCTGCTGAAGGTGGTGCTTATGCTATCCCATCCTTCAAGTCGGGATAAAACATTTTAGGGAAAAACTCTTCGAGAAGAACATCATTCATGAAAAGTCACGGGAAAATGATATAAACATGAAAACTTTGGATCCCTTTCATTTAGATGATATATTTTCGTGCTCAAATTCGAATTCAAAATTGAAAGATGGGTTTGAAAGAAATCTCCCTTTTTCGGAATAAACCCCTTATACTGGTTTTGGAATCATGTTGGCATCCTTCACACTCCATTTTCCCTGAATGTCATCTGATTACACAGGGATGACTTTTTGAGGACTGGTAGAGTGGCAATATGGTGTCGAGATCATGGCTTTGCATGAATTATGAATTAGGCAGGATGCCGGAGGGATTCTATCAGTTTGACTGTGCTCTTGGACTTGAAAAAGGAAAAACAAAATGCAGCTAGCATGTGGAGTTGAAGGTTTTATGCAATGCATGTTCTATGGAGGTCCCTTCTTTGAGGGAGTCTAGGCATGATGTTCAGTCCATTTTGGAGGTGGGATTTTACCCCTATATGTAATACAATACCTCTTTGGCATGGGTCGGTTGATACTTCTTTTAGGGAATCCTGCCTCCATGGACTGAGAGAGATTTGAGCCTTTCTTAAGATATGATTATATGCATGCCATGAATCCTTAGGGTTGGAGAAACCCTTAGGGGTTTCGGTAGGTTTGATTAGCATGAGATTGGATCATCCCTTTCTCTCTACGGTTGATTGAATGCATAAGAATGCAATGGTTAGAGTTTCTTGGCACTCTTGTCTTGGGATGGATGTTACTGCATGAGCCTAATAGTAATTATATGGACAGCATAATGGCAATGAATAAGTAGTTTAGAAGACCTCATTTTCATTTTTGGTTCACCCTCTGACTCTCTTGGCCTTTGTAGGCTAGGGAGAAGACAATGAGAATGTAAAAAGAAAGACAAAAAGGAGAAGTTAGTGCCTTTAAATTAAAGATTTTTATGCAATGCATGCCCTAGGGGTACCCCTACTTTGAGAGGGGTACTAAGTATGATGTGTCGGCTCACTTTTGGAGATAGGGGGTTGCCCTCGCATGCAATATTGTACCTGTGCGAGCCTGTTCATTCATTCATTCATACATTCATTCGATGAAAGTAAAAAGGATAGCTTTATTGCATTTGATTTCTTTTTACATGGAATTGAAAGTACATTTGAAGGAGAAGGGGAACATTTTCCTTGGAACCTTCGCCTATTCTATGCTTACATCATAGGATCCTAACTACTCTTAGGTCTTCAGATTCGCCTTCTTGACCGAAGGTTGGTAGGAGACCTTGATTTGAATTGCCCCTTCGTCTTCTTGGCAGCCCTATCTCCATGAGCGAAGAGGGATTAGGGCCCCTCTTTATGAGATGACTTTGATGCAAGCCATGAATCCTTAGGGTCGCGTGGTACCCTTACGAGTTTTGGGTTGGCTTGAATTAGGCGAGAAGGTCTTTGAGCCTTTCTCTAGGAGTTGATTGGATGCATGAAGATGCAATGACTTGAGTTACTTTGAGAACTCTTGTCTTGAAGTGAGTTCCGATGCATGAGCAGTTATGTACATAGAAGCAACAAGAATTAGATAGCATAACAGCAGGGATTAAACAAAATTTATAAGGGAAAAATAAAATGGTCGCCCTTTCCTCCTTGATTTTGAAATTGATGAGTGTGTCCTAAATCCGGCAGAGGTTTAGCTATGCATGGGGTGCTACATGAGCATGAGGTTGGGGGTTTACAAATGCTTCCTAAAAAGCTCGGTTCCCAAACCTTCAAACCTCCGGCGTCCACCCCCGAAAAGGGTGAACTCCATCTTTGGTTAGTGGTTCGAGCGGGGAAACTATGAAGAGACCGTAGGCTAAGAAACTGACACAGCATCCGCCGACAGTCAATATACTGTTCCCCCTTCTATCTAGAAGGGTAGTAACCAGGTAATACTTGTAAGATGCAAATGCAAATGAGCACACCAAGTGTGTGTGGAATTTTCAAAAATAGAGAAAAGAACCCAACAACACACATCACATCCTGTCCATTCATTCATATACATGGCAATCAATAAGACATGAAATAAAAATGTGAACAAAGGTCCACCTACAAAAGACAAATGCAAAGAGTTAGTAACTTTTCAACAAGCTCAATGCAAGGTAAAATGGATGGTCAATGCAAAAGCATGATTGTAGGCAATGAATGCAAGCGATGACACTTATTTGAAAATCATTTCGAAGAATAAGGTTTGCTTTGGAAACTTGAAAAATTCGAAGGTTGGATAAAATTGGACAAGGTAATCGGAGATTCTGGGTGAGTGAAATGTAAAGAGACATGTTATTGACCTAACTCTCTAAGTTTCTCCAGTGGAGTCGTCTGCTATCATGCCCCAATTTTTGGGTGTCTAAGGTCCTTTCGGCTCGAAAAATCCTAAAGCACGGAACTCTGTCACTAAAACTCATCCTCCTAGAAGGACAAGTGCGACTAGGTTTGAAAATTGGTTTGACTAAGGGTTTTTCAAAAAAATAGGAGTCGCCACCTAACTAGATTAAGGTGAGTTAGGGCACCTAAAACTAAGTGTTAATCCGAAGACTAAACTTAGGGTTTTTAGAAAAGATTTTTGAAAACTCCCTCAAGAGGGGGTTTTTAAGAAAATAGGTTGTTTGACAACCTTTGAAAAGATTTAAGCCCTTTCGGAAACAAACTCCATTTGGTCTTTCGAAAACAAAAATCTATGGTTCGGGGGTTGGTTACATGTAGGGAAGATATCCTAAGATCATCACCTTACCCTGCCCTTTCGATACCTACATGTCTAATCACCCTTTTGTTCGCTCACTAGAATAAACGGTTACCATTGTCCACTTAATATCCACTTTAGAATTTTGAAAACGGGGTTTAGTCATCACTTTTCAGATGGATGATGCATGATGCAAGTTTTTGGAAGAAATTTAAAAATAATAAGGGTTTTGAAAGAGTTTGGAATAGGAACTTCGAATTGATTGGAATTTTTAAAAAAGGGATTGGAGTTGAAATAAAAGTTATGACCGCACCTTTTTAGGTTGCCTACGTATCTCATTTGGCGAGAATCAGGTCAATCGTAGTTCGGGCAAGAGCCCGATGGAAAATAAGAACGCTAGGGCCTTTGGAAGGTTTTGAAGACACTTTGAGGCCTTTGAAGAAGTTTAAGACACTTTGAGGTCTTTGGAAGAGTTTGAAGACTCTTTGTGGTCTTTGGAAACATGTCTTGAAAATTTTGATTTGAAATCGGATGTTGGAATATTTTTGGAATGGAACTCGAAAGTTTTTGAAACACTTTTGAGATATTTTGAAGTGTTTTTGGAACAACTCAAGGGAGTTTTGAAAAATGCTTTGGAATAACTCAAGGTAGTTTTGAAAATGTTTTGAGGTCTTGTTTTGAAAACCATGGAAACATGACTTTGGAATGTTTTGATAAATTAGTTTTTGAAAATGGCATTTGAAAATGGCTAAGGTTTTGGAGTCGTAATATGGACAACCTTGGAGGTTGCTCTTGATATATCACCTTCCTTTGGAGTCCTTAACCATGAGAGGGTTAGGGACACCTTAGGTTTGTGTCCCTTTAAAAACATTTTTGGAAATGCCTTGAAGTTGGAACATAAGGGATTTGAAGAGGTTATGGAGTTGGCTTTTTGAAATCTCAAGAGAGTAGGAGGTTTTGAAAAAATGAGTAATGAGAATAGTTTAAAATTGAAAGATCATTTAGAAAGGGTTCACAAGTTGAAACCTTGAAGCATACTATCCTATGTTGTGTTAGCCTATGGTTAGGGGTGACCCAAGGTTAGGTTGGATTAGGGTTAACTAACTAGGGTTAGGTTAACCTAAAGTGAGTGAACTAGGGTCAAGTTAACTTAGTGTTAGATAACTAGGGTCAAGTTAACCTAGGGTTGGTCAACTAGGGTCAAGTTAACCTAGGGTTAAATTGGAAGATGATTTTGAAAAGTTGTTCGATGCATTTTTAGAAAGAGTTTTGGAAAACAAAACATGTTATGCAATGAACTTTGGCAAGGCATCTTTTTGAAGATAATTTTCATGAAAATTTTGATTCTAGCCAAGAGTATGGTTTGTATGGATGGTGCTTGGAGACCATTCTAAGGAAGGCTCCCTTATAGCCATTATAACCATTATCTTAGCAAGCGTGCAAAGGGTCAAGAATCAATATGATAACAACTTTTTGAAGCACCATTTTTAATGCAAAGATGGAGAGAATGAATTTTGGGAAACCATTTTTTAGAGGAAGATTTTGAAAATCATTTTTAGAGGAAATTATTATCGCAAGTTAAGGTTCTTATGGCCTATGTAAAAGGAGACCACTCGAGAGAGGGTTTCATAGGGCCATTCCAACCACTAAACTTAAGAGAAAAGAAACTTTGGGAGTTAGGGAGTTTGAAAACCATTTTAATGCAAAAATGAAAAGAGAAAGGGTACCATTTTAACAATTTAGGGCCCCTATAGCCAATACAAAAGGGAGACCAGTCAAGAGAGGGTTCCATGGAGCCATTCCAACCATTAAACTTGAGAGAATGGAAACCTGGGAAATCAAAGAGTTAGAAACAATTCTTATGCAAGTTAATGTGCAATGATGCCAAAATGAGAGCTAAGGGGTTAATGGGGAATTTTCTAAGGCATGATTTCTAAACTTCCCGTCTGTCCATTGCTTCGCGGGCCTGTCAGGCCCAAATAGAGGCAAAATGACCAAAATGTCCTTAGAGGCATTGTCTTTTTCTTTCCGATTCCAACTCCACTCTCGAGACAGTTTATTCCTTGAGACGGTTCCAATCCAGGCATGTCTCCTCGGAGATGATAAGTCCCCTTTCCAATCCCACTCTCGAGACAGTTTATTCCTTGAGACGGTTCCAATCCCAAACACGTCTTTTCGAAGACTGTAAGACCCCTTTCCGACCCCTCTCTCAAGACAGTTTATTCCTTGAGACGGTTCCAATCTAGGCACATCTCCTTGGAGACGATAAGTCCCCTTTCCAACCCCTCTCTCGAGACAGTTTATTCCTCGAGATGGTTCCAATCCTAGGCACGTCTTTTCGAAGACTGTAAGACCCCTTTCCGACCCCTCTCTCAAGACAGTTTATTCCTTGAGACGGTTCCAATCCAGGCACGTCTCCTCGGAGACGATAAGTCCCCTTTCCAACCCCTCTCTCGAGACAGTTTATTCCTCGAGACGGTTCTGTTGAGTCAATGCCTTGATTTTGATGATAACAAAACATGGTTAAATGATCTAATAATTCTACTTAGTGTGCAGATGAATTATCAATTAGATCTTGATTTGAAGCTTATCATAATAAAGGATTTATGATGAAAAGCATGATGAAGTAATGTATTCTACAAAGGTGATATTATAAGAAAAAGAAATCTCAAGTTAATGAAAATCCTAGATTGAAGATTGATAAGCATGAAAGAATAGCATATTCTACAATGGTGATTTTATAAGGGAATGAAGATGATGGATATCAAAGAAGAAGAATGAAAATGATCAAAGTCTTGATTTAAAAGATTGAAGACTTTGAGTACTTGAAGATATCTTGCAAGAATGGAAGAAAAAGATACCAACTCAAAATATGGAAGTTTTCTTAGAAGATGTAAAGATGTCTTGAAGACATGGAAGGAATCACAAGATTTGGAAAGCTTTCTTGAGTTGTTGAAGTCCATGGAGAAGCCATGTTGATTGAAGAAATGAAGATTCTAAGTCATGGAAGCTCTCTTGAAGATCTTGAAGAAGACTTGAATCAATGGATGAAGCTATGATAATGGAAGAGCTCTACAAGTGATGAAAATGAAGAAAACTCACCTTGAATGGATTGAAGATGTTCTTGGAGTCATCTAATCTTGAAGAAGTGTTTGCAAGCTTTAAAAAGCCTATTTAGATGATCCTTGAAGAGATTGGAAGCTTTGAAAAAGAATGAAGAAAAGTTGCAAAAATATGGGTTTTTGGAAAAAGAGTCGACCCCTCAAGTTAAAAGAGCCGACTCATTTGAACAGAGCCTTGGAATTCTGCTGAAAGCTTAAAAGAGTCGACTCCTGGCCAAAAAGAGTCGACTCATTGCAACAGAGAACAAACAATTCTGCAGACTGCTGAAAAGAGTCGACTCCTGGGACAAAAGAGTCGACTCATTTGGACAGAAACTTGAAAAATCTGCTGAAATGCAAAAAGAGTCTACTCATTGAGAAAAGAGTCGACTCCTAGACTCTAACGGCTAGTTTTCTGACAGACGGTATGGGCACAAACACAACCAAATCTTCTCCCATACTTCTCCAACGGCTAGAATCGATCCATACCTATATATATGAGATATATACAGCTTCAAAGAAGGAAGGAAGAGCAATCATACCATTCATATCAAGTGCTTCAAAGCTAAAAATCACCTGCACCTAACTGTTACATATTCTTGCTGAGTGTTTAAAGTTATCTATTGAGTTGTATTCATTTGTATACTCACTAGAAGAGTCACTCTTTGTATAATCTTCATTCATTCTTGTTTGGGAGGGTTTGTAACCTTGTAAGTTTAAGTGTTCTTGGGAAAAACACTTGTAAGTTTAAGAGAAGCTTGGACAAAATCTCTTGGGTTTTGAAAGCTTGGGAAGAAGCTTTTGTAAAGAGTGAGCTGGGCACTCGTGGCACAACCAGCGGCTGTGTAAGGTGTATTGCATAGTGGAATTCCTTCGAAAGGATCGAAGAAGAGAGGACGTAGGCAAGGTTGGCCGAACCTCTATAAATCTGGTGCATATTTCTTCTGCCTCTGTTTTGCTTACTTGCTCATTATGCATGCTTGCAAATACTTGTTTTAATGTACACTTCATTTGCTTGATACATATACTTTGATTATTTGTTTCTAAAATCCATAAACGATTTTTTAGTTGAAACTCTTGTTAAAAATTCTATAAAACCCAATTCACCCCCCCTCTTGGGTTGCCTACTTGGGCCAACAGGTTCCAATCCTAGGCACGTCTCCTCGGAGGCGATAAGTCCCATTTCCAATTCTACTCTCGAGACAGTTTATTCCTCGAGACGGTTCTGACTCAGGCACGTCTCTTCGAAGACGATAAGTCCCCTTTCCAATCCCTTTCTCGAGACAGTTTATTCCTCGAGACGGTCCGAGTAGCGAAACTACTCACAAAACCGTTAGAGTAGCGGAAATACTCACAAATAGGTCGATATAGGGAATTGCCAACAAACCCCTGTGTCACGACGACCGCCGTCAGAGTGGCGGAAGCACTCAAAACCCAGGTCAATACCAGTGTCTGTTAGCCCACTTCGGTGAAAAATGACCAAACTGCCTTTTGGACCTTTTCCGAGACCTTTCGGTCAAGATGACCATTTTGCCCCTAGGCATCTGAATGCCCCGGGAACCACACCGGCTCTGGGTATCAAATCGGTAACCCTCTGAGATTGCTTCTTATAGTATTCTCAACCTCCCTTTACCTTTTTAGATCATTCTGAGTCAGTTCCGGCCAACCCGGTACAAAATGACCGTTTTGCTCCTAGTGGGCCGGTCTCCTTTTTCGACCACACCGGCTCTGGGTATCAAACCGGTAACCTCCTGAGACTACTTTTTATAGTATTCTTAAACACCTTTACCTTTTAGATCATTCCGAGTCAGTTCCGGCAAACCCGGTACGAAATGACTGTTTTGCCCCTAGTGGGCCGGTCACCTTTTCCAACCACGCCGGCTCTGGAAATCAAGCCGGCAACCTCTGGGAACATTTTGAATAATGTTTTCAGATCCCAAGTCTTCTTCTGGGACAGTTCAAGTTTGTCCCGGCAGTTTCTCGGTCCGATTAACCGTTTTGCCCCTAAAGGCCTGGTCAACCTTTCCGATACATCTTATCCTCACTTTTCAAGTCAAATATTTCTAGGACACTATTTTAAGTGTTCCTGCTCCTTTTCGGCCTTCCGGGTCATTCCCGGCTTCTTCAAATCATTCTCGGACTTTCCGAAGTCACTCCTAGTAAAGCCAGGCTAAATATTGTATGGTAGTCACTAGTACAGGCGCCCAAATCTAGTCAAAGATACGTTGCTTGCCGACCTTAAATGTTTCCTAAATGGCTGGCGCCACTACAAGCCAAAAAATGGCCTGGCGCCACTCCTAGTGGTGCTAGTATAAACTTTGGCCTGGCGCCACTGCAATAGGCGCCAGTGTTGTCCAACCTCTATAAATACAGAGCCTCGTTCAACTTGAAAAGGATCCGCAAATTCAACCTAAAAATCATATAATTCGATATACAGAGCTCGGGCACCTCCTAAACCCTAGCTTCCCTAGGTTTTCCAAACCCTAGCCACCATACACTAAACCCTAGCCTCTTATACACTTTTATACACCCCCATACACTCGTACCCTAGCCTTCAACCCTCCTTTGAAGATTTGAAGAGCTGCAATCTAAAGTTTGAAGACAACTCTTGAAGATTGAAGACGAAGATCAAGATGAAGACTGAAGACCGAAGAGAGCAAGGCGCGCAAAATAACAAGACATACGGTATGCTCCCTATTTAAATTTCCGCACTTTCCCCCTCTCTCTTCTCTCTCCTAACCCACTTGGGTTTTCTCTATTTTAATTCCCCATCTCTTTCCCCCCTTTCTTTGCGTGCTTGAAACAAGGGGACTCCCGGTCCATGTGTAGGATTAGACTGTTGGAGAGTCATCGTGTCGAGGGCTTTCTTCTAGTCTAACCAAAGACCACGTGGGTCCAGCCCCCTTGATTATGTGGTGAAGCCTTAGCCTTGTATGTTCACGACCCCAAAATTGCATTGTGCATATCAAGATCTTGCATCTTCCAAAAACCGTTTTCAAAGTTGTTTTTCAAATCGTTTTTAAACTTGTTTTCAAAATTGCATCAAAATCTCTTTTTCAAAATATGTTTTCAAAATCACAATCCTAGGGTGATTCTAGCTTTTCTATGGCTAGGATTGCTCTAGGAAAGTGTTATCTTTAGCGGATGTCCATGAAAATTGTCAATTATTGGATGTATCATTGCTGATCCCGAGTGACCAAGATGATCATGTCAAAATATAAAATTCTTTTGGGGTCAAATTACTTCTGGTGCATTACTTCATAAGCTTTCACTGCAAGTAATCCATGAATACTTCTGTTGTATCATTTCAAGTGATTTCACAATACAAAAATCTTTTGAGTCGAAAAATTTCTAATTTATCACTACAGGTGATCTCTAACGCAATATAACCCAAAAGAAAAGTAGCAAGTTTATTTATTATATGCTTCTGGCATGAAAAGATAAGTATAAAGAAAGATATTTTTCATTACCTTAATTGCTATATTCTTTTTTGTCATATGATCCTAGTATAAAATAATAGAAATAAAGTAAAAACATCTATAAAATTTGAGCAAATTTCTTGTACTTCTAGTAAAATAGAATGCATTATCAATATAGAGTTTTGTTCCTCTTGACCATATTTTGTTAGATCTTCTAGAGCATAACTCTTTTAGAGCTTAGTTCGTCTTGAGCCTTCAATCAATTTTGTAATGCCTGATATTGTTTTAACATTAATTTCAACTAATGTTAAGTGTACGACATATCAAAGAATTGTGTGCGTTTTCGCAATATCTGCTAGACATATATCTTCCCCATTCATATTTATAATGATTGAAGTATTTGTATGATTCATGCTTTCATATGCAAAATATATAGAATATTTAATTATCAAAATATTTTTATTGTAGAAGTCTATTGAATATTTAATCATTGTACTACAGGTACGTAACCAATGAAAAATCTTCGTAATTCTTGAGGGGTTTATTCAGCGAACCTTTTTCTATTTTATTTTTGCTCACTTTATTTCATTTTTAGTGGTGTTTACAAACTTCAAGGTATCTTTATAATTTCAAAGATTATTACATTGTAATCACATTTGTGACAATGTCCATGACCATTAAATAAAATTACAATCACTTCAGAAAATGATATAAAATTGGTCAAATATATCAGCTAATTATAGCACTCAATTGAGTGAGCTACATCACGCTGGATCAATACCACTCACTTATTATTTCAAAGATTGATATATATTATAAATTTGCATTCTTTTCAGAAAGATGATATAACACTAATAAAAACGTAGCAAGAAAATGGGAAAACAAAACCAAAATAGTGTGGAACTCATAAATAGTACCGTAAATAGTAATGTAAATAGTACATATAAACAGTAACTAATTTATTTAACTATTTACCTTTATCTTTCATTATATTTACATGATGTGCTATTGGAATACAATTTCTGAATTAACACCTTCGATATTGCTACTTTTGGAGCACGTTCGAGGTATAAAATGTAAATATATTGTTCTATCATATCTTTATCATGAAGATTTCCTCCACATCATTTTCATTGTGGACTTATTTGAATAATACAAATTATAATCAATTTTTTATTTGACAACACTGTACTACCTCCTTGTTATTACAATTTCAGGTACACTAAATCATTACCTTGCAATTTCAGGAGTATTTAATTATAATAAGCTTTTAAAAAATTACGGTTTTCTGCCACTCATATTTTTCTTTTTACTAAAATTCAATGATAACACAATGGTAAACTAAAATAAGTAACGGCCATAATTAGCATAGTTAAATAATAGTAACAATATAAATTAAAGCAATAGCAGGCGAGAAGCCGATCTTATAAAGTAACAATAATTAAATAAACGACGTGCAAGCCTTAACAAAAATTCTACATGAATGCTTGATTTCATTCATTGTTTCTAAAATAATTACTTCTGGAATGATCTCAATATAAAATATTTAAAGCAAAACATATAATAAAATCTGACAATCATCAGTTAATAATCATGTAAAACCTCTACCGAATATATTAATGTTAGGTGGGTATTATGATAAAAGGCAACCGACAGAACTGTGCAAAGTATTGTCGTACTATTAATTAAATATTATTTATTATATAATTACTATGCAATTACTATTTATAAATAGTAAAACAACTGTTCATAAACAGTAATTATCAATTATAACTTATACATAGTAAGAATACTATTAATACATAGAATTTATTACTATGCACTTCATCTATATAAATATAAATATATATATATATATAATATTACTGGTTTTGTCCCATTATAATTTTCAATCTAGACATCAAAATATAATCAAGTCACATGTCTATGAAAAGTTATTGAAATATGGATTTTAGATCTATAAATATCATAGGTAAAAACTACAAGATCTGGGAGAAATAAAGTAACAAAGTTTGAAATAAACATTATTCATCTCAATAGTTGAACTGTTCATGCGAATGGAGTGAATGATAAAGAATCTAAAATGAAGATAAGTTATATCTAAAATGCAATACCTTCCTGATGTAAGGAAGAATACAGAGCATTTAGAGTATTGTGCTGATAACGTGTTATAAAAATAAAAGAATATAAAACAGATAAAATAACTCAACACAAAATATAGTGAATAGTTCTTTAGGAACTGTTAAATATTTATCATATTAGTTTTTCTGAAACAATTAGGGTTAGATCTTCTAAATCACCTAAAACTTTATTGATAATATAGAAACAAAAGGAATACATCATGAGTTTTGAAATACCTATACTTCTGTTCCTTCTATTTTCTCTCTACATCTTGCTTTCTATTTTCTCTCTATTTTTCTTTTTCATTTTTTCTTTCTCTAGGTTGTACCTTTTTTTTCTATCCTTGAGCTCTTATATTTATAGTCATTTGAAGTTGAGGCGGTAAGATAGAGTTCCAATGGAATTTGACTTCAATTTCTATAAGTCGGCTCATCCACCATGAGGTCATCCATGCCCTCACAATATAGTATTAATATTTCAAAGTTGCGTCTATTAATTGTTATTAACATCATATTCAACCGTGTGATCTATGAACATGGTTTGGACCGTAGCCAAGCACTGTCGGCCGAACAAAAAATCTAACCCAATCAATATCCTTGAATCCGGCCCGTTCCTTCACATTATTTTACAGTTCATAACAATCAACCACAATTGGGTTTCAATCATGGGCCGTCGGCCCCTAGGGGCCAAGCCTTTAGGTTGTTTAAGTAGGTTGGGTGACAGATCGGCCATAGGAGTACTCCGGGATATAAACCAGGGCAACAAATGTGGAGAACATAAGCCGAATAATAACCCGGTGGAGATGGAGATAGTTGTAAACTCAAACTTTTTGAGTTTGAAATTTGGTAACCCATTGGGGTGAGATTGTTAGAAATTTGTCTCTTATGAATTCCGTAGTCTAGTGTGAATAGTTTGTATTTGATCAGACCAAAAAATAAATTAATCGAGGTGTGGATAAATTGGTCCAAACACCATTAAGTACATAAAAATATATATATACACGTTAAGATATAAATCGATGAAGTAGAGGACTTTCTTGATAGTCTTACACAATTAGCTAGAACTGAGAAGGATGTTGTGGAATAGAATGAAAAAGGAAAGGTGCGTGGTTACTGATTAAAGAGTTCTAAGCTACTATATATATATATGTGTGTGTGTATGTTTGTATATGAACCATAAAAGTAATTAGTACTATTGAAACGTAGTCCTTTAGAAAGGCTGTAAAAACGGACAGTACGTCTAAGACTCTCTAAAGTCAGTGCATGTTACCTACTAATTAAAGATTGCAGTTTGTTTCCAATCCCACGACAGTAATTATTAATATTAGTTTGCAGCAACACATCGAACTCAAGAAAAAGATCTGCAACCATCGATCCCTCTACAATCAGCTCTTGCTTCAACATGAATAATTAACCTCTTCATGTTCATTTACTCTACTACATATCTTCGTCAACAAGAACAACTGCATTCGCAGCCAGCATTAACAACATCAACACTTTACCAACCAGTGGTCGTTGGCTCAGTGAGTAAGATTTTAACTTTCTGACTCAAAACTTGGTTCAGTTCCCATAGTCATTTATTGGGGTTTAAACTTACTCTTCAACACTCAAAGTACATGAAAAAAACCCCTATTTTGATCTAAGTGGGATAAGGTCGAAAATAGATAGCTATGCGATATTGACCCTTCTAGTAAGTTCTACAAGAAGAGAAAAAGTAAATATCAACACATTGAACTTTAAGGCCTCGTTTGGTAACGTTTTTTGTTTTCGTTTTTTGTTTTTTTTTTTCAAAAAAAAAAAAACGCCGTTTGTTTAAATTTTTTTTTTTAGTTTTTTACAAAATTCGAAAAAAGAAAACTAAAAACACTAAAATGAGTGTATTTTCTCTTACAAAAATATTGGTCTAGTATTATTGATACAACGGTAACCTATAAACGCTCATCATCAAACCACAAAAAACACACAGCAAAAACACAAAACAAAAACACACAGCAAAAAATAAAAATTGACAGCGTTACCAAACGGACCCTAACACTTCCATCTTCTACCAGCGGTAGCCACCTAATTATACTAGAGAAAGGTCCTCTCAATACTCCAACGCCAATACTAAATATGGACCGAACTGTCTCACGACGTTCTTAACACAACTCATGGGCTGCTTTAATAAGCGACCAACCCTTAGAACATACTACAGTCCCAGGTCACCCCTAGATCCATGGAAGCAGGGGCAGCGGGAAATATGGCCTAGAGGAGGCAATTGTCCCCTTCAAATTTTGATAAATTCTATTTTTACCTATTAACTTTAAATATTTCTTTCAATTTGCTCCCTCTAAACTCCGAAGGTATGCCCTTTCATATTTAAAAACTTTAATTTGACCTACAATTTTAAACATATATCTCCATTTGCCCCCTCTCTGAGAATTTATAGAATGCCCCTTCATATGTTATACATAAAAGCTTATGTGGAAGTCAAGTCCTCTATTGCTCATTATGAAAAAAAAAAATTCTCTTTTTACAAAATTTTTTGAATAAAAAAAACTCCACTAAAATGATGTGGTGGCACCACTTTAAAAATTTTGAACCAAAATAGTAGGTATTTTAGTTTAAAATAAAGACAAATAACCCCATCGTTCTATGAAAATTTTGTACAAAAAATCTGATTGTATAGCATTACCGTGAAAAAAATTTCTGGGTTGTTAGTAATTGTTGCCCGTTCTAAATAAATTTTTTAATTTCACCACTGCATGGACTTACACTATAGCCAGGGCCTTAAGCCCCTCTAAGTTTTCCAAACTCCTTATAGCTCGTATATATTGTATTTATAACAAGAAAAACTTCCTTATAGCTCATATATATATATATATATATAGTATTTATAACATGATTTAGTGTATTGGTCCCTTCAAATTTCAAATTTTTTTTTTGCCTCGGCCCCCTTCAAAAAAATTCGTGGTCCCCCTGCCTGGATTGGTGGTGGTGGTGATGATTCATGGATACTCCTCCACAAGGTATCAATTCCACATCCAGAATCATCCGTTACTCTTGTCAAAAGCCTACTAGGGTTTTCGATACCCGTGTGTTGCAACTGTTGTCCTTATATATAATAAAATATGTAATGTTTTAACTACATAACCCATTAAATTAGTCCTTAGTTGTTGATCTGATTAGTGTTTCAATTGTGGCCTGAACAGTGAAAAAGCTCAAAATCCTAGTTATTTTCTTTTTTAGTTATCATAGTTCATATTCTTGAAATCTAGTCACTGTTTTTTGTTTATAAAATGTAGAAAAAAATAAGATTATTAGACACAGATGATAGGATATAAATTATGGCAGTAATTTTACAAACCTTTCTTACTATATTTCCCATAACACAGGAAAAAAAAAAAATCCTTACCACATTACCCTCTACTCACCTTGACATCTGTGTTCTCCATGATATTTAAATGAATTAATGAAGTCTATACTTCTATCAAAATAATCAAACCATAAATGCAAATTAGGGCCATAAAAATCACATTCAAAATATCAGTCCTGCAAGTTAATTAATGCATTGAATATATTTACCCATATACATTGAGATAGTTTTACAGACAGCAAGTACACTCTCTAAGAGAGTAAGGTGGGAGCCACCATCTCTGGCTATTATATTGTCACAAGTAATGCTATATAATCAAAAAGAATTTAAAAATTTTTTTATATAAAATGATTTGATTAAATGATCACAGTCTCTCATTTTAAAATAAAATATAATTTTTAATTAAAAAAATAAAATCGACATATCAATTTTACGAAGGAATATCATTTTCCAATGTAAAAACTAGCCTGATCATAATCCAGGGGAATGTTCTGTAGATTAAAGCTGAGACATACAGAGAGAGAAAGTGGGGGAGAAAGAGAGGATTTAGTCATCCAAATCCAATTGATTTCAGGAGATCTCCAAGGGACCACATTTTGCTTTGCTGACCCGTGTTCTTTATTGACCTGTATTGACCACAGAGAGAGAGAGAGAGAGAGAGAGAGAGAGAGAGAGAGAGAGAGAGAGAGAGAGAGAGAGAGAGAGAGAGAGACTGTGCTGTCCATCCCTTGCATGAGGTACCCTTAGCTATCATGATAACCATTCTCTTTCTACTCGCTTTCTCCACAATCCATGCTTTCCATGATGAAGCCCTGCCCAAAAACACCTATATATATACATATGTATATACACATTTATATATATACAGATTATCCTAAGCTCTTCTTGCAGATTATCCTAACTAGACCTAGATCTGTTTCAGGAATCTCTACTCTCTACATGGACAGTGACCAGGTGGTTTATTGAAATAACCTCGTAGATTTACAAGTGTGATAGATATATATGGTTGAGCCCCACCCTAACTATGCAAATAAGCCTAATCCTAAGCACTTGATCACAACTAAATCAAACAAAATTAGAACAAAGATCGAACGGTCAGGAACTTGTCAAAGGAGTAAAAGAACAACATAAACCTGTATTTGATGGTGAATCCACAAAACCAATGGCCTAGATTAAATGGTACAACAGTGTGAAATAGTGGTTTTAGGTCACGATGATTGATGGTCCTATGGATTTCTTATGGGACATGCTTGTAACAAGCTGATTGGCCAATCTGTAGGATGTAACTTCTATGTTGCCATGTGTGGTTTCAGAGTTTCGTTGGAAAAAAAGTGTGACAGACTGATCAGCTTCTTGTTACGTGTACAAATTTGATGTCAGTCTTATGGGAAAAATATGATATCCGAGGTGATGGTATCATTTTCTCAGAAGCACACACTATCATTCTCTCTCGCTCTCTCCCTCTGCAACTCTGCAAAGTGCAAAGAAAACATCACATCTCTGAAACACAAAAAAGAAACCCTAAAAACGATAGGGAGAGATACCAATGGAGAAGAAGATAGTTACCTGGTTCAGACTGTAGAGGGAGGAACTGCAATCTTCGCCCAAAATTACAATGCTGCCCCTGTCTGCTTGGTCTCTCATAGAATGACTATAATACCCTTTACTGCAAACTGAAGGCATATATACAAATAATGTGAAATATGCTTGGCTCCTCATACGCCATCCACGGAGGCCATCGATTCGCCGGTGGGCTCTACAAATGGCATACAGGGAGCCAGGCATATACGTATATATGGATCATGTATCTATCATGTATGTAAATGTGTGTGTGTCTGTGTGTGTGTGTGAGAGAGAGAGAGAGAGAGAGAGAGAGATTGCATAGAACATATAATAAGTAACGAGGAAGACGAAGATGAAACACCAAAGGGCCACCTTTGAAGATGCTAAGCATCAAGCTCTCACCAAAGGTAAAGAGAGAAAGTGTTAATGAAGGAGATGAGGAGAGAAAAGGAGGAGAATGGTCTTTATTCAGGTGGGAGGAGAGAGAGAGAGAGATCTGTGGAGGATCAAACTGGGTCCTAATCAAATGTGTTTACAAGCCCCCACAGGCTTCTCTTTATTTCCTCAAAAGAAGCCAAAACCCATTAGAATTGACACAAAACAAGCATGGCCGGATATAAAGCAGTTGCTAACATATGGAATGGTCGGCTGCTAATCTTGGTGGGCTTTTTATTTGGTTTTCTGAGAGGGAAAGAAGCAAGATGTGGGGTTGGAGTTGCACCCCCAGTCCGCCACTATATAGACAAGAGAGAGAGAGAGGGGCAATGGGTTGGGTTACTAACCACGCAATTTCCTAAGCTCCCTCTTATGGTGTTTGAAATCTCCTTTTCTGGGTCGTAAAGCAAAGGTTGCTTTTCTCTGCTGGAGCTCCTTTGTCTGGGAGCGTTTGGAATACATGGATTCCTCATATCTCTCTAACCCAGTTGAATAAATAAAGCAATAAAGAAAAAGAGCAAAACCCATAATCTATCTTCTTTTTCCCTTTCCACCATCACCTCTCTCTCTCTCTCTCTCTCCCCCTTTATCTTTGTTTCTTTAACTCATAAAAATACGTTAATATGCTGAAAGGAGCACAAAGATTCGCAATCAACCTTCTTCTGCAGACCTTAGAATAATCCAGACTTACTTTGTTACCTAGTTCACTTGTACTTTGCTTTTGCTCGCTCAGCTACCTCTCCATTTTGCCTATTACATAAATATATTTATATTTTTATCTACATGTATATTTTTATATATAAATATGTCCTCACATATAGACAAGGAATGGTGTTATTAACTGCTATCAATGCATAAACCATCGAAATAACTCATTGTCACTCAACATTAAGAACAAGAAGCACAACATTAATCTTTTCACCTAACGGTTTGATTCTCTCTCTCTCTCTCTCTCTCTCTCTCTCACAGTAGTCTTATATGTACATTACCAACGAACAGAATTTTATAGCAATGCTTCTAACCTTATATAATTTTTACTCGATTAGTCAATGTCTTCCTGAGAATCTTTTGCTGTCAATCTGAAGCCACCACTAGAATTTTAGGGTTGACACCAACACAACAAGGCAGTCAGGTTTTTTTATTACCTCATGCTCACTGCAGCTACTGCTTTGATTACTGAATAACAGTGACAATATTAATCAGTGCAGCACCAACTTGTTCCTTTGTTCAACACGAAAATAAGTCCTAACATTTGAGCTGAGCAGTGCATGGTTTTTGTTGAAATAGTTGTGACACAATCTTGGCATAGCTCTAATATGGTATTATAATAAAACAAACAGAGAATAACAGAGAAAGAAAAATAGGGATAAGAATCCTGAGAGAGAGAATATGATCTATATATGTATCATAATATCTATAATCTTATATTGAGCAGTGCTAAGAGCAGTGCTTAAACAAAGATTATATAAAAGAAGAAAATATAGAAAAGAGTCCCCTAAAACTTGGATGAGCACCACACCAGAAAATTTGAACCAGAAAAAGTAACTTAAAAGAAGCACAAGAATGGCATGCAAGTTTGTAGAGAAGTGTTTTGTTCATTGGAATTGTAGATTAAACATGTCTCTGGATATAATTTGAAACAATATGTTGGAAATTGATCTAGAGCTCATAACACAAAATTGGCAGTAACACGAGAAAAAAAAATGAAAATCCATGTAAGCCCATTAAAAATAAATGTAACACCTAAGTAATAGAAAGAAAAAATATATATATATAAAAAGGTTTGATCTTTAATTTTTTGTAGCATATGTTCTAGTGACAAAGGCACTTATATACGACAGCATGATTTACCTGCACCTAAAAAACCCAATCAAATGGCACAACTTCATCGAGTATGAAAATTGATAATGATCAGTGCACAAGAACATGATTTTGACCTAAAAGCAATCGCGACAAGAGAGACTGGTTTGCTTGGTTGCATTCTTTTACTCAGTTTTTTTGGCAATTATGGAGAAGTTTACTTGAATTAGCGAAGAACAAATACAAGAGAGACTAGTTTTAACTATATAGTGTTGTCAAATGAGAAGGAAGCAAACGAGCGTTCTACACACAGAAGGATTGTTTCTAAATCATAAAGAAGAAAATTTTATTTTTGGGTCATTTTCAGTACTGTTTTTGTTTTTTGCTAGTATCTATAAGTGGACATAATTCCAATGGATAGGGATTTCAAATGTAATATGGGTTGTAGGAACTCAACTATCTTTGTATGTAATACTATCACATATTCATTCATTTTTGTTGGTAGAGTCATCCAAGGGAAAGTTCCATGAATCTTTAGGAAGTGAAACTAGCTCAAGAGTTATTGTAATTTTTTAAAACGTGACAGTTTGATGTAATGTCACGTACCTAGGCAACATCATTTCTTGCAGTCAAAGTTGGAGAAAATTCTTATCGGTTTTGAACTTCACAATATCATGTTATTTTATCTCTCTTTTAATCGACAATCAATTGACAACTTTTACTAATAAAGGAACTACTCTAAAAACACATCTAAACCATCTCGATTTATTTAAATTATCTCATCTTATCCCTAATACACTACTCCCAAATATGTTTGTTTTAAATTTTATGATGTCAATTTTTATGATTTAGCTCTCACCATCTTGATTTATTTAAGTTATTTCTTCTTATCCCTCATACACTACTCCCAAATGTGTTTGTTTTAAATTTTATTGTGTCCATTTCTATGTTTGTTTCAAATGTTTCTTTGCTACATAACACTCTTATAATATAGCATAATTAGTTTTATTGTTCCTTTATAAAGCATGTATCGAAATTTTTAGCTTTTTGATTCATGTATAAATGTACTGATGATCATGCTTAAAAAGGACTTCATGTCGACAATAGTGGAAGGAAAGAGGATTAACCCATAACTTTAGAAGTTTGCAATTATGTATTTTGAACTTTATTATCAAATCTTTAATTATGGCCCTACAAAGAAATAATTTCTCCTAGAGGAGATGAACCTTTAATTGTAGCAGCGTGACTTTAGTGGGCCGACATTAATTCCTCTAATAGCTGTTTGGAACTTGGGCATGGGAAAAGAAGAGAAAACGAGGGAAAAACACACACATAAACTCTCTCTTGTTTTCATTTATTTATTTTTTATTTTTTTACAAAACCAAACATAGAAGAAAAAATAATTATTGTTTCTTTTCTCTTTCCTTTCTCTTCCCTTCCCTTCCCTTCCCTACCCTCCACTCCACTCCACTCCACTCCACTCCACTCCCTCAAGTTCCAAACAAGCTATAAAATTCAAGCATTTGTGGCTCCGTGGGTATTTAAAAATTCCTCTATCCAATGGAAATAATATTTTTCCAATTAATTATCTTATTTCCGAGGAGTAAAAATCCATAAAAATGATATTCTTGAACTAATTGGAAACTGAATGTAAATAAAATTTAACGCAATTCAGTCAAATAAGTGGTGTTTTAGTTTTATTTTCGAAAAGTAAAATAATTTTATCATGTTTCTAAACCGCCCCCATAAAGCAAGCTCTATCTGCTTAATCCGTAGTCCCTAGCGGGAGTTGAACCCTGCCCTACCCAAGTGAGGTGGCAGGAACTACCCATTCAGATACACATCCTTTGTAAATTCACTTATTAATCGAGGCTAGCGAACCCTTGCTTAGCTACTTTTAGGTTAAAAAATTGTTAGTTTTCAAAATATGATTTCCTTTTGTTTATTCTCGAAGATTTTTTTTTACTTTTTGTTTATATTTTGCCTATAAACAAATTTTCTGGGTTCCAGGGGTCCAATCCATGGCCACCCCCTCTCCCTCGGGAAAAAAAAGTCATTAGGTTATATGAATTGTTTCGTATTCAGTCTTATCAAGTTTTTCTTAAAAATCTTTTCGTTTTTTTATAAATTTAGGTTGCTGGTATAATAAAATACTATGTGTCACAATTTTATAGAAATGACTATTAATAATTTAATATTGCCTAACCACTAAACTACTAAGAATTCAATTTAATACATGAAATTTAAATGATTTGTATAGACGTTGGCCTTACATAGGCTCAAGAAAGTAGCTGGTTGAAGGTCTAAAGAACTTCAAGCATGCATGTTTATTGGGGGATTAGAGAAAAATGGATTTGACTTAGTGCATTTGAATTGGTAGAATCCTTGAAAGCCTTATCTATAGAGTTGAGGACTCGAACATAACTAGAAAGAGTTTTGCTAACATGTTAAGTATTTTTTGTATGGAACAATTTTTAACAACTCATATAACTAGACAAAACATGTTTAACACGTGATCTAGCATTTGCTAAAAAAACCTAACCCTGAGTTCTTGAAAACATGAAGTAGGTGTAAGTTAACCATCAAAATTATACAGGTTAGACATTAATTAATTACACCCATTTTGAAATTTTATACTTTTAGTAATAATTCAACCTGACCATTGCTACTCCAAGCCGAAATCATTAACTTCAAAATATTCAAATGGAGCTATAGCAACAGCCTATTTACATACTTCTTCTGTACATAAGACCAACATAAAAGTTAAAAACTTCAGTGATATCTTAATGGGCACTATAGATGGCATTGGAGTAACCGAGTAACTGAAAAAATAATAGAAAAAAATAATACCAAAAACAAAAACGAAATTATACCCTTGACCTAAAATTTCAAGGAACATTAAAATTAGAGAACACTTATCTGTCCATATATTTGGCGTGCAACGCATTAGTTTGTATATAACATGGGTAATGTTATATAATTAAAAAATAATACATAATTTATTATTATAATGATAAGATTGAATAACTGTTATTCACTTCTAAACAAAAACTCATAATAATTACACATAATTATAAGAATACAATTACTGCATCATTCTAATTGGGATTTTTGTGCAATTTTTTTGAAAAATAATATATTTTTATATATTATATGAGAGAGAGAGAGAGAGAGAGAGAGAGAGAGAGAACTATTTGTCCACATGGAATGCAACATAGCCTATGCATCATATAATGAGGGATAGGGTATATGTGTCTATTATTAAATGTACTAAGAGATTTGGAGCAAGAGTGTACCAGTCAAAATAAAAGGGACAGATGAGCGGAGGGTGGCATGATAGGAGATGATCGATAGTACATGTCCATGTTTAGAAAAGGCTGCAAAGGAAAAAGATAAGAAAAAGAAAAGAAAATGTTTTTTTTCCAAAGAAGTAGAAAATGGTAGACGAAGAAAAGGAAAAAGAAAGTGAAGAATATATTAAAAATGGAAAAGATTTTATCGTGTAGAGTGTTGGAAGGAACAAGTGTGGGAATCCTTGTGTCAGATTTATATATTGGGGTTGGGTCTGTCTCTGTGCCATGCAGTGAGTGAGTGCCCCACCACCTCTTCAGTCTTCCCCCCAAGCCCCTCATCCTCCTCTTCCTCCCTTTGTGTTTGTATGCAAGCTAGTGTCTCAAGGTTCTCTCTCTCTGTTGGTAATTACTGGGGTTGTAAATGGATCAAGTTAAGTGAGTTGTTTAAGTTTAATTTAATAATTTTAATGATTTTAAAATTGTATTTAAGTTTGACTTGTTTAATTTTTTAGTTGATTTCAAACAAATTTTAATTAAATCGAGTTTAGGTAACTAAAATTTTTTAATATATTTTTGTTTATCGAATCAAGCTCAATAAAATCAATGAATTTTAAATGTATTCAACTTTAGCGAACTGATCTTAAACCAGCATTTAACAAACAGAACATGATCCGAGTTCATTTTACAGCCACTGTTCAGCAAATCCCAACTCAGTTAATCCCCTAGCTAACTCATGACTTTCTCCCCTTCTATACGCCTCGAACTGCACACACAACACCCACGCAGTTATATCACTATACATATATATGATGATGAAAATGGTGCAGAACATCATGTGCTTAGCAGCTCTCTCTCTCTCTCTCTCTCTCTCTCTGGTGTTATATATATATATATATGAATTGTAGTAGTCTTTTACTCCTCGGATTTAGCCAACCATCCCGCATGATATTGGAACCTCCCATATGCACTCGCAGCACCCCTTTTAAGAAAATAATTTGAATCTCCGCCGCTTCTCTCAGTCAGCTCCTTTTCTGTCTCCTAACTTCAACTTGCAAACCCTAAATATATATACATCTCTCTCTCTCTCTCTCTCTCTCTCTCTCTCTCTCTCTCTCTCTCTGTGCAACGTGCAAACCCTAATTTTGCTAGCTTCCTTGAGTCTGGATGAAAACCCTAGGTATTTTGTTTTTTTATTTATTTGGAAGACACCATAGTTTTTGACCGGAGGTTATTGTGGAATTAGGATCAGGTTATGACACATTGTACCTAAGGAAATGACTACTTGTACCGTGGCTCTACGTAGTTTGCTAATTTTTTTATTTAAATAATGAATTATATTATTTATATGTAAAATAAATTGAAGCCCAGCTGTCGTTTTAGCAAGAGGAAGAGGTGGTATGATTATAACACTACAATAATTGTTAAGCATTTTGGAATTTAGTAGACAGTACAGGATATTACCCTCAGTAGCTAAAATACAATTCCTTTCATGGAATTGAGATGTGAACCACTCACATATGTTGGTACATTAGATCTTTTATGTAAGAGAAACATTTAGAATATGCTTGGATAAAAAGGAAGGGGAAGGGGAAGGGGAAGGGGAAGGGGAAGGGAAGAGGGAAAGCCGAGGGAATAGATTTTTGTTTTGAGATAATAACGGGAGGGAAAAAGAAATGAGGGAAAATAAAGTTGTTTAGAAGAGGAAGAAAATAAGGAATATTTTATTCTTATATTTAAAATAGTGTATTACTAAAATTCTTTTTTTTTTTTTAAACTCTTCCCCTTTTGCTTATTAAACACTCCAATAACGATGAATCCAGCAGAGAGACGAAAATTGAATACCAATTATGAAAATGGGATGTTAATTTCTGCAATGGGGTTGAAACAATATAAAGTTTCCTATCTATTATTCCAAGCCCAATTTAGAAAGATTGTTGTAAAACTAAAAGAATATAAAATAAATAAAATAATCAAATACAGTATATAATAAAATTAATTCTTCTGAAATTGTCAAATAATAGTTAGATTAGTTCTTCTATAATTATTAGAAATAGATCTTCTTGATCACTCAATACTTTGTTTCTATCATACGATAAAATATAAATATAACTTGAACTTTTATCTACACCTTTTGCTTTCTTCTCTCTTCTCTTTTCTTTTTCTCCACTTCCTTCTCTCTCTTTTCTTATTGTGTGTTTGGCTTCCACCTTCACTTCTCTTTATATAGAAGTGAAGTGTATGAGAGAACATCATGGCATGGGTCATCCACCCATGTGAAGATGCCTAAACATTTGGTGTTGGTGGGTCATCCACCCATTATTTCACAACACTCCCCTCTTGAATGACCACCGCACAAGATATGCCTCATTAAAACATTGCTAAGAAAAACTCAGTGAGAAAAACCTTAGCGAAAGAAAAAGAGTACAATATTCTTGTGCAGTATAAAATAGTGTGGGTGCGTTAATATTGTCTGGTTAAAACCTTGCCAAGAAAAAATCCTGTAGAAAAAAATCACTGGCAAAGAAAAAAGAGTACAGTGCGCAACTCCCACTCATTCATACTTACGATACAAATTTGATAGTTTCAATTGTTCAGTATGAAAGATTCTTGAAACGACGCATGTCAATCTTGTGCACCAGTTTCTTAAACGTTGCAGTTACTTTAGTAAATAAGTCTGCCAAATTGTCACTTGAATGTATCTGTCGGTCACCGATATCTGCACTCTTTTGGTGCTCATGTGCATAAAAGAATTTTCACGAAATATACTTAGTTTTGTCTCCTTTGATGTAGTCTCATTTAATCTATGCAATATATGCTGCATTATCTTGATATAATATCATTGAGGTATCTTTAATCGAGAATAGTCTGCAACTTTCTTGAATATGTTGGATCATAGATCTCAACCAGATGTACTCGCAACTTGCTTCATTAATTGCAATTATCTCAGAATGATTTGAAGAAGTTGCGGTCAATGTTTGCTTCACAGATCGCCATGATATAGTAGTGTTACCATAGATAAATACATACTCAATTTATGATCATGCTTTATGTGGATCAGAAAGATAATCAACATCTACATAACCAACTAACTTTAATTCTGGTCCTTTTGAATAGAACAAACTCATATCTGTTGTTCCTCAGAGATAACGGAATATGTATTTCACCTCTTTTTAATGCATCTGAGTTGGTGCAGAACTATATCTTACCAGTAAATTGACAAAAAATGTAATATTGAGTCTTGTGCAATTTGCAAGATGAATGGCTCCTAAAGATGATGTAAAGTTGAGCTTTCTTGCAAGAAATTGGGTGCCGCAATTGAAGTATAATTCTAGGAGTACCGGAATTGATTTTCTCGAGAATCAAGCCAAATATAAGCTACCAACACTTAGAAAATACTAAACTAGCTTGAATTGAATTGCAACTATGTAAATTGAATCTAGGTAAAAGAAAACCAAAAGCCTTTGTTGTTGGGAGAGATTTGAGTTAGCTAAATTAATGCAAGGCAATTAACAACTAATTAAAGTAATTAAAGCTAGATTTAAATGCAATTAAGAAGGCTTGGATACAATTGATTCAATTCATCAATTTTTACAAGAAATTCAATAGAGGATTGTATAACTCAAATCAAGGATCAATCCATAGATTCTTGATTCAGAAGATTTTGACCATATAATCTTGGATTCAAGCTTAATTGAGTATATATTTGTATTTAATTCAAAGAACCATAGAAGCAAACCTTCAATTATGCCATCCTTATACTAACTGAGAATTGTGCACAGAAATTAGCAATAGTGATTATGAACCTAAGTTTTTTATAGATCCACAACCCAAGTAAGATGAATTTAGAGAAATCAAAAGATGAATTAATAATTCATATACCTCCATTGAAATCCTTGAATTCCTTGGTAGATTTTCACAATTACATCCAAGTAGAAAATTAGCTACTTAATTTTATGATAATATACTTGAAGAAATGTAAATCTACCATTGATTGAAGAAAATTGAAGTGTTTGGTTACATGAAAAATGAAGAAAAGTTAAGGAAAATGCAAGAAAATAGAGTTTTTCTATCTAAAACTACTCATACAAAACTATGTCTAAGCTAAGCACTAAGGAAAAATGTAAGAACTCCTAATTTTCGGCCAAAAATGCCCTTAAATAATAACAGAGCATCGTCAGATGTCTGAATAAGTCCAGATTGCTATTTTTACATCTGAAGGGGGTTTGAAAGCAGTTCAAACGGAGCTTTAGACGGAAAAAATACAACCTTCCTAGCTTCAAATGCAAAATTTATAATCTGGAAGTCGATAGTACTGTTCACCATTTGAACGGGTACTGATCACCGTTCGAACGGTATTGTTCACAATTCGAACGGTACTATTAACGGTTCGAACGGGTACTATCCACGGTTCGAACAAGTACAGTTCACGGTTCAAACGGCCAGTAACCTTGTAGCTTGATTTTGAAGACATTAGAGATCGACTTAGCCAATGCACATTAGAGGCAAAGTTGTGAATATTGAAATCTTCTTTCCAGTGACTCAAAAATAAACTCAATTGAATATTAGAGAAAAAAATTATAGCCATAATATCGAGACAGTTTGGAATTCTCATCACTGGTTTGTTCGTTTTGAACCCGCTTTGATCATTCTTACTTATTTTTGCCTTTATTAGCTTATATAACCTACAAAACATAATCAAACGTATATCTAACTAAAATAAGATAATTTATACCAATTCAAGTCTAACAAAGTGCGAATTAAAGGCCTATGATTACACTATTATGGTATAATCACAAGATACATAAAAATTTCAATGGCATTATGATATGGTACTTCAGGACCAAAAATTTCTTCACTATCATATTGAGGATGAAAAAGATCTTTCTTTATATCAAGTGATCATACAATCATTGAAAAATTCCACGGATGAGCTTTATTCATATAAAATTAATATAAAATCTTTTCCGTATATGTCGACTAATGAATAAAAATTCTTTTTGATAAATGTTTAATCTGTAAGACAAGATAATAGTTTATTCTCCCAAGCTATTTAATTTCAAAGTTATTTTTTAAATAACTAGTAACTTTTGTAATCTCTTCAAGAGTACTGATAATATTAAAAAACATCAACATATATAATAATAAATCTAAATTCGAATAAAAATGCATGGACAAATTGTATTGTTCACATATTTCTTTTAATAGATATTTATTGGGATAATTATACCATTTACGTTCAAATTGGTTTAACCCATACAAATATCTTTTAAGCTTGATAGAATATAACATTTGAGATTTTAAATTACTTGTTTCAAGCATTTTAAAATTTTTTAAGAATTTTAATATGTGTATCATTATCTAATTCATCATAAGAATATGTTGTTATACATTCATTAGAGGCATATTCAGTTCTCTTGAGACTGACAAACTAATCAATAATATGAATGTAATTATATCCTTATATGATAGAATTTCTTATTGTAGTCAATACAAGGTCTCTGCGAGAAACTTTTTGGTATTAGTCATGATTTATATCGCACTAATCCATTTTCTCATTGTGCATATACTCATTTGTATCAATCGATTTTATATCTTCTGGTGGGTGGACTATTGATCCGAATACTTTATATTATACTAATAAGTTTAATTTTAACTCAGTAGTTTCTTTTCATTTTGATCAATCATATATATCAACATCGATATTGTCGACTGTCTGTGGTCCAATCTCTTCATTACTTCTGATAATTGCGAGAGTCACTTTAAATAAATATATTGTCGACAACAATATCATTTCTATTCCATCGCTCTCATGTATTCACATTATTATTCATTGAGATCTTATTATTTTCAGGTACCATTTTCTTTGTAGGGGACATCTCTTTAAAAGATTTCTCTTTTAGGAATTCTGTTATAGAAGTTTCTTCAAAAAGTTTAGATAATGAAGATATCTCTTTCGGAGGTTCATTTTTTTTTTTTTAGGAATTTTAAAAATTATGATATCCTATCTCTTCAAAAGATTGCTCTTCAAAAGTTCATTCTTCAAGAAGTTTAAATATTATTGTTTCTTTAAGGACTCCAATTTGCTTATTTTGTTGTATTTTTCTCTTTCTGAAAATTTTGAATTTTACACTAACATTTCTCTCACGCTTTGAAGCTATGTACTATTATATTAACAGATTGTCCTAAAGAGACGTTAATACATGATGTAGCATTAGCGGCTGATATATATAATTTTGTTACCTTCTTTGTGTCGGTGAATGCTTTAAGCAATTAACTTACAATCGTCTGCAAGTAAATAATTTTTGAAATTCGAGAATTAAAATGAAACAGTTTCACAACATTCCAACTAATCTTATTTCCCCCTAATGGTGAGAAAACTAACTCATCAAAATAATAATTCACAAAATATGTGAACTAACAGCAAACAAATATATAATCATATATATGTATGCATAAAATATTAAAATAGTACACATAGTAGATATATTAGTTTCACAGAGCATGCATCATATGAATAATTACTTGAAAAAATGAATCTTTTGGTTTTTTAGCGGATGTCTATATGAGTTTTTAATTATTCGACATTGCATCATGGATCCCGGATGACAAAGAAGATTATGTAAAATATAAAAATCTTAGGGTTAAAGCACTTTAGATGCATCATTTCAGGTGCAGCACGTCAAAGTGCATCACTTCAGGTGATCCCATAATACAAAAATTTGTGAATCGAAATACTTCTGGGGTATCACTTGACGTGATCTAACACGAGGAGTGGTTGTCTCCGAATGCACTCACTTGCCCTTGACCTTCTGCCAAACCATACAAATATTTATATAAAAAACTCGTAACTACCTCACATACACTGGCTGACAAACCCAATATAATTTTAATATGCTGAATCGACATGCCATTTTACTTTCAGCTATCACACGTATTGCAAAAATCAATAGTGATGACTATTAAAGATTTGTAAACCTAAAATAAATCTTCACAATCATGGCTAATCAAATAAGTTAGGTGACGAAACATTAAATATGAATGGCCCATGGCCCACAATGTATTTAGGTTAACACTTTGGTGTATCAAGTGCTTTGTAATGTTTTTTAATATAGTCGTATAATATATGATTCACAAAAAGTAACAAAGTTCTCTATTATATACTTCTGACATGAAAATAGAAGTAATATAAAGATACTTTTCAAATAGAGCAAATGTCTTGTAATTCTAGTAAAATAAAGTACATCATCAATATAGAGATTTGTTTCTCTAGATAATATTATTTTAGCTCTTCTGAAGCCTAACTCTTCTAAAGCTTAGCTCGTCTGGAACCTTTAATTAATTTTGTAATGCCTGATATTGTTTTAACATTAATTTCAGCTAATGTTAAGTTTACGACATATCAAATAATTGTATGCGTTTTAACACTATCTACTAGATATATATCTTCCTTATTCATATTTGTAATAATTGAAGTTTTGGTATGATCCATGCCTTCACATGCAAAATATATATAATGTTTTAATCTTTAGTAAATGAATAATGCTAGAAATTGTAAACATAATGTATGAAGCTATGCATTATTAATTTAGTATATCAAAATATGAAGTTCTTGGTATCATACTGTCATCTAAGTAATGATCCAACTCTGATCTTTCGCGTACCTTTATCACATCTTTTGTTTGAATAAACTTAGCAAAATCATAAAGATCATTAATTATTGAACTTTTGGAAGTACCATCTACACTTGGCTCAAGAAGAGGCTGCTGATTTCCATCCTTATTTCCTTGTTTACCTTCATACTTAGTAATTAGTTCAAAACAAATATTCTTAATCATCTTCATTTCATTTTCAGTCTCATCAACTCCATAAATCTTCCTATAATAATACTCCAATATGCCTAACTTGTATATTGAATCCAACAAAGTTGCCACTCCCATCATACCATTTATAACACTCTAATATTTGTTAAACTTTTCCAACATACTAAGTGTCATATGTTTTATCACATTATCTGGATTTTGTAGCCACTTGGATATCTCAACTCTAATCCCAAAAAGTAGGCATTTGCTGTAAGATACTTGGTTACTGAAAACAATTCAGCTACTTTGCTAAATAATTTCCATCTCTCACAAATGTGTCTTTCTATCCCTCAATCTGCATTTGTCGGAAGACACTTATATTGGGGCTCTCGAAAGGTCAACCAAGAAAAAACATCCTTATAAATCAAAACAGTTTCAAGCATTTCAAAAGTTGAGTTCCAACGAGTCTTACAATCAAGCACAAATCTCTTGGTACTTGGAATATGTAGTTGACGAGCTGCGTTCTCTTTTGATTCTCTTATCTTATCAATCTAACTAAAACAGCATACAAAATTCTAAACTAAGGCTAACAAAGAACAAGTTAAGTTGTTATAATTGCACTTTTGAAGTGTAATCATACCCTCCAATTTACTTTTTGCTAGTCCCTAGCAAAATACTAAAGCTAAAAAGATAAATCTCCACTTTCGTAGGAGTAACAGGTGCATTTAGCCTATACATCAAGCATTTAAACCCCTAGGTTACTCGTAGTGGACGAGTGGTGTCTCATGAGGGCTTACAGTGATGTCATTCACAAACATTAACTCACGATCATCAATCGAAGATTTAGAACAATATAAGAATGATACATGGATATATCAAAACAATCTCAACACCATATCTCTAATTCCAATGCAAGCAAGAATATATCAATAAGAACATAAAAATGAGGTTCATGTGAGTGTGTGATAGAATCATGTAATGTAGCTTAAATGTATCTAATCATATATTCATAGGCTTAGAGCCTCGTTCCAAATCCTCACTGGTATACACTCTCAAACAACTAAGTACAAGATTTCTCTCAATGCAAAGCTCTAAAAAAAGAGTAAATGCAATAATATGCAAGAGAGCAATCCAAATGTCAAAAACTGCAATACTAAAAGTGTATCAATCTTGGCATGACTTCATGAAATGCTTGTAGCTTGAAGATGAACTAATCATGATGACAAGTAAGAGCTCAAATTCAAATAAGATCTCTAATGAAGTGCATACTTTTGGATCATAAAGGACTTTGTAAAGGAAAGCCAATAGGGTTTTAAGGTAAAGTATAAGAATGAAGAAAGAGGTATAAGAATACAATACATGTGTGATCAAGGCATGTAATGTCAATGAAGTAATTCATCTCTTTATTTCCCAACTCTAACTTTTTAGCACATTTCCTTGCCTCTTTGAAGCTTCCACCTTTTTTTTTCTTATTTCTTTTTCTTTCTTTTGATTTGTTTTCAATTCTATTATCGCTTTCTTTTCTTTCACTTTTCTTTGCTACCCCTTTTGCACCTGCAATGTTTTCTCTTTATATTTGCACAACAAAGCTCCTTTTTACTTTTTATGAGTTTCAATAGAATGAAAGTTTGTGTCTTTTATTACTGATTGCACCTTAAAAGTGTAATCACAGGCTCGTAATTCGCACTTTGTTAGACTTATATTATAATTAATTGTCTTATTTTAGTTAGATATTTGTTTGAGTATGTTATTTATGTGTTTTGTAGGTTATATAAGCTAATAAGCAAAAAGAAAACAAGAATAATCAAAGCGGGTTCAAGGCGAATAATTTGTTCATGAAAATTTAGACTTGTCTCGGTATTTGGGCCATATCTTTTTACTCCGATATTCAATTGAGTTGATTTTTGTGTCATTGGAAAGAAGACTTCAAGAGCTACAATTTGTCCTCTAATGTGCATCGGCTGAATCGGCTTCTAAGGTGGTCAAAATCAAGCTTCAAAATGGAGGGATAAATAGTACCCGATTGATTAGTTTGGCAAACTTCAGAGAGGGTGTTTTACCGATTGATCGGCCGATCGATCGGTGAACCGTACCCGTGAACAATAAAAACAGTGAATTGACCGATCGAATGCTACAATCACCATTCCATCGGCCGATCAATCGGTGAACAGTGTCGATCGATCGGACGATACAGATCTGGAGCTTAAAAGCTTTGTTGTTCGAAAAAATGAAGAGGAGGAAGTTTTTTTGGGTTTGTAGCAGCCAAGAAGGCGGCATGAGAGGCTCCTCCAAGGTTGGTTTTTATGTTTTTGTGTATTTTTAGCTTAGATTTATGTTTGTAATGTTAATGTAGGAGTAGAAATTGTAACTTTCTTTCATTGTAATATATTTTCCTTCATTTTCTTGCCATTTTCTCTCACTTTCTTAGTAACCAAACACTAGTTTTACTTAGTTTAATGTTAGATTTACTTTTATTTATGCTTTTTATTATGAATTCTAGTAGCTAAACATTTCTTGGGTGTGATTGTAAAGATCTACCAAGGATTTTCAAGTATTTCAATGGGGATTCATGAATTTCAAAGTTTTATTCATAGATTTGTATAATTCTATTTGGTTGGGTGTTGGATTTGTTCGAAAACTTAGATTCATAACCCATTTGGTAATATTTATGCACAATTCAACAATTGGTATAAATCTTACACATTTATAAGGTTTGCTTCTAGGGTTCTATTAATTGGTTTAATCCCTACACTCAACTAAATATGAACTCAAAGTTTTATGGTCAAAATATTCCGAATCAAGAATCCACGGTGTGATTCTTGATTTGAGTTATAAAAATCCTCTATTGAAATTCTTGTTGTGAATTGGTGGATTGAATTAATCATATCCAAGCTTTCCATTTTAATTGCTTTAAATTTAATTCAATTGCCTAGTTAATTGCTTTAATTTTCATTGCACTAGTTAGTAAATCAAAACCCCATAAAAAACCAAAAGATTTTCGGTCCTTTTATTTTTCCTTTTATTTTAGATCCAATTTCCCACATAATTGCAAATCAATCATAGGCTAGGTTAGTGTGAGTTGAGTGCTAGAGCCTATATTTGGCTAAGTCCCTTGGGAAAGAACGATACTGGATTAGCGGTTTATACTTCATCGCTACCGCCGTACTCTTGCGGGGTACTAACTCCATTTTGTAGTTTTCGGAGCGAGTCAATTACCAAAACTATCTCAACAATGGTCATGCTTTAAGCAAGATCACACATTAGAAGGGCTAAAAAGATATGGTTACAAAGGAAATAGAATCAACAATAACTCGATGGCTCAAATAAGAACAAGATGGCCTAAAATCATCTCCAAAGCGTAAATGAAATAGATATTGAATGAAGGTGAGTGTCAATATGCTAGATAATACCAATCATATAAGCCAAATGCAAATGCAATAAAGCCATTAAAAATGATAAGAATCAAGAAAACTCTCATTGAGTAAATGTGGACTCTCCTCAAAGAAGCAAATAACTCTAAAGCTCACAAGATAAAGATCTCTACTCAAGTAAGGCTACAAATGCATAAACTAATACAATAAAACAATATCACATGATTTGTGCTCAAAGTATTTAATCCCCTCACTTAAGTGTACTAAAGATAACATCCCATAAAATATCAAAGTCAAAGAATGAAATGCTCATCATACTATGAATATAAACCATGCAACACTCAAAAATAAAAAATTGAATCTCATGAATATGTTATGATCCCAAATTTAAGTTATCAACACGTCCACCATGAATAACCAAATATACTCATAAAGCATATGGAAGATATGCTAAAGATAGAAAAATAAAGTGTCAGAACCACAAGATACTTAAACCTCTAGCAAATATTATAAGTAGTCAAAAGATCATTATACAAGGAAATACCTGAGGATAGACAATAGGCCATAAAGAGTTCAAAGTATAACAAGAGATATATAATAATGAAACTTAAAAATGACATCCGCCATGATGGAATACATGCCTGTAAAGATGGTATCTAAACTCTACCTTTAACTAGAGGAAGTTGTCATCATTGGCTCAAAATTTTTAATTTTTTTGCAAAAATTAACAGAACAAAAGTAAAAGCTATCCTCACCCAACTAGAATAATGCATTCTCCTCAATGCATGAAGACAACGTAAGAAATGAGACGAAATAGGAGGGAAGACTACGCAAGAAATGATGCATTGTCCCTTACCCTTGAGACGAAATAGTACTTCTTATAGTGTATAGTAACTGTGCACACTGATGAATAGTGCTTCTTACGGATGAATAGTAACCTTGTGCACAGTCCTGTAGTTTTTGGAGATTCAGAAAGCATACTTTAGTATAAATTGAACCGTAAGCTAACTATACGCACGGTAGACTAGAGCTCTATTTTTTTTTAAAAGCCTTTTTAAGGCCGTTTTGAGCAAAAAATTGGAGAATCTCTCATTTTTGTACTTAGTTTTCTTAGATATAACTTTGTAGGAGTAGTTTTAGAGAGAGAAAGAGAGAGTTGATTTTTCCTTACTTTTCTTGCACTTTTCTTTACTTTCTTTGTAACCAAACACTTCAATTTTCTTCAATCAATGTTAGATCTACATTTCTTCAAGTATATTATCATGGAATCAAGTAGCTAATCATCTATTTGGATGCAATTGTAAAGATCTACCAAGGAATTTAAGGGTTTCAACAGAGGTATCTAGAATGCAATGATTTATCCTATGATTCCTCTAAATTCATCTTAATTAGGTTGTAGATTTATAGAAAATGTAGATTCATAATCAATATTGGTAATTTCTATACATAATTCTCAAATTGGTATAGGAATTGCACAATTAATGGTTTGCTTTTATAATTCTTTGAATTGAATATAAATCTATACTCTATTAAGTGTGAATTCATGGTTATATGGTCAAAATCTTCTAAATCAAGGATCCATGAAGTGATCCTTGATTTGAGTTATACAATCCTCTATTGAATTTCTTGTAGGAATTGGTAGATTGAATGAATTGTACCCAAGCCCATTTGTAATTTCATCTCAATATAGTCATTAATTGCTTTGACTGCTAGAATAGATTTAATCACTACGCTTTAGTTGTTCATCAAAATCTCTCTAATCTCAACCATATTTTTGGTTTTTTTTTACTTAGATTCAAGTTAATTTGGTCTTTGCCAAGTGTTGGTAACCTATATTTAGCTTGGTCCTCAAGGAAATCGACTCCGGTACTTACTAGGTTTTATACTTCAATTGCGACACCATTTTCTTGTAAGGAAGCTCAAATTTACATCATCTTTGAGAATAATTCAAAGTTTTGGCACCATTACCGAGGACCAAAAGCAAGAAGGCAAGCACTAAAGGACCTTTGATTGGAAAGCAATTGGTGAATTAGATCTCCATCATATCAACTACAACGGAATGATCTTAAACTAAGGCCATGGGTAACTTTGTTCCACTCCTCTTGTGTGATACTATATTAGATTTTCTTTCTTTCTTTCTTTTCTTCTTTATTTTAGGACTCTTTTGTTTGATACCATGTTCATTTTCTATAAAAATTTAACAAAACAAAAGCAAAAACTATCCTCACCCAACTAGAATGATGCATTGTCCTCAGTGCATGAAGACAACATAAGAAATGAGACGAAATGGGAAGGAAGACTACGCAAGAAATGATGCATTGTCCCTTACCCTTGTGCTTGATTAAGGATTTCATTAGTTTGTAAGTCATTTATTGTCAACTTGTTTGAATCAATGCTCAATTATGAATGTTCTTTTATGAAGCTATGCTGGGTTAATAGACTTGTATCTTTTTGGTTTTTGTAATTAGTATGTTCACTTGATTTCTTTTTACATTTACTCTATCGTTGAATATGCCCCTGTGAGAACCATGTGGGTCTTTATTTGTGAGTGTATGTCCGATAAATTATTGAATCAAAGCTTAAAAGTTTAGGTTTGCATAAGCGTGTTTCATTTGAGTAATTTAGCATGATTCTTATTCCACACACTTGAACATCTCTTTTGTATGAATGATGGCATACTTTTGCATATGTTATGGGATATGAGTGATATCTAATGTTTTATTGAGATAAATTATGCATATTCTAATTATTCTTATCTCCAATTGCAATTTATAAAGGGATTTTTGTGGATATCATCATTGGAAACCCTCACGAAACATTACTCGTCCATTAGGAGTAACATAGGGGTTTAAAGACTTTATACATAGACTAAATGCATCTGTGACTCTTACGAAAGTGGAGATTATCTTGTGTACATACTTGCTTTAGTTGTAGATTTTGCTAGGGATTAGAAAAAAGCTAAGTTGCGGGTGTGATTACACTCCAAAAGTGTAATCTCAATCCTCTAATTAGTTTATTAGCTCTAGTTTAGGTATTAGATTAATATTTTACCGTTAAATTGCCCTAAACTTGCCTTTTTGATCTAATTGCAGGAAATAGAGCTTAATTGTAAAAGAAATGACCAAAAAGGACATCACCGAGTGATCACTAGAGTTACCTCGAGCACTCGGATGTCCAAAAAAATGCACCGATCGCTAGATTCTCCAAACCAATTTAGTCGTTTGATTCAGGAGTGAATCAGGAGTGTTAGCCTAGTGCTCGGCGGAGTGATCTATTTTTTGGGTGAGCGCTTGCCTGACGGATCCCTGAGCTATAGTACTCAACTCATACTAAACTATCCTAAATTGAATTGCAAATGAAATGGAATTGAACCAAAAGTAGACAAAAAAATCTTTAGGTGTTTGAAAAGAGTTTGTTAAGCTACTAATGCAATGTAATTGAAAATAATTAACAATTAGGCAAGCAATCAAATAAGAATTTAAGACAATTAAAAAGAATTTAAATACAATTGATCCAATTTATCAAATTCAACAAATATTTCAATGATTTGTTAACTCAAATCAAGGATCAAGAACCCCGACCATAGCACTTCCACACCCAAATCTATACGAATTGTGTTTGATTGCTTACTTTGTTTGAGTAGTTTATGGCTTTTTATTAACTTTTTTTTTTTTTTTGGTAAAAAGTGAAAAGTATAAACTAAAAACTCATAAATAGTATTAAAAAAATTTTGAATATTGGGTTGAAAAAAATTAGTAAAGGGAGAAAAAAAAAACTAGGTAAATAAGATTATCCAACTTATTTGAAGTCACTGCAAAATCGTCATATCCATCACGCTCTATTCTATAATGTAAAGCCTACTATGCAGTCGAGAGGAGTTGAGCTTTTAGCAAAGAGAAGACAGGTATGGTTGTACTGAAGTATATTTTCAATTTTTCACACTATTGCTAAAGAAAGTGTTTTAAAAGGAGTTTTTAAGGTCCCAGAAGCACTTAATTTTTATGAGGCCCTTCTAAGAGTCTAAATCTATAAATTCATGTGAAAGTTTAGTTGTCTTCTCTAGAAATCATTTCCCATTTCTAAAAAATATTATGGGAGATCATATGGTAGGTCTCATTTTATTAATCAAATTTATTTGTACTATCTTGATTCGAAACTATTGATCGTCTCCATGGATTTTGTGTTCTTAAAAAAATATTCTTGCAGGATCTCCATATGTAAAACATAAGCATGTATGTAGTTTTAACCAAAATGAATGTAAATTATAACGCAACTAGCCGCATATCTAGTAAGTCTGATAAGAAGTAATTAATTAGGGAAGCCTTCAACAAAAGTTACCTATACCTAAAACCGACATGCGTGAGTAGACAGAGAATATCTAGCGGTGCTAAAGAACTCACTCTTAAGGCACTTGGCAAAATAGTCTCGTACTTCGGAAGCAAGGGTACCTCCTCATAAAGGAGGTTGCAATGAGCAGGCCAAGCGACTTTGAAACCGAAAGGTCGGCAGGTTGAATTCAACTACATGGATCATTTTGAGATAAATTCAGTTGGTCAAACCCTTATTTTAATATTTTCAAAGGCAGCAGCGGTAACCTTTAAAATTTTATGGATCGTATGCTTTTTCCTTCTATATTTAATATATAAGGTAGCAAACTCTGATGAATGAATAAAATATATGTAATCTTATAACAATGGTTAAATCGGTTGGACCATTGGTATGTCTAATTGAATTTTTATAGCTATAGTTCTAACCCGTAAAATATTGATAATATAATCACATATATATATATATATATAATTTGTGTTTGTCTTCATAATTTGTCTGTTTTCTATGTGGCACTCTAAAATTTTTAATACTTTTAAAATGTCATTTCACAGGGACAATTAGTTAAATAACTATTGAAGTTCTTATAAATCCACTCAATTAATTAAGTAACTATTGAATTTATTATAAATCCACTAATTATAGTCTCTCAAAATATACTTCGGATTGTCATTGAATTTATGAGATTATATAAGAGAATATTATCAACACCAACGGAGGTCCTTATCCCATTAAGTTTTCTATTTATTACAGAAGTTTTATTTTAAAAAGAATTATATGTAACGAAAGTACTTATTAATTGTTTTATACTTACAAACATGTACGAGTTTTTTATTTGAAATTATACATATAAATATGTATGAGTTCCCTATTTGAGTATTGTATTCATTTATACTAATCCAATTAAATTTCTTATTTTAAAAAGAAACCCTAAGCATTTAAAATAATAGTTGATATCAACACACATTAAATAATTGTTCATTTTATACGTAAAATCTCTTTAATTTTCTTTTAAAATAATAGTGACATTATTTTTTAATAAATGAGCCTCGATGCATGATTTTTGAGTTTTATAATATTTTATAAATTAATTACTTATAGTGTTGCTATTGTTTTTTTTTTTTTTTAAGAAGTATTCTCGGTGCATTGTTAACACCTAGCATACATAATATAATTGTACATAATAGACCCACACATATAGTACAGCCTTCATCGGTTTTTTAAAAATTAGGTTCTACGTGCATTAGGGTCAATAAGTTTTTTAAAAATTACAAAATAAGTAGAACCATCTGGTCTACTTGATGAGCAGCCTTCATGGGTTCCTGTCTCCTTCGTACAGGACATTTGAATTTTGTATACATATACAATGAGTACGATTAATAACTTTGGCCTTGGTGGGATGGGTACCAGTACTATCGGCTGCACCATCACTTTCGAACTTGAAATTTTCGCTCAAGAGCCAAGAAACCTTTCACAATTTTCATTTTCTTATTAAAACATAATATCACACAAATAAAAAATAAAAAGTCAATCCTATAACTAAAAATTGTTGGTTTTTTTGGTCCGGTTATGGACTCAAACCGGGCTCCTATTATCGGCTCGCCAAGTTATTCAATGCCCAAATGACATGTCAGTGGAGAATACCCAAATGATGCATCATAGCTCCTCGCTGTGTTTGAAAATTAGGAATAAATATTGGTGGGGCTGGATCTACATTAAAAACAATTTTTATCAAACCTAAAATCATATTCTTAGCTCATCCAAAATGATTACTATAATTCACAAGCACGTCCATTTAATTTATTTTCAAAAATAATGCTAAATTATATAAAATTTAAATACATAAATATAATAAAATATAATAATATATTATTTTACATATTTTTTAGATTGGATCGAGTTTCAAACACAATTTTCAAGTTAACTCATTAGACTAATCAAGTTTAAAAAAAATTTCAAGTCCAAAAAATAATAAGCAGGACTAAACGAACTATGCCTAGTGCAAATGTACAAAACATTGTGAGAATATAGGCTCTTATGTTGTGAACCATAAGAGCAAACAGTGAAGACGGTGATTCTGAATTTAGATAACACATAGGAGATCCTCTTCGAGTTTCTAGTTAAAGCAACCAGGCTACGGGCTTAGCCCATTACTTCCGCGTTAGATTACGAAATCTTACGGCAATAAATTACATCATCTACGGAGAAAAAGAATTCACATCCCCAGAAAGCTTTTAATACATAATCTAAGGAGACAACAAATGAAACTAGAATGATACCTTTATGTTCAATCAGGGTCCACTAGAATGGTTTAACGATGGAAAAAATCTGTTGAGTTTCGGCAATTTCTTTGTAGACTTAGCCAAAGTAAAAATCAACAGTATTTGGCTTCTATACTGCTTAGCACCAGAGTAGGGGTTTTCCAGGAGCATCTTAAATGAAGAACTAATTACGATAACTGCCTATGTGATTTCTATAGCCCATACTAAGTGCCCTGTTCAATAGATTATTAAAAGAATATAGACTAATGGAGCGTAGATTCTAAAAATTGGACAGTTCAATCTTATCCAAACTGTTGGTGGTATCTTTTTTTTGGTGAGTGAAAGTAGATGGAAATCGAATTTTCTCGCTTAATGCTTGAATTCGAGTCTCCATAACTTTTAGTCAGCGCTAAACTTACTCTTTAACGCTCAAAACAAACCCGTGATGGATGTATAAAGTAATCTATTTAAATATTTATTTTTTTCTTTGTACCAAAAAGAAAAAAAATTAAGGGTGAACTCAATATATATACGGAAAAAAGCCCAAAACCTATTGCAAAAATTTGTTTTGGTCATTGCGATCTGCAAAGCCCACTTTAGGGCTCCGATTTCAATAATTTTGCGAGAACACCCAAACTTAGGAGAGCAATTTTGGCCCAATCGGACCCATTTTAGCCTATTATGGAGCCACCAGATTTAGCACAGCTCAACACCAAGTGATGCTCTTATCACTTGACATGTGGCCGTCGACCGGGGAGCCCATGGAAGATGTGTTATGGGGAAAATTATCTAAGCATAATTATGGCGTAACGATTTATTCATATGATGCTATGTAGAGAGTGGCAATACTTTTAAAAAAGTTATAGACATTATCTTAGTTGTATGGTGATTTTTTAATTTCAAAATTCCCATCATATAATGAATGAAATGTCACAATTTAATTTAAAATATTTTTCACATGTCATAATTTAAATGAAATATGAATAGAAAATGTCGAAAGAATCCTTGTGTACATCCTTTTATAGCAACTTATTGGAAAATGAGTTGGTTGTCCTCAAAATTTCCTATTGGCCAATAGATACATATTTGGACAAGTCTCACACCCACTTGTTCAACTTTTATTGGTTGGTTCCCTTTTTAATCAGATTGTAGTAATTGGGCTTAAGGATGCAACTGATTATCCTCCAAAAATGGCCACTCTTGATTATTCTAATTGTCTTTTTTTTGGTTCTTTGTGTACGCGAGTGAGACCACATTTCCACTCCCTCTCCCTAAGAGCACTCCCTCGAGTGCCTCTTCATTTCGAGTACACTTAGGCAATAAGCATCTTCCACGTGCCCTCGAGTGCAAATCTTAACCCCACATAAATATTTAAATTAAGAGTGTGCATTGATCGGATTGGGACGAATTCATCCTAAACTCAGAACCGACTCGATCTTAATCGATTCTAAAAATTTAGACAAGAACTGAACCAATCCTTTTATGAAACCAAATTGAAAAAACTCGAGTCGACTCGGATTAGTTCGGTTCGATTTCATGCCTCAAGTAAATTTTGCTTGAGTCGAGTCCGGTCCACTTTTTAATATAAAACATAGTTCCTTTATTTAAAAACACAAAAATAAGAATGATCTTGTATCTTGAATTTTCTTAAAATAATTAAAAAAACACTATGTAAATACATATTAAAAATAATGAAGTACAAATAATAATAATTTAAAGATCTATATGCAATATATACAAACTTTTATTACATAAATAGATCAGGTCTTGGTTCGGTTCTTGGGTCGATCGGGTGTAGAAAATGCAAACTCAGGGACTGAACCGAATTTATTAGTTTGATATTCTTTAGACTCATAATCAAACCGAACTGAATTTATCAATTTGATATTTTTTAAACCTAAAACCGAACCAAATGATCAAAACTTTGCAAAAATAGTTATTTGTTTTGCGGGGAATTCCAAGCATTCATTATACCCGTAACTAACAATGAATCAAGGGATTTTACAAAATAAATTTTTTTTTAAAACACATGAACAATCAATTAAAAAGGCTGTGCCTTGAAAAATATTTCATGAATCAAAGAACAAATACTACTACTTCATTAAAAGTTTCACTTCTAACCTTAGCTAGGAGCTTTAGCAAACCACTACAACTATTACTAAAATTTAAGCAAAAGAAAAAAAATAGGTGAAGAAAGATAAAAGGAGATGTGTTTTACTTTTGTATCTCACTCCTATTTATAGCCAAGGATACAAAGAAATTTAAAGAAGAAGACAACAACCACAAAGTGTGAAAATAAACATGAAAAATTCGGGAGTTTGCACCAAAGTTGATTTGCAACCCAATTTTGACCATGAAAATGGTAGATTTACGAAATCCATGTTAGACACATAATTGTATAGCTCGAAGTCTTCTTTTCAATGCCACAAAAATCAGGTCAATCGAATTTGTGAGTCAAAAGTTATAGCCAATTTTCTGAAACTGTCTCAAATCCCAACTGCCTAGATTTTCTTTTGTTCACACATGAATATGACTCCTTCAATTTGCAGCAAATCTTCATCCTTTTCACACATTTTACACATGAATATGACTTCTTCAATTTGCAGCAAGTCTTTATCATTTTCACACATGTTGCATGTGATTTATTGTCTTGTATTTCCTATTAGAGAAAATACAATTACACATATAAATACAACAATTCAAATATAAAAACATTTACCATGCAATGGTCAAAAATAAAATCACATATTTACCTATAAACATAAAAAAATAATTACTAAAGAAATGTGATCATGCTTATTAATACCACTATAAAACTACAATTTTGAGTTATTATCATCAATCCATTGAGTCCGATTTTTCAGTTATTTTGTACACCCCTAATTCAAACATATGAAAATATTATTCTTTTAGAAAATTTCACATGTAGTGGTAGCATTTTTATAATTAAGGTCCCGTTTGGTACAAATTTTTTTAAATTTTTTCGATTTGACTTTTTTTGGTTTATAAGCAAAAAGCTTGATTTTTTTTTTTTTGCTTTTTTGTTTTTTTACTTATCTTAGTTTATAAAAGCAAAAAAACTATAAAAAAAAATCCAGCAAAATAAAAAAGCTAAAATTAAGCTATACCAAATAGGCCCTAAGAGTTATCAAAATTGGTGTTTTAATTTAAATAAATGGCTCTAATTTAATCACATTATTTTAAGTATAAATTATATATAAATTTTTTAATTTTATAGCATTGAGTTTGATACAGTGCACTGCTCTATATTCGCACAAATGGTGTAGTAGCATCGCATCAATTTGTTAAGAATGACCTGGAAATCGACTGCTCAAGGATGTAATTTTTTACCTCCTCATTTCCCTTTTGTGATGTTTAGTATCAAAGTTATGAAACATCCTTTCGTTAGAAACGAGTCTTACTTACACGTATTGTAGATACATGTTAAGTATATTTTGTCTAATTATATACAATGTTAGAATCATATTTTTTTTATAATTCGGGTAATGTTATATAAATAAAAAAATTCATATAAAATTTATCACCAAAACGATATAGTTGGATAAAAGTCATTCACTTTAAAATAAAACATCTATCTTAATGGTTCTAAATTACAATAATGTCATTGACACATCAGTTTGATGGGGTTCTTTGTATAGATTTTTTGAAAGAATAGAATTTTTCTTATAAATTTTTCGCATTTCATATTACCAGACAAATCATAGTTATTTTTTTTTATTATAAAAGACACATCAAAGATTTTATTAAGAAACAATAGCAACAGCTACATCAGAATAAATAAGGGACAAAGCTCAGTTAGGGATATCCTCCATCCGTATTACAAAATTAATAATATCGAGAACTTATTTTGCAAAAGCATGAACGACAAAAGTATAATCCCTATAAACACAAGTCGCACTAGCAAACAAAGTATACTTAAGACACTTATTAGCGTTTACGTTAAAAAATGAACAATAAACAAAGGGCCTATTTAGTATAATTTTTTTATCAAGTTTTTTTTTAAGTTTACAAGCAGCAAAAAAATTAATTTTTTTTAGCTTTTTTTACTTTTCTAACTTTGCTTTAATTAAAGATGAGCAAAAAAATAAAAACACAAAAACAAAAAAGTTAAAAAAAATCTAACTTTTTTTACTTATAAAATTAAAAAACTAGACCAAAAAACTATGCCAAACAGGTCTAAAAGGCTCTAAATCTCTGTTACCGAAGTAAATCAACAGCATTTATTTGCTTCTTTCCCTCTTATCTCTATTTTCAATTAGAATTCTTCTTTTTCCTTTTCGGGTTTTACACAACATTAATAAATGGGCATTAACTGAAATATCCCTTGTTATAAAGTCCAATATTTCCAGGCAAACATTGATGCCAAATCCCCAGTTCACAAGCACCACCAAATTGTGACAAAGCATTAACTCTCCTAATCTCCACCAATCTTTTGTCACAAACAGGGAATTAATAGCATGCCGCTTGTTAGCATATATACATATAGGCAAATGCTAAGAAGAGAGTTTATGTAATAATATTTCATTAAAAAACGAAGAATTAACTCTTCAGCTTTAATAAAATTTTAAAGAGTGTAAGTAATGAGATTTTTGGCATCTTATCAGCATTTGTATAGTCTTTTGTATTTTAAATGACAAATATACCCCTATTAAATTTACATATCTTTTTAATTGTTTTAAATAGGAATAATACAAAATCATTTAGTAAAGTTTTTTTAAGATAACTAAATTAAATTGATACTATTACATATCACAATTGCCCTACAAATCCTTGAAAATTTCATAGGTAATCAAAAGACAAAAAATATTGATAAATAGTCAAATAATTTGGTAAATATAGAATTAAAAGTCATGCATTATGTATATATATGTAAATATCTTTTAGGATAAAGACTAAAAGAGTTATATAATTTTGAATTTATGATTAAGTTTTATATAAAGCTTGAATTTAAAATATTTTATTCATTAATATTAATTATGCTCAAGTGTACTTTTGACACATGAGAAGAGTTTGAATTTTAAATGTCTTCATCAATTTGGTAATTGTATTGAAAAAGAAAGGCATTTATTTCATAGTTTATCTCATTTATAACTCTTCAATAAATATCTTTCTTGTAGTTTGTATTTTGTATGCAATCCATTACATTAATTAGTCATTAACGTGTGGACTTAAGGCATATATATTCCTATAAATACCCAGTTCACAAACGCCACCACCAAATTGTTCAATTCTCTGCTTAGGCCCGACAGATTTTTGTGCATTAGCAAAAATGGGAAGAAGAGCAGTGACAGTGAGGGATTTGGGTTTGGTGTTTGCTTTGGTGGTCATGATATTCTTGTCTGCTGCACCAAAACCCACAGAGGGTGCTCACTTGGACGTCAACTGTAATCTTCCAGACTGCGAGAAGAAGTGTAGGGATGCTTACAAGGAGAAGTTAATCAGTTTCAAGTGCCAGAAGACAGTGTTTGGAAATGTTTGCGAATGCAACCATAACCCATAACATAGTTGAAAATGGGAAACAATGGAGCTAGCCCAATCTCTCTCTCTCTCTCTCTCTCATGTGTGGGTGAGTGAACAGAGAAAATAATTGCTTACTAGATGCATACTGAGTAGTATTGCTAGCCTTTTGTATGATTGACTTCTCATAATAAATAAAAGAAAAATGAATCATCAACCTTAGTTCCTCTATAGGTAAATGCATAATCACTTGAGAGTAATGAAATTCATACAAATTTCTATATAGAATGTTATGGTTAAATAAGAGTTTTTCACTTTAAAATAAAACACCTATTATGATGACTTTTAATTTCAAAAATGTCATCGCCACATAATTTTCATGAATTTTCTATACAGTTTTTTTGGAAAAATAGCATTTTCCTTTCTAAAAATGTAATTTTTAGATGTTTCCTTTGCTCATGAGGGCATGTCAAACCAGGGGGTTCCCAAATGGTTTAGTTTGTGTTTGAACCTCGTAAGGAGCTCAGCATGGATTGCTTAAGCATGGTCATGGTGCTGAATTCCTTAAACATGAATTCAGAGAGAAGGCAATGAAACAACAAAATATAAAACACTAACCAACCCCTCTTGCTTGAGCCAATCGGGGTTGGGAGGAAGGAGCTAGAGAGAAGGCTTCCGCAAGTTTTGCCCAATCCGATTTGCCTTTAAGCTTTTGCTTAAATATTCAGTTTTGTTTCTCTTTTAACCTGTGACTAATTCTCTCCAATATGAGGTGGTGTGTCTTTATGAGGACAAAGTGTAGTTAGAAGCCAAGCCAAGCTTACAAGGGCACTTCTTGACAGTGCTCCTTTCTTGCCTCTTTTGCTTCAACTGGTAAGTCTTGCATTGTCCAAGAGTTGCTTTCTTTTATTTATTTATTTATTTTTGTTTTTATTGAATCTTCCAACACAGGGTCACATTGGAACCACATGTACCTCTGCAAGGCCTGGAGTTCGCTATGTGAAACTTGAATCCAAAATGTTTAAATATTCACTTTCATTCTGATGAGCTACTCTGTGCAGGTTATAACATTTGTACTACGAACATGAAATTAGTCATTCTGACCTAATATTTGAAATCCAACCATAGCACTTCCACACTCAAATCTATATAAATTGTGCTTGATTGCTGACTTTGTTTTGGATCAACTTCAAGCTGCTTATTTAAGCAGTTTATGGCTTTTTATTAGCTTTTTTTTATTTTCCGTAGAAAAAGTTAAAAATATAAACTAAAAACCCATAAAACGTTAAATAATAATAATAATAATAATAATAATTGAATCTTGGGTTGAAAAAAGTTAGTAAAGAAAAAAAAAAACTAGTTAAGTAAGATAATCCAACTTATTTAAAGTCACTGCAAAATCATCATATCTATCATGATTTATTCTTTAATGTAAAGCCTCCTATGCAGTAGAGTGGAGTTGAGATTTTAGCAAAGAGAAGATAAGTATGGTTGTACTGAAGATAAGATACCTCATCGCAAGAAGGATCGCAATGACCAAACCAAGTGACTATTTAGGTAAAACACGGGTTTCTACGTACAGAATCTAAAATAGAGTAGCGACCAACTCTATTTTTATAATCACCGCTACAAAGTTCTAACCCATAAAGGATTTTTAATGAAATATTCCTAATATAATTGTACATAGTAGGCCCAAACATATAGTACGAAACTACTATGTGCATTAGGCTCTACAAGATTTTTGAAATCATAAAATAAGTAGAGCCATCTGGTCTAGCTGAAGCACAGCTTTCTGAGAAAGTGTTCACGTACCCTACCCTCATCTGTTCCCGTCTACTTCGTACATGACATTGGTACTTTGTATATATATATACAACAATCACTACGGTTAATAATTTTTGGCACTGGTGGGATGGGTGCCAGTACTATCTGGCTGCACCATCACTTTCAAACTTCAAAATTCCGCTCTCGAGCCAAGAAACCTTTCACAATTTTCATTTTCCTCTTAATTTTATCACCAAAAAAAAAAAAAAAAAAAGAAGTCAAATCCTATAACTAATTGGTTTTTGGGTCGGGTTATGGACTCAAACTGGGCTCCTACTGTGGGTTGGCCAAGTTATTTAATACCCAAATGACATGTATGTGGAGGCCCAAATGATGCACCATAAAGTCATTTAATACCCAGATGACATGTGCATGGAGAATACCCAAATGATGCATCATAGATTCTGTCTGTGTGTGTGAAAATTAAGAGTGAAGATTGGTCGGATTTGGCTTTTATTAAAAAATATTTTCAATAGACTTAAAACCATATTTCTAACTCGCTCTAAATAAAAATTATAATTCTCATGCCCATCCTTTTAACTTATCTTCAAAAATAATATTAAATTATATAAAATCTAAATACATAAATGTATTAAAATATAATATAATATTATTTTACATATATTCCAAGCTAGATCGGACTTCAAATACAATTTTCAAGTCAACTCATTAAACTAATTAGGACTAAAAAATTTCAATCCCTAAAAATGATGGACAAGCCTGTGACCACTCCTAGTGCAAATGTACAGAACGTTGTGCGAATAAGCTCTTATGCCATGAACCGTAAGTGTTATATGTTATCCATAAGTGTTAATACGTTATTGTAGCAACACTTCTCCACCAAAGCAAACAGTTAGAAGACAATGTTTCTGAATCTGGATAGCGCATAGAACATTCTCTTCAAGTTTTTGGTTAAAGCGATTAGGTTATGGGTTTAACCCATTACTTTTGCATCAGATTATGAAATCTTATGGCAAGAAATTACATCATCTACTGACAAAAAAGAATTCACATCCCCAGAATGCTTTTACTACATAATTTGAGGCAACAGATGAAACTAGAATGATACCTTTATGTTCAATCACTAATACATATAAATTGAGCAATAAATCAGGGTCCAGTAGAATGGTTTAACAATGGAAAAATTCTGTTGAGTTTTGGCATTTCTTTGTAGATTTAGGAAAAGTAAAAATCTGTTGTATTTACCCAAAGTAAAACCTTTATAGTACCTTTCCAGGAGCATATTAAATGAAGAACTAATTCTCGTAACTGCCTCTGTGATTTCTATAGCCAATACTAAGTGCCTTGTTTCATAGATTATTAAAAGAAGATTTCATAAATATAGAGTAATCGAGTATAGATTCCAAAAAATGAGCAGTTCAATCTTCATCTAAACTGCTGGTGGTATCCTTTTCTTGGTGAGTGAAAGCAGATGGAAATCGGATTTTTTCTCCTAATACTTGAGTTCAAATCTTCATAACTTTTGGTGGATTCCCCACATATGACTATGTAGTGTTAAAAGACAATACTTCTTAACAGATGTGTAAAGTAGTCTATTTACATTTTTTTTTTTTTTCCCTTGTATCAAAAAAAAAAAAAAAACAGAGTGGAGTCAACATATGTGAAATAAAGCCCAAAACGCCTTGCACATATTTATTGGGCTCATTGAATCCAAATCGCACGGCAAAGCCCACTTTGGGGCTCGGATTTCAATAAATTTGCTACAGTACCACTTTATTAGCTCGGCTTTACTAGTAGCAGAGCAGAAAAAAAATGAAAAAAAATAACTTTTTACTAATAATCCAAAAAAACAAAACTAAAAATGCTTGAAATAAACCGTATCAAAGGAACCTTAATAAAGCCCATAACTTATTTTGGCTTGGGAGAACTTGTGAGAGCAATTTTGGCCCAATTGGACCCATTTAGCCCATTATCCAGCTGTCAGCTTCAGCACAGCTTAACACCCAGCGATCCTCTGATCACTTGACGTGTGGCCATCGAGCTCGGAAAGCCCTTTGAAGTTGTGATCTAGAGGGCATGAGAGTAAAAAAAAGTCCTTCCGTTCATCCTTTGTAACCTGTTTATAACTTAGGAGAGGCCAGGGAAAAAAAAAGAGAAATAAATATGTATATATATATTATTTAATTTTGTAAAGAAAATTAAAAAAAATAAAAAAAAAAAAAAAAAAAAAAAAAGAAATAGAGTGATTTAAAATTTTTTCTCATTTTTTCTTACCTTTCTCTCTTATATAGAATTAAACAAGAGAAGAGAAAAGTTAAAATTTTCCCATCCCTCTCCCAAATTTCAAACAGGCTCTTAGCAGCAAACTTATTGGAAAATGAGTTGGTTGTCCTCCAAATTTTCTATTGACCAATGGATATATATTTGGACAAGTCTCACACCCACTTGTTCAACTCTTATTGGTTGGTTCCCTTTTTAATCGGATTATCCTCCAAAAATGACAAGTCTTGATTATTCTAATTTCTTTGTTATTTTGAGTATTATCAAACAAAGTATACTTAAGACACTTATTAGCATTTACTTTTAAAAACAAACAATAAACAAAAGGCTCAAAATCTCTCTTACCAAAGTAAATCAACACCAATTAATTGGCAAACAAGCATTTATATGCCTCTTTAAGTCTTATCTCTATTGTCAATTAGAATTCTTCTTTTCCTTTTCGTGTTTTACACAACATTAATAAATGGGCATTGACTGAAATAACCCTTGTTATAAGGTCCAATATTTCCAAGCAAACATTGATGCTAAATCACCAATGCACAAGCACCACCAAATTGTGACAAAGCATTAACTCTCCTAATCTCCACCAATCTTTTGTCAAAAACATGGAATTAATGGCATACCGCTTGTTAGCAAATATAAATATATATATATATATATATGTATATATATACATCTATACTTACTGTTATAAAACAAACTCATTTGGTAAAATTGGTGAAGACCAAATTCAAAAAATGTCACTTTTATGTGCAGACCAAGAAGTCCCTAAAAAACAAATAAATTATTGATTTTATACATATCTTATCTGATTCACAAAGACAAAACAAGAAAAAACTAATTTAAATTTTGTAACTACCACTAATTATCTTCTATTTTTGCTCTCGCACTTGCACAAACTAACCACACACCTAGTGGGGCACTTCTAGTATATATATCTATATTCATATATCCCTATAAATACCCAGTTCACAAACACCAAAATTGTTCAATTTTCTGCTTAAGCCTTACAGACTTTGGTGCATTAGCTAAAATGGGAAGAAGAGCAGGGACAGTGATGCATTTGGGTTTGGTGTTTGCTTTGATGATATTCTTGTCTGCTGCACCAAAATCCACAGAGGGTGCTCACTTGGAAATCAACTGTAATCTTCCAGACTGTGAGAAGAAGTGTAGGGATGCTTATAAGGAGAAGTTAATCAGTTTCAAGTGCGAGAAGACAGTGTTTGGAAATGTTTGTAAATGCACCCATAACCCATAACAGAGTTGAAAAGGGGAAACAATGGAGCTAGCCCAATCACTCTCTCTCTCTCTCTCTCGATAGTTGCTCAGTAGATGAGCAGTATTACTGGCCTTTTGTATGATTGACTTCTCTTAATAAATAAAAGAAAAGTGAATCATCAACCTTGTTTCTCTGTAGGTAAGTGCTTTTTTTTTTTTTTTTTTGTTATAGGGTGTTTAGATTATTCCATTAAGCTGTCACCATCTACATGAATTATATAAACTTCATGTATTATCTAAATGATAACTGACAACAAGAGGGCTCAAGATGAATCGAACTTGATAATTATCCTTTTATAGAAAATTTTAAAAATTAACTTAATTGGTTGATTTTCTCAAGAGGGCATGCCAAGACCCCCCAAATGGTTTAGTTTGTGTTCTAACATAATAAGGAGCTCATGATTCCTTAAACATGTTTATGGTTCTGAAGTAGTTTATCATTCTTTATAAAAGCTGGAAAAATGTGAAAAGAAATTCAGAGAAAAGGCAATGAAGCCGGATTTATCAGTTTCTAGAAAATCTTCACCGTCTATCCAAATCTTCCATAAATTTTAAAGGAATTCTGTATGTCATCATTTTTGGGCGAAATGTTTAGTATGACAGGTCGACACCCAAGGGGCCGAAAATATTTAATATACTTCAATATACAAAATTGCAAGGAAAGACATACCCGAAAAAGCCCATACAATACTACTACTGGAAATTTTTTTTTCCTAAGTTTTTGGTGGTTGGGGTGTCATAAAACAGTAACAGAACCAATGAAAAATAGCATTTTTTTTTACAAATAAAATCCCATAAAATGTGTACTTACTGTCAAATTACACCATAATATGTTAGTACTATGGAGTTAATTTGGTTTAGCAAGTTCCATTTGCATGTCATCCTCCCCATTTTTCAGTAACATTATCGAGACTGTATCTTCTGAAGTTAGATTGTGAAGTTAATTATAAATTAATGATTTTATTAAATCATATTTATGTCAACGCTTACATAAGTTGATTCTTATCTCACATAATCCAATGAGAGAATTGATACCCCTAATTATTGTAATATTTTTCAAGTTGTAACAAAGGAAATTTTCTTGAGACAAAAGAGGTAACTTTATTCTTCTTGGTATCTCTCTCATCCATTGCGAATAAAAAACTGTAAACATCTTTTTGATTATTTATGTTCGAAATTTCATTGGATTCATAGTAACAGGTTTTGGTGAACATTGAAAATATTATGATCTAAAGAAAAAAGCAATAAAAAAGAGATATAAAAATCAATCTATACCCATAGACAAGACTCCACCATTTTGTTGAAGACTCAATACTTTGCCATGGATTCTTTGTCCATGGCGAGTAGAGTGATAGATTTCCTAATTTTGTGTCCCTGATGAATGAGAGATAGAGATTTCTTTTATTGTTTTAAGCTCCAAGAGAGAGATTTCCAAAACGGTGAATGTGAATGATAGAATTCTTATTTTGGGGTTTTATTCTAATTAATTACTGGGTGAAAGAGATAAGGTGGATGGGAAAGACGTTTCCTATTCTGGAGATCTTACGGTTAATTTCGAGCTTGACTGCTATGTTTATAATTGTAATACTAGTTATGTTATTTACCATACTTGGCCCATTTAATCATTTGTGTCTCCACCTGCGGTTTTGTTTCCATATTTGGTGGCAGGCGTTTGGCTATGTTCAGAGACTACCATAGCCTATCCTAGATTTGTTTACATAGATCGGACGGCACTTATAAGCATGTTGTACGTCACAATACTTCCGTGTGATGCCCACCAAGCTCAAGTCTCTACTGGTTGGTTGTAAGCAAGCAAGTTTGATGGCATAATACAAGTATTTATATTGAAAATTGATAAAAAAAAATATACAAGAAATTAACAAACGAGTATATTTTCATTGCTAAGAAAATATTTACAATACTTAGAATATGAAAAATAAGTGCTTAGTTGATTACAAAAAAAAATAATGGGGGAGGTTGTTGACATACATACCCCCTTATAGTAGCATTCTAAATCATTTGTAATCTACCCAGAGGAAGCATAGTGTGTGCCCTAGCAGTGATAATGGACTCTTATTAATTCCACACTTGTCCAAAAATTCTAAACTCTAGAAATGAAAAAATACATCATAAAAGTTATCTACAAAAAAAAAACACCTAGCTTGATTTGCCCTCTGAAGCTAGAAGAAACGCAATGCCAAAGATGCATCAAAAAGATGTATTATGTGTAAATTTGGTATTGGCTTTTCATTGTCACCACAAAGGGAACTACATCAAAAGGCTTGCCACGACTTAAACTCCTACATATTTACAAGGGTTTGGACCCTAAGTTGTACGATAAAATGTGGTCGGATCGTCCCTCAAACGCGAGAGTACGCTTGCCTGCTGTTGCCTGCTTGCTACCTTGGCTAGCTGCCTGCCTGCGTGCCTGGGCTACTGCTGCCTACTGGCTGCTATCTTGGCTGCGAGGTTGCTGCCTTGGCTGTTTGCCTTGACTACCATGTTGAGCATTGTTGTGGCTGACTTAGGGCATTCCATGGGGAATAAATGGGCAGTCTTGGGGCTATCCATGGAGCACCTTTGGAGCTATTTTGGACAATGCTTAGCCATTGTTTGGGCAATATTTTGGCCATCAATTAAGCATCCTTTGGCCCATCTTTGAAGTATTTTGGCATGACGTTGGGCATTCGTCTTCCATCATTGTTAACACACCTTGGGACTTTAAGGCAAGTGCAAAGACACTTGCGTGCAAGGAAGCGACCCGTACACATAGTTAGAATGTAGATCTCAATTCCATCAATCAATGAATTAGATGAAACCGTATTAGTATCAGATAACTTATCAAAACTATATCGTTTTATATTAAAACTTATTTTCTTGGATACAACCAAAAAATCTAGTTTTTTACCAACAGAACATTCTTTTTAAAAATAATTCTCTATCTAACACTCTCTCAAAAATTATTTCCAAACTAATATTCTGATATCATCCTTAAAAGAAGTATTTTATTAGTAAACCATCATAATTTATTAAAATCAATTTTTTACCCTAGTATATAAATACATGTTTTCAAATTTGTCGCTAACGATTGTACTAAAAAAATCCTTACTTTTGATGGGTCTACATATACTTTAGCACATTATTTACACCTCTCCTCTTAATTGCACACTTGTATAATATCATGTTTTAAATTAAGTATTGTAGATTTTTTTTTTTTTAGGATTATAAATGGGACAACCCCTTGCTCAACAGTGTAGAGATTGATGGGTCACAATTACAAAAATAGCATATGATTTTGATGGGTGAAAATCATTCATTACTAATAGCATTAAATTATTGATGGAAACAATTACACTATTGCATGCCATAATAGAGTATGATTAAGAGGAGATGTGAAACCATTTATAAAAATTTGATTGAATCAGAGTTTCACCAAATTGTTATAAAAATTGTGAAAAAGATAAAATTGAAATGAGTGCGAAAGTTTTGGATATTTTTTAATTGAATTGGAGATGGTAACATTATAAAATTGGGCAAATTACATTTATCTCCCTTGAGGTTTCAGACTATTACAACTCACCTATGAGATTTTAGAAATTACATCCTCCCCTTGAGGTTTGAGGTGAATTATATTTTTTCCTAAATGTTAAATTTTTTAACAGAATATATGTAATGTCAACAAAACAAACAGGTTTATTACCTAAATTGCCCCTAATGTGCATGAAATGACATAAATAGGTTTTTTTTTGCTTATAAAATTAATTAGTATGTTAGTTTTGAGCCTTCTTCTAATGAAAAAAAAAAAGATGCATTACCAATATAAAATTCTAAGAGCAAATTAAATGTCACATCTGTATAAAATACCATTTTAATCAATAAATAAATTATAAGTCTCATATTTTTTTAAAACTTTATATGCTATAATTAAAACCCTATATAGATTTGATAAATTTTTATAAAAAAAAGTTCTAGTCAATATGAGGAAAAATGCCCTACAAAAAATAATATAAAAAATAACAACGTTAGTTAACTTATATTAAAAAGAGAACGATTTAACTTCAGAAAATCAATTGTATCAAAATTTTTAGATCCTATATACTATAAAAAAAAAATCAAAACACATGTGGGGGAATTTAAAATTAAAAAAATAAAGATTTAAAAAATTAACACATAAATTAATTTCAGAAGCCAAAAAAAATCTATTTATGTCATTTTATGTACATTAGGGGCAATTTAAGTAATGAACATACTTTTTTTTGCTGATATTACATGTATTTTGTTAAAAGATTTAACATCTAGAGAAAAATGCAACTCACCTCAACTCTCAAGGAGGGGGATGTAATTTCTAAAACTTCAAGGAGTAAATTGTAATAGTCTGAAACCTCAAGTGAGGTGGATGTAATTTGTCCTATAAAAATTTAATTTACTCTCTAAGAATATTGTAAGTTTTTAATTGAATTGTTTAATTTGAGATTCATCTTTGTGTATGCTTATATATTCACTAAACTAATCTTAAGGCTTGCCTTTTGTCAAGATGAATTTGGAATTGATATTATGTTTGATTACTGAAAAGTAAAAAGAAGAAAAAAGACTAGCTTTTCCTCTATGGCTAAAAGTTTTTAGAGCTTTTTCCTAGGCTCCTTAGTTATCAAAGTTGCATTTTAGAATTACATGATAACTTTCTTTTTTATTTTTAAGTTAGTTGGACTTTATTATCTTTTTCAAGTTACAATTTCTAAAGTAATAGGCACCCGTATATGAGGCTAGTGAGTTTTGGGCACCCTTATATGAGATTAGTGAGTTTGAGCTTCATCCTGAGAGGCAGAAACAAGTTTGAAAATAAATATCCATATATTAAGATAAAAGGTCAATTTTAGCAAACTATAATAGCTTTCTAATAAAATATTTCTTTGAGGATGATAGAATGTTAATTTGAAATTATTTTTGAGAAAGTATTAGATAGAGAATTACTTTTTAAAAAGAATTTTATTTTGGCAAAAAAAATTCAAAAAGATAATATATTTTAAAATAAGTTTTAAGTCAACTCATAAACCCTTGTTTTTAATTTTAATTGATGTGTCAACACTACAATTAATGAAATGAAAATTTCCTTTCTAATTATGAAATAGAAAGAATCCTCTCTTAGCAAGGGTTAGTTTTATGTTTAAGCACAAAATTTGAAGACTAAGTTGAGAATAGCGCTCGCTATCCTGCTTCCAGCCATAGTTGAATCAAGGTAGCCTGCTTACTCTAGCCACTAGTTAGAAGAAAATCCCGTTACTTCACTTATGCCCTTATGCAGCAGGAGCAGGGATTGACAAAACAGAAAGTATCATCGTGTGCGTATGTATATATATATATATAGAGAGAGAGAGAGAGAGAGAGAGAGAGAGAGAGAGAGAGACACAGACAGAGAGAGAACAGAAGTTAAGCAATCCTCCACACACACACACACACAATATGTAGAAAGATTTGGTAATATAACAGTCTGAATCATTTTGCGGTAGATCCTGATCATATTCAAACATATGGAAGATCCCGATCATACACAATTAGTTGGTCTGGAGTTAACAGATATACTAGCAGAAAATTCAGATACACAGATCAAACATATGCAGTTCTGCTTCATTACATACTGTTACATGGAGTTTTACAGTGGCTATGGGTAAAAAAACACATCATGGCGAAATTCCTCTGGGGATGATGACATCTCCGATGTTGTTGTGCCACGGGTCAGCCAAGTGAGTTGCCAAGTTCTCCAACGGTCCGGTTCCAGGATAAGCTGACTGCTGGACACAGAACCCCACGAAAGCCAACAAGGCGAGCCGTCCTGCATTTATCAAATTACAGGCACATAAGTGAAGGTGACTTATAAGAGCGTTTTTTCAAGTAAAAAATGTAGAGATTACCAACCGTTTTTGATCTCTTTGACCTTGTATTCCTCGAACTTGACGGGGTCCTTGGAGTATCCCAATGGGTCGAAAGCTCCACCGGGATACTTCTTCTTCTCGGGATCCTTCTCCATGCTGCGTTGGTGCTCAACGAAGGCGATGGCGAGGAATTCGATGACCAAGATGGTTGGGAGGGTTCCCCATGGGACTGGTTGGCCCAAGTAGGTGGCTTGTCCTCCGGGGACGGCTGCCCATTCTTGAGCTTGTACCCAGTTGCCCAGTCCCAAGGCCTCTGGAACTAGGATCCCTGGCTGCGAAATGAATGGAGAACCAAAGTCAAGAAAATTCATTTTCTTTCCGATGTTTATGGGAATCAAATTGATTTTGGAGGAGCCTATTTCATATTAGAATTGCACAGATTTACTGGGTTAAATCAACAGCTTTCAACTCAAGAATGAAAATTATACTTCAAATTTTAAATTAATAATCACAATTATTGGTCTTATGGTATATATCAATAACGGGAACAATACCAAAGATCTTTATTTGTTTATAAACTCCTCTTGGCAAATGGGTAATACTTGGAATAGCTATTTATAATATTATGCAATTTTTGCAATCATATGTACATACAATACGCATGAAATTAGTTGCTTCAACAGGATCTTTTATTCAAAACATCTCTACCATTTTATACTAGCTTTAGATCTTAGATTTATTAAGTAAAAAGAAAATGTAAGAAAGACATATTCATATGTTTAGACGTACGTAACCAAATAAAAAATAAAAATGTTCAACAAATACTTGTTTATTTTCTTATCATTCTATTAACCCAATCAAACAAATGAAGAGAATTTATCATCTTTTACTTTATTTTTCTTTTCTCTTGCAAATTCAAATTCCAAACATAAGAGTAAAATAAACAGGCATGGGTTTCTAAAAATAAAGAACGAAATTAACTTACAACAGCAAGCATAGCCCATCTGCAGTGGATGAGTTCAGACTCCTTGTATCTTTCAAGGTTTTCTGGGACTTCACCAAGTCCAAGCGGGTCAAATCCGAAATCACTGAATTTAATTTATAGTAAGTTGTAAATACTATGAATCGAATAAAAACATGAAAGACGTGGAAAAGAAGAACTAGTAAGATTATTACCCTGGTGCTGAGCCATCAAGGTAGGGTGGCCTTGGCGTGCCAGGCATCCAATCGGAGGAGGTCATGGTGAAGCGGGAGGTGGCATAAGCACCGGAATTCGGCACCGGCAATGCGGCGGCAAATTTGGACTTGGAAGAAGAGAGGACTGATGGGCAAACGGCGGCGATGCCGCAGCTCATCAGTGCATTGGAAGCCATTGCTCAGGGCTGAAGCTGGAGCTGTTTCTGAGAATGGCCTAATGGGGGAGAGAAAGAGGGAGGGAGGGTTGTGAAGGAAGAGGGGGCAAGAGACTGGTAGAAGTATATGCCAGAGGGATATAGGAGAATCCAAATGTTGATTTTCATTGGCTAAGGGAAATTGAATCTGTTTCGCTATTGGGCCACGTGTTGCATGTCAATCCATTTAGATGCCTGGGTGGAATATCGAGTAGAATAGATCTAGATTTCCTTTTGTATGGTGGAGGTTGACCAAGAAGGAAAAAATCAGGAAGGGTTTGCAAAAAAATTTTGCTGTCTTGGTCTTTCAGATGTAGATGTCTTTTTTACAAGGAGACACTAAGATGTGGTTGAGTTTTTTTTTCTTTTTTTTTTCCTAAGATGGGAGATGTGGCTGAGGTTGATGGAAGAGTTATGCTATAGAGACAGATTTTTGTACAGATCACATCATTTTTGTTGATTTTGTTACTTGGAAAATTCAATTCTCTCATAACTTCAATACAAAGGTAGTGGCATTTTTGTAAAGGGTCAATTCCATATTTTAATTACGTTTAGGTTGTTCGCACCTACTTGTATATTTAGTATTATTTCAATACACATTTGAGAGACTTAATACACTTCAATGCAATTGTAACAGTCTCTCTTATTGGCACCCTCACTAAGGGAATCCCTATTATTTCCTATTATAGTGACTCCGAACTTATTTGATGATACTCCAAATTGGCTCTAATACTATTTGTTACGTGTCAATTTTATACATGAAAGTACTAATTACATTTAGAGTTCTTTGTACTCGCTTACATATTTAATACTATTCCGGTACAGAATAGGTAAACAATTTTTGTATTTAAAATATATTGTTAATATTGTGATTGAAAATGATAAGTTCCCACTTACCCACAAAATTATATATGCAATTTTGTTATACTCCTTCTCTTTACGCTTTATTTTCTTGATGTAATCCATACAGGATAGAAAGTCACTGGCCATTCCATTTAACACACACACACACACACACACATATATATATATATAAGATCATATTTCGTTTTGTTGTGTCCTGATTCGCATGCATCTCTGTGGACAGAAGTGCTGTCCAATAAGACTGTCGGAATTATACAGTAACAAGCGGACAACTTTGGCCATGAACTAGTTGCCACATGATCCTTGTGATTATACATCTAATTATGAATAGAATGAAGATGCTAACCAGCTTTGCTTAGCTGAAAACATAAGTTGGTGTATAGCAATGTCGTATTTGAGTCCCCATAGGAGTTTGAACTTTGAACTTCATTTTCATTCTCATCCTTATTTGCCGTTCTCAATTAAAGAAAACAAAACAAAGCAAAAGAAATTATTTTTATATATCATTTTATAGTTAACATAATTGTAAGGTTGTTCTATTACAACCCAGACGTGTACACATGACCAGGGGTAGAGGGACATAGGAATTTTAAGAAATTCTATTTTTGTTTACAACTTTAAAAATTCTTTCAATTTGTCCCCTCTAAAAGTTTATAAATGCCCTCTCTATTTTTAAAAATTTTACTTTGACCTATAATTTTATAGATGTATCTCAATTTGCCTCCTCTGGGAATTTATGAATGCCCCTTAAATATTTAGTTTGTTCAAAAATCCCTTCATATGTCATGTAAATGAAATTTTTGAGAAGGCCTGATCGATCACTCAAACCAATATCAATGAGTTTCCAACCTACTGTAGAGAGACAAAAGAGTTAAAATGGGTCGACCCTCTTTGGGCCCATCACACTTTGGCGGTCAAGTTAGCAATCTCAACCAAGAGTAGAAGGAGAATAAAGACTGAATATTTAGAAAATCAATTGTCCATATCTTGCTCCTTCAAGATGTTGTATTTTTATAGTGTAGTGTTCTCTGTCGAGCCTACTTATATAATCATGGCCTACCTCATAGGTTTATGCTATTTAGAGTGGGCTGATCAGACAGGAGTACACCTTTATCATTATGTTTGAGTTCGACTGACCAGATGTAAGCATGATCGTCGCATGCTGCATCTTCTCCGTATTGAATGCGAGTCCGTTTAACATTAAATGGTGACAATAGAGCATTGAATGCTTTGATATCCCTGATTTGAGTGACCCAGTTCTTTAGGGCCGGGTAGTCTTCCTGTTTGGGCTGACCTGGTGTGTAGGCCTGAGTTGCCCTGATAAGGTCTAGGCTGTTGCCAGCCCGTATGAATCCTATTAGTATTTATTGGGCCTGTCCTATTGGGCTGGGCTGGAATTTTTTGACCCACAATTGCCCCTCAACCCTAGCGTCCTACAGTAGGGGGCTGGGGCTGATACACAAAAACCATTCGAGCTGTGACGTTTACATTGTCAGAATTTTTAATGCAATGCGACCGTTAAATGACCCGAAGATGATGCCACCCTCCCAACTTTCTCTGTCAAATGAAGGAATTGTGGTTATCTTTCATACGCAAGGCCAAACTCAAACTTCGAACTTCTAATATGTTTCTTTCGCGAAGGTAGCAACTCTGTAAGTTTTCCCTCTCGTCTCGTTTATTTCTTGCGTCCCTGGGTAGGAAACCTTACAAAGCTTTGTCTCTGGTTTGCAATGGGGTCGCGCCCGATATTACTTCCTGATGGGTGTAGACATTAAGCTAATTGGTCCCAGGGACGACGGTTGGGTAGTAACAGAGGAGGGAACTCCCTTCCCTCTCGTTGCCATTATAGAGGGTGGACTCCGGTTTCCCATTCACCCCTTTCTGACCGAAGTCCTCAATCACTACGAAATCGCCCCAATCCAACTCCCACAAAATGGGTGTAAGATAGTAATAGGGGTGATTGAGTTGAACAGAAGGTTGGGTCTGAACCTAGGGCTTCACGAATTTGACTACTGCTACTCGGCAGCGGAGGTGAATACTGTCCGATCAGACCACCATAGATACTATTTTAGGGCTAGGGCTAACCCTAGAGAGTTGGTTCAGTTTCTCCCAAACTCGGGGAAGGGGATTGACGATATTATAGTTAGGGTGAGTGGCCCCTGGGCGTTTGGGGAAATTCTTGTGGAGCTAGCCCCACCAGCACGATGCCCCAGGGTCCCGTAAAAAAAAGGTCAATCTTCTCTTCCCTGATCTGGTACAAGTTTCCTGACTATATCTATCTGAAACTCCATCTATTTTTGACTCGCCACCTTTTTATTTCTGCTTTGCAACTGATTTTGGTGCCAATAACAAGAATACTAAACTTTTGGAGGTGGATCTGACTGCTCTAAGCATTACCTGGGCGTACAAGAGTGACGGAGCATTAGCCGGGGTTGGACAAGCCACTCACGTTTTACTGGGATACCCAATTCGGCACCAGTCTTTCACAGCAATATACGGAGTTGCCGACTCAGTCCTCGCAGCGCAGGCAGAAGGAAGTCTGCACGCAATCAGCGAGTACCCGGCATTGCTGCCCCCACCCCCTGTCGCTTTTGCTGCTGTGCCTATATCTGCTGTCGTCGAAGAAGACATGGCCCCCAAAGTGCACGACTTGTCATTGACACTGGGAGGGAGAGCTTCTAAGAAGAGGAAAGCAGCGATCCCATCCTCCGTTACTGCCACCTCTTCCACTACCGAAGTCGCTGCCCCAGGTGGTAGTGTTGAGGTTCCTCCTGTTGCACACTCCGACACTGGAGCTGATGTCGGCCCTAAGCTGGTAGTTTTGGATGAAGCCCTGGCACCCCAGCAAGGTGCCAAAAAAAGGAAGCTGCTGAAAATTGATGAGAAGGAGGTTGCTCAAGCGAAGAAGGTCAACTCTGTTGTTCCTCCATCTACATCGACAGAAGCTAATCCAAGGGGCAAAGGCAAGGCTGGGGAGCCAACACCTGAGGAGTTCATAGTTCGGCCAAGGTTGCTGGTCGGCCCACGAACACCCAAGACTCGATACTCAACTGTCCTGCAGTGGCCGTTGGGGCTCTCCAAGCCTTAGTACCGCTTGGGGATGTCTGGGAGCTGAGCGAGATTGACGATGATGTACTGCTAGCAGGTGCCATTCAGAAATCAATGGTAGTAAGGAGTCTTCCCCATCTGTCTTTCTTCTTTAAGCTTTCTACCGAGCTCTCGTTTTAACTTTTGTCATCTTTTGTCCTATGTAGGGGCCGATCCAAAGTTTTGAGGTTTTGCATTGATTTTGCATCTTGCGAGATCGATGTGCCAATTTATTGCATGACCGTGACTGATACAAATGTAGGTTCTATACTAGGGATAATAAGGCCAGAGGTTTCCAAAAGGCCTTTACAGAGCAACAAGTCACCCTAGGGGATACACTGGCCACCCTCAAGCAGAAGAAGAAGGATTTTAAGGAAGCCAGGGTTGAGGTTGCCGATCTGATGGCTAGGCTGACTGAAGCTGAGAAGTCGACATCTGAAGCGAAGGCAGCTCTAGCTGAATCTCAATCAGAGGTGAAGGCGCTAAAGCAGGGGTGCGAGGCTCAGTACACCAAGGGCTTCAATGATATTGGGCACCAGTATAAGATCCAGGTGAGGACCATATCTGAGAGCGCCTTTCAAGATGGCTAGACGTCGACTCTGAGGAAGTCGGCGCTGGATAAAGCTTCCCCTCTATGGACTGAAATACCTGCTTAGGCTGATGCCGAGCTGGAGTTTGAGAATGAAAAAGGCGCTAACACCCGTGGCGGAGGAGCAAACACTGGCCCCTAACTCGGGGCAGTTGATAAAGCAAATCCTGCCAAACTTCCTCCAGCCGATCTGTCATCAGCCATTGAATTACCTCCGACTGACCTATCCACTATTGAACCTCCAACAGTTGAGCTACCTTAGGGCCTATTTGGTTTGTTGTTTTTATGTACACAATTGTGTAATTTTTGATTCTTTATGAATGTACATTTTTCTACTTGTGTTTTGTATGCCATTTCCCTGATAGATAGTTGATTTATAATGCGGATACTTGAGCTAACTTGCTAAAGACAAAGTCATCCCAGATAAGTTACAAAAATAAAAAGTCTTCATTTGCCCGCTAAGCTTCTGAACTTAGGCAAAAAATTATTTTTAGCGAATAAAATGAGTGCCTTAGTGTTGGCCCTAAAGGCAACCCAAGAGGGAGGGTGAATTAGGTTTTTTGAAAATTAATAGCAATTAAGATTAATTAAAATTAATCTAATCAATATAACAGTGATCAATCTATATATAATACAATGTAATCAAAAGAAGAATAAAAAACAGAGCAATAGAAAACACACCAAGAATTACCGAAGTTCAACCACAATTTGTGGTCTACGTTATCGCCCCAAGATCCCCTTGAAGTCTTCCTTCACTATGCAATCTTCAATTACAAAATGGATACTGATTTACTAAGTGCTTAGCTCACTTTTACACAAGAACTTTTTCCCAAGTTCTTCCAGCCACCAAGTGGTTTTGTCCAAGCTCCAGTCAAACTTACAAGAGTTTTTCTTTAACAAGAGAACTCTCAAACTCTCACTTACAGGTATATAAAGATATACAAACAAATTACAAACTCTCTATCAAGAGTGGATAGAACAATAAAAGCTCACACAAGGAAGACAAGAAGAATGTCTAGATTTTTCAGTTTGATCAGTCAGTGATACTTGATTTTCTTGTATCTCTACTTTATAAATGTTATTGGAAGCTTGTATATAAACCCCTGTATTGATTTCGTCCGTTGGAGGTTGTTGGGGCTCATTTTATACAAGTCTATCTGTTATAACGTTAGAAAAACTAGCCGTTATCTCCCAGGTGTCGACACTTGATTCCATGTGTCGACACATCTGGTCTGCATTTTTCAGATATTGTCCACTGTCTCCATGTGTCAACACATCAACTCCATGTGTCAACACTTGATCATTCAGTCTTCAGATTTTTAGCTTCTGTCTTCATGTGTCGACACATTGTCCAGAAATCTTACTTTTGTCTTCTCATGATCAAGTTCAGATTCAGTACAACTATAAGGTCTTCAAGGAATCTTCTCTTTGGGGTATGATGTTCAATCAAAATCTTTAATACATCAGGATTGTTCTCTATTCAATTTGAATTGAATTTTTCATTTGATAATCATCTTTTCTTGATTTTCACACTGTCAGAACTTTACTCTATTATTGCTTAGCTCTTTTCCTTTGTTGCCGACCTTTCTCTTTCGTTGCCGAGCTATTTCATTCATTACCAAGCTCTTTCATTTATTGCCGAGCTTTCTCTTTCATTTGGATCACTTCAATGAGACTTCTATAGGCTTGATGAAGTCTATTCTTGAACACCTTCATTTTCTCTAAGTATATATCATCTTCATTGATTCACTATATCCCAGACTAAGTCTTCACTTAGATTCTATGTAAAGATTATGCAATTACGATGACTTTTTTTCTCGAATATCTTGAATCTCTCCTCAATCAAGTCATCTTTAACTGATCTATGCACACTTTGATGAAGTCTTCTTTTGAACATCTTCAATATCTTTGAATGCAAGACAACTTCATTGAGTTTATACATACTTGATGAAATCTTCATTTGAACACCTTCAATCTCTTCGCATGCAAGTCATTTGTTTGAAGTTGAAATAGATGTCAATGTTCTGTTTTGGAATATTGCATGACTCTTGAAGTGTATTGCTTGAACTTGGCTTGTTGTGCATTCACTTTGACATATATTAGACTTAAAATCAAACTTCTAAGTTTAAAATATAATCTTTATTAATCTGCACATCAAGTAAATACATTAGTAAACTAACACAAAATTTAGTTATCATTAAAATCAACATGGAGATCAACCTTGAGTCAACACTTAGTTCATAAACTATGGCCTTTTACTAGGCCAAGCTATTTAGACTTTGGTTGGGCTAATTCAACATACTTATCTTTTTTGATTCCTCAGTTCTTGTGGCTTTTTTGCCGATCTGCTTGATTTTGGCAGGACCAAGGCGAGTCTGTTGCCTATATGTGGCTTACCTGCCCTGTGTTTAGATATGACCAAGTTATCTTGTACACTTGGTTTTTATAACTTTCATTAGCCGACCTAATCATAAATGATTCAGGATCAGGTTTTTACACCTGGTTTTTTGTGACTTTCATTGACCTACCTGCCCAACTTAGACAGGACCAAGTTTTTACACTTGATTTTTATGACCTTTATTGACCGACCTGGTCATAAATGAACCAGGACCAAGTTTTTACACCTGATTTTTTTGTGACCTTCATTGGCCGACCTACCCAACTTAGACAGGATCAAGTTTTTACACTTGATTTTTATGACCTTCATTGGCTGACTTGGTCATAAATGATCCAGGACCAGATTTTACACCTGGTTTTTTGTCTTCTTTTAGTACTTTGCAGTTTGGAGTGGCATCAAATTTGTTGAGTAGCTTTCCATTCCATTGACTTGTGCAAAGATTACATATTTATTGAAAGAAGTTGCATCCTTCTGAAAACAAGCTACAGGCAAAACATCTTTTGAAGATAAGAAGGACCTACTGATAGAATTTTCTGAGATTATTTGCGTTCCAAGGTCAAGGTAGTTATCGCCTTTCTTCGACAGTTTCCAGTCGATATGCCCACGCTGACTTGGGACGTAATTCTGTAGGGACCTTCCCAGTTGAGGCCTAGCTTCTCGTTTGTTGGATTTTTCGTTACCCCTAATACCTTTCTTAATACCAGATCTCCAAGAGCAAAGGATCTCGGCTATACCCTTTTGTTGTAAGATCGGCTCAGTTGTTGATGATACCCAGTAAGCTTGATTAGGGCAGCCTCACGCCTTTCTTCAACAAGGTTCATGTCCTTTGCTATAGTCTAATTATTAAGGCCGGTGTCAAAAGCTGTCGATCTAATAGTAGGGAGACCCACTTCCAAGGGTATCACTGCTTCTACCCCATATGCCATTGAGAAAGCAGTTTCCCCAGTAGATCTTCTCGGAGTGATTTTGTAGGACCATAAAACGCTGGGGAGCTCTTCAACCCATTTTCCTTTAGCCTTTTTCAGTCACTTTTTAATGTCATTGAGCATTATTTTGTTAAAAATCTTAGCCTGCCCATTGCACTGTGGATAAGCCGATGTTTAATAATAATTCCTGATGCCTAACTCATCGCAAAATTCTCTGAATTTGCTACCATCAAACTGGGTGCCGTTATCCTATACTAGTGTGCAGGGTATGCCGAACCGCGTAATGATACTCTTCCAGGCAAATCTTTTTGCGCCCGACTCTTTGATTATCAAAAGTGGCTCTACCTTTACCCATTTGGTGAAATAGTTTGTGGCCATGATGAGAAATCTCTTGTTACCTAGAGCTCGGGGCAGTGATCTGACTATATCCAGTCCCCATTTGGGCAAAGAGCTAGGGGACAGTGATCGTTGTGAGGTCCTCAGCCGGCTGATGGATCAATGGAGAGAATTTCTAACATTTCTCACATTTTAGCACGTACTGGGTGACGTCTTTCTGTATGTAGGGCCACAAATAACCTTATGAAATCGCTCGGTGAGCAATAGACCTACCGCTGATATGGCTTCCACAGATCCCTTCATGAATTTCAAACAAAATGGCCTGTACTTTATCAAGATGAACACAATATAAATAGGGACCAATAAAAGTCCTTTTGTAGAGCTCCTTGATAGGAGAGAGCCAGTATTTCAGAGATTTGTATTTGATTTTTCTGGCCTCATTCTTGTCCTCGGGGAGTATATCTTTGTCTAGATAGGAGACGATTGGGTCCATCCAGGAGGGTCCCGATTGTTCAGTAGCTAGGACTTGCTCTTCTTCTTGAAATATGCTCAAGTTCGCCAGCGTCTCCACATGAATTGTTCTCTTTAAGCTTGACTTTAAAGCTGTGGCAAGTGTAGCCAAGGCGTTGACATGAGCTTTGTTGTCGCGGCCGATCTGGAGGAGCTTGTACTTGCTGAATTTTGCCAATAATTCTCTTGCTTTTGCCAGATATTGCCCCATTTTGTCTTTCTTTGTTGCGTATTCTCTGGTGATCTGATTCACTACCAGTTAGGAATCTGTGTAGATCACGATTTTGGCAATTTGAATATCAATAGCTCGGTGCAACCCTGCGAGCAGAGCCTCATATTCTGATTCGTTGTTTGACGCAATGAACTCCAGCTTAATAGCCTTCTCCAATGCCATACCGTCCGGCGTGATGAGGATTATCCCTAAACCTGCCCCCCGGTCATTGGATGTTCTATCAACGAACAGCTTCCAATGATCAGTATTTTTCCAAAGGTCCAAGGAGAGGTCATCACATTGCATATCGGGAGTCGGGGTTGGAGTGGTTTCTTGTGAAAGTTCAACAGAAAATTCAGTAATAAAGTCAGCTAGTACTCGCCCTTTAACTGCCATTCGTGGTTAGAACTTGATGTCGAATTCTCCAAGCTCAACGGCCCACTTGGCTACTCTGTCGGAGAAGTCAGCCCTTCTCAAGAGTGGTTTTAGCTGGTGGTCCATGAGCACGTTGATGGTGTAGTCCCGGAAGTAGTGCACCAATTTACGCAACGCTACTATCAATACAAGGGCCAATTTTTCTAACGGTAGATATTTGCTTTCTGCCCCCAAGAGAGTTTTGATAATGTAATAGACTAGCTTCTGTTGCCAATCTTGCTGTCAAAGTAGCACGGCAGTAACTGCATGCTCCGATACTGCGAGATAAAGGAAGAACTCTTCATGCTTCGATGGGATGAAGAGCAAGGGAGGCTAGCTCAAGTACTTCTTCAAATCCACCAAGGCTTAATCACATTTCGAGGTCCAGCTGAATCGCTCTTGCTTTTTTAGAAGCTAAAAGAATGGTCAGCAATTGTCTGAAGATCGGCTAATGAACCTGCTGAGTGTTGCTGCCATGTCTGTCAGCTTCTCTACTTCTTTGGTATTCCTTAGAGCCTAGACGTTCTAAATAGCACTGACCTGCTGTGGGTCAACTTCAATGCCTCGGTGTGTAACCAAGAATCCCAGGAATTTCCCCAAGCTAAACCCGAACACACACTTGGAGGCGTTAAGCCTCATTTTGTCCTGCTTTAGGATGTTAAATACCGTTGTAAAGTTCTCTAGATGGTGACTGCCGAGCTTACTTTTGACCACCATGTTATCGATATATACTTCCACGGTGCTGCCGATGTGCTCTTTGAACATTTTAGTGACCAGACGCTGATAGGTGGCCCCAACATTCTTAAGTCCGAAGGGTATTACCTTGTAACAAAAGATACCCCTTAGAGTTATGAAGGCGGTCTTTTCTTGGTCATCTTCATGGAGTTGGATTTGGTGCTACCCACGATAAGCATTCAGGAAGCTCATTCTCTCAAAACCAGTCATGGCATCTACCAGTAGTTCGATCTTAGGTAGAGGGAAAGGGTCCTTGGGGCATGCTTTGTTTAGATCGATGAAGTCAACACAGACTCTTTACTTGTCATCCTTTTTCTTCACAACGACTATGTTTGATAGCCAACGGGGGTAGTAGACTTTCCTAATTGCACCAACATCAAGGAGCCTTTTAACCTCTTCTATGACAATATCTACATATTGCATGGCTGCCCTCCTGCCCTTTTGGACCACAGGTCGGCACTGAGGGTCCACACTTAATCTATGGTAGGCGATCTTCACGTCGATTCCAAGCATGTCGTACGTAGTCCAAGTGAAGATTTCAGTATAGCTCATCAAGAGCTTGATCAATGAATTTTCTTCAGTCTTGGATAGGGAAGCACTGATCACAAAGTATTTCTCCTTCTGCTGATCTATGTGGATTTTCTTCAGGTCTTTGATGGCTTCTTTCTCTAGTACTTGCCCAAGTCATCAATCGTGGGTGTATCCTCATGAAACTCCATCACCTGCACTTTACCTGCTTTTGCTTTCATTGCACATGTCGTAAAGAAGCTTTCCTTAGCAGCAACTTGGTCCCCTCTTATCTCTTGCACCCCCTCCGGGGAGGGGAATCGAATTTGCTGATGGTAGGAAGAAGGGATAGCCTTCATGAGATGCAACTATGGTCAGCTCATGATTGCATTATATGGGGATGGTACATTGATGACCAAGAATTCTATCTACAGGGTAATTCCTCTCGCAGTTACAGGGATAGTTACTTTCCTAAGTGGCCAAACTGGGTTGGAGCTAAACCCGATCAATGGGTTGAGTGAAGGCTTGAGGTCGGCGTCCTTCAATTCTAGCCTCTTGAAGAGGTCATAGTACAAAACCTCGAAGGAGCTCCCTTGGTTAATGAGCAGCCTCTTCACGTCACAGCCTACCAGGCGTAGAGTCACGACGAGCGCGTCATTATGAGGAGTCTGATCTCCCACGAGATCTTCATCAGTAAAAGTTATGGTTGTGGTATCACTGCCAACCTTGACTTTTTTGGGAGGAAAGCCTATCTGCATTACCTCCCTCAAGTGCTCGGCTTTTTAAATATCGGTCCGGTATCTATGCCGGTCGATAGCTTCTGATTCTGCTGATCCATCCAACACGTTGATCACCCGAACTGGTTCAGCTTTACCTTCTTTTTGTGGGGGGGCCTCCAGCCTTGACTGCTTGGCCACTTGGCCTCCCCATTTCATCTTCTCTCAATTAATAGCGTGGACTCCTCTTATCCCTAAGAAGCTGGTACTCATGCTTCCTTGGACCTTTCTACAGATGGCGCCAATTGTAAGTTGAATTTCTGGGAAGGCCTGGTCGATCACTCGAACCAATATCAATGAGTTTCTAACCTGCTGTAGAGAGACAAAGGAGTTAGAATGGGTCGACCCTCTTTGGGCCGATCACACTCCGACGGTCAAGTTAGCAATCTCAACCAAAAGTAAAAGGAGAATAAAGACTGTGAATATTTAGGAAATCAATTGTCCATACCTTTCTTCTTCAAGATGTTGTATTTTTATAGTGTAGTGTTATCTATCGAGCCTACTCATGTAATCATGGCCTACCTCATAGGCTTATGCCATTTAGAATGGTCTGATCGGACATGAATACATCTTTATCACCATGCTTGAGTCTGACTGACCGGATGTAAGCATGGTCATCACGTGCTGCATCTCCTTCGCATTGAATGCGGGTCCGTTCAACATCAAATGTTGACAATAAAGCATTGAATGCTTTGATATCCCTGATTTGAGTGACCTAATTATTTGGGGTCGGGTAGTCTTCCTGTTTGGGCTGACCTGGTGTGTGGGCTTAAGTTGTTCTAATAAGGTCTGGGCTATTGCCAGCCTGCATGAATCCTATTAATATTTATTGGACCTGCCCTATTGGACTGGACTAGGGTTTTTTGACCCACATGTCATATATAAAAGCTTATATATATTATATAGATATATGAAAATCAAATTCTATATTGGTGATTATGAATAAAAGAAATTTTCTATTTTTACTAAATTTTTTACATAAAAAATTTCCACTAACATGATTTGGAAGTAGCACTTTAAAAATTTTGAACCAAAATTATGAGTATTTTAGTTTAAAATAAAAGTACTATAAATAATCACATCGTTCTATGAAAATTTAGTGCAAAACTTTTGATTGTATATAAGTACTATAAAAACAATTATAAATTATGAGTAATTATTGCCTCTTCTAAATAAATTTTGAGTTATGAGTAATCATTGCCTCTTCTACAAGTACTCCGTCACTGCATTTGGCTCTCTTAAGAGTCCATAGTTATAGGTATCTCCTACAGTGAACCGTGCACTTCTATCAATCATTTGTAATCTATCATTTGTAGTTGGGGGACGATAAGTCTACTTCACTTGTAGGGTCCCTTCTGGAACTCGGACCCCATCCTCACCCTTCTCCACCCAAAGCCATGTCATGCCATTTGTGGAACTTGAACCCCATCCTCACCCATGGGTGGGGTGCACATTGGTTGAGCTAGGTCGGGCTTGAGTTGTGTTTACATTAAAAAAAATTCTTATTGAGTTTAAAATTAAATCTCAAGGTAGTCCAAAATAAAAATTACATGTTTAAGTCCATTCATTTAACTCAAAAAGATTTAAGAAATAATTTAAAACTCTCTAAAAATAACATTAAATAACATAAAATATAATTACATAGTTATATTAAAATATATGAATATATTATGTTATATATATTTCAGGTCAGACCGGACTTTAAACAAAATTTTTAAGCCTGCCCATTAATATAACTGATCTAACAAAATTCTCAAGCTCTATAAAAAATGAACCAGTTTGGGCTGGCCTAGTGGGCCATCGAGCCCATGACCACCCCTACCAAGGAATTGGTCATACCACTCAACTTTCGGGTGCTAAACATCTTACTTTTACCATAGCAAAAGAAATAGATAGCAAGCATAGTTGGATAGGTGAGCGATAGGTCTGGCTCATTGGTTAAGCCCTATGGACCTGCTCATTTGGGCGGAGATTCGAACCCCAACAATCTCATCCGCTTCCTCCATTGCGTTGTATAAAAATAAAAATAAAAAGCATAGTTGCCTAGTTGGATAAGTAGTACGAGCCTGCACTTAAAGGTTACGAGTTTCATGTCTGCATATATTTCAAATTATGTATGAGTAGAACCCAATTCTATATGTTAGATGTTTGTGCTTACTGATCCTCAACTTATGAATGACCCAATGACAATAGATTTAAGTAGCCTCCAACTCTTTGCATTAGAATTAGAAATTCGATTTAGCCCAAGACAATCACATTGCAAAGATCCATAAAATTTGATCCTTGTCAAAATTATATTTCTCACTTTAAGTAGGTGAAGATACCTATCTTTGTAAAACTCACAATTTTTTTTTTAGTTTTTCTTTCTTAGGAAGGCTATGCATGCATAATATCTAAGGATGCTAAACATACTCTTCATTACTCAGAGCACGTGGTGCGATCTAAACTTCGGCCCCAATCTAGGTGAAACCTTCCATAGATGAATATGTAGAATAGTCTATCTACATATCCATTTTACATACCAAAAACAGATAAATAGACATTAACATGAAAGGGGAAAGGAAAAAATTAAAAGTAGTTTTTTTTTTTTTTTGAGAAAGCAACAGGAATAGATATATATTAATAGATAGAACTTACATAGCATTCTTTAGAGTGGATTTAGCTAAACAATGAGCCTGCTCCACCCTATGCATATTTACCTTACAAATACATACTTTATGCATCACTGCAACAAAATGTAGGATGTCCAAGACAATAGGCCTGGAAACCCATTCAACCGTCTTCAAGTTATTAAGAGCACGAACCACCAAAATGCTATCAATTTCAACCCGCCCATGAAATACACCATGGTTTACAAACCACTTTCAGGCTTCCAAACACGCTCGAGCTTCCGCCATGAGAGGGGTCGATGTGAAAAAAATGGAAACTGATCTGCATCATCTGCCCTCAGTTGCATCCAGAATAATACCAGCTACTACTCCTTGAGAAGACTCCTTATGCCACTCACCATCCACTAAAATCATTACTTGAGGCGCTACAAGATAGACATATCTGGAGAATAAGAACACTTTGCCTATAGGCTTAACTCGAGCAAAACAACTGTCATGCCCTTGGCCATGATCGAGGGCCCGGTCTCTAGCCTTGACAAATTGATTGAGCGATTCCATGGATAACTGAATGGTAGCCATCAGTGAGGGAGAACATTGCCAAAACTGCATCTCATTCCTATGCAACCAAATTGCCCATAAAATAGCTATGGATTCCCAAAGTACATGCTCATCTGGGGCACTGGTGACCCATTTCAAGAACCAATCATTAAAGCTCCTCGAAACACCAATAGTGAAATCTAACCCCAACGTAGATCCTTTCCAGATATGTTTGGACATAGGGCATTCTAAAAATAAATGCTCTATGGATTCATCCTCTTTTCCACATCTAATGCAAGCTGGCAGAATATCCACCTTTTTTTGAACCAACGACTTGGCCACTAGAAGAATTTCATGAATAATCTTCCACAGAAAAAAGATAACCTTTGTAGGGGGAAACACAAAGCCCAAAGTTTTTTCCACAGCCTCATCACAAGATGATCTGACTCACCAAAGCCTTGGTAACGAGAGAATAAAGCCAAAAAGTAAGTGTCACGCCCAGATTTTTCGCACTCGAGGAATACTCACACAAGCGGGAAAAATACTGTACTCTCTCGTTAGAACTCACCCTCCTAAAAGAATGAGTGCGACTAGGTTTGAATTGAAAATTGATTTGAATAAAGGGCTTTTGAAAAAGATTCGGAGTCGCCACCTAACTTGATTAAGGTGAGTTAGGTCACCTAAAAACTAAGAATAATCCGAAGACTACACTTAGGGATTTTGGAAAACGATTTTGAAAATATCTCCTCAAGAGAGGGTTTTTAGGAAAACAGGTTGTTTGACAACCTTTGAAAAATAACTCCTTTTAGTCTTTGAAATCAGTGATCCTAGGTTCAGACGTTGGTTACGTGTAGGGAAGACGCACTAAGTTATCACCCTACCCCGCCCTTTCGATACCTACATGTCAATCTACCCTAGATTCACCTATGAGAGTCTTCAACTAACTATTGGTCAATCCCATCCACTTTGAAAAACAATGCTTGAAAACTAACATGATGCATGGTAAGCAAGTGTAAGGAATGAGAATTGAAAAATAAATTTGAAAAGAAATTGATTTGATTTGAAAATAGATTTGAAGAAATAGAATTGAAATTGGAAAGTTTGAAAATTGGAAATAGAGATTTGAAAATAGAAATTTGAAATTTGAAAATAGATTGGAATTTGAGATTTGAAAAATGTGGAGGCCGCACCTATGAGGGTGGAATTAAAAGTTTTGAAAGTGTTGTGACCGCACCTATAAAGGTTGCCTACGTATCCCTTTGGGGGAATCAGGTCAGTCGTAGTTAGGACCGAAGTCCGATTGAAAAGAGATTGATTTGAAGAGAGAAATTGGATTAGAAGAAAGAGATTGAATTGAAAACTGGATTTGATTTGAGATTAGAAGAGGAGATTGAATTTGAGAAGATTGGACTTGCTTTGGAAAGATTGATTTTGGAAAGACTTGGTTTTAGGAAACCTAGACTTAGGAAAGAGAAGAGACTTAGAAAACATTTGACTTGACTTGGAAGGTTTAGGAAATTAGGGAAGATTGGATTTAGGAAATGTTTGAATTAGGAAAGGTTCTATTTAGGAAGGTTTTAGAATTAGGAAAGTTTCAACTTAGGAAAGCTTTGAATTTGGAACGTTTCAACATTAGGAAAGTTTTGAATTAAAAAAGTTTCGAATTAGGAAAGTTTTCAAATTAGGAAATTTTTTGAAAATTGGAAAGTTTTGAATTTAGAAATGTTTTGAATTAGGAAAAGTTTAGTTTAAGAAAGGCTTAGAATTTGGAAAGTTTCAAGTTAAGAACGTTTTAAATTTTGTAATGTTTTGAAAAATGGGAGTTTGGAATTTGGAAAGCTTTGAAAACAAGAAAGTTTTGAAAATAAGAAAGTTTCGTTTTAGGAAAGGTTTGAAAAAGGAAAGTTTTTAGTTTAGGAAAAGTTTGAATTAAGAAAGTTTTGAGTTTAGAAAAGGCTTAGATTTATAAAGATTTTGAAGTTTTGGAAAGTTTAGAATTTAGAAAGTTTGGAAGTTTAGAAAGATTTAACTTGAGAAAGTTTCAAATTTAAAAAGTTTTAATTGTGGAAAGATTTGAAATTTAGAAAGTTTAAGATTTAGAAAATTTTAGAGTTTGAATTTTAGAAAATCTTGAAATTAGGAAAGGTTTGAGTTTAGGAAAAGTTTGAAGACTTAGGTTTGAAAAGTTAAGATTTGAAAAGAAGATAGAAGTAGGAAAGGGTTGAATTAGGAAAGATTTTTATGTTCAAGTTTTTGGAAACTTAAGGTTTAGGAAAGTGAAAGTTTAGGAAGGATTTAAATTAGGAAAGATTTGGATTTGAAAGGGATTGGTTTTGGTCTCTAAAAGAAAAGATTTGATTTTGTTTCCAAAAACGGAAGATAGGATCTAGTATCCTAAACGGGGATATTTGATTTGGTTTCCTAAAGGGAAGATAGGATTTGGTAAAGATTTGGAAAGGGAGATTCTAGAAACCCTAGTTTTGAGAAATTATAGTTTCGACGTAAAAAAATAGGTTTTGAAAACGTGTATAATTTGGATGAGAAAACAAGAGGTTTTGGAAACCTAGGTTTCGGGCAAAGTTTGAAAACCATGTTTTTGGGAAGAAAATTTAGGGTTTCCTAATTGTGGGTTCTAGGGCTTGACTTGGGCTCTAAGGAAAGAGTTTTTAGAAAGTGCGTTTTTGGAAACGAAGATTTTGGAAGGAAATCCTAAAGAGGAGTTTCTAGAGGGAAGAATTTTTGGAAAGGATAGTTTTTTAGAAAGGTTTTTGGAGAGAGTTTTTCTAGGAAGGTTTTTGGTAGAAGATTGTTAAAGAGAGTTTTTGGAAAACGTTTTTAGAAAGTGAATTTTGGGGAGAGGATTTTGGAAAGGAGTTGAAAAAGGAAGCTTTGAAAAAAAAAAAAAAAAAGACTTTCGGAGGGAGTTTTTAGAAAACAATTTTGGAAAGGAGAGTTTTAGGAAAGTATGTTGAAAAAGAAATTTTTAGGAAGAGATTTTTGAATAGAGAGTTTTTAGAAAGTATAAAAACATCTCACTTTCCTAAAGCGATTCTAGCCATAAGAGGGCTAGAACCACTTTAAGAAAGTGGTTTTGAAAACAATAAGATTTGAAAATATAGACCAAAAAGGTCACTTTTAATGTAACACTTTCCTAAAGCAACCCTAGCCATGGAAATGCTAGAATTACCCTAGGATTGTGGTTTTGAAAACGAGTTTTTGAAAAAGAGATTTTGATGCAATCTTGAAAACGAGTTTGAAAACGATTTTAAAAACAACTTTGAAAACGATTTTTGGAAGATGCAAGACTATGATATGCACAATGCAGTTTGGGGTCGTGAACATACAAGGCTAAGGCTTCACCATATAATCAAGGGGGCCGGACCCACGTGGTCTTTGGTTAGACTAGAAGAAAGCCCCCGACACGGTGACTATCCAATAACCCAATTCTACACATGGACCGGGAATCCCCTTGTTTCAAGCATGCAAAGAAAGGGCGGGAAAGAGATGGGGGATTAAAATAGAGAAAACCCAAGTGGGTTAGGAGAGAGAAGAGTGAGGGGGGAAGTGCGGAAATTTAAATAGAAAACCTACCGTATGTCTTCTTTATTTTGCACGCCTTGCTTGTCTTCAATCTTCGGTCTTCGTCTTGATCTTCCTCTTCAACCTTCAAGAATTGTCTTCAGGCTTTAGATGGCAGCTCTTCAAATCTTCAAAGGATGGTTGAAGGCTAGTGTATGAATGTATGGGGGAGTGTATGAGTGCATGGGAGAGTGGGGGCTAGGGTTTGTATAGAGTGGCTAGGGTTTAGAAAACCTAGGGAGGCTAGGGTTTAGGAGGTGCTTGAGCTCTGTATATCAAAATATAGGATTTTTAGGTTAAGTTTGCAGACCCTTTTCACGTTGAATGAGGCTTTGTATTTATAGAAGTTGGACAAACCTAGCGCCTATTGCAGTGGCGCCAGGGCAAAATTGCTCTTGGCCCCACTACTAGTGGCGCCAGCCACTTAGGAAACTTTATAAGTCGGCAAGCAACGTATCTTTGACTAGATTTGGGCACCTGTACTAGTGACTACCATGCAACTTTTAGCCTGGCTTCACTAGGAGTGACTCCGAAAAGTCCAAGAATGATTTGGAGGAGCCGGGAATGACCCGGAAGGCCAGAAAGGAGCAGGAACACTTAAAATAGTGTCCTGAAAATATTTGACTTAAAAAGTGAGGACAAAATGTGTCGGAAAGGTTGACCGGGCCTTTAGGGGCAAAACGGTCAATCGGACTAGGAAGCTGCGGGGGCGAACCCGGACTGTCCCGGAAGAAGACTTGGGATCTGAAAACATTATTTAGAATGTTCCCAGAGGTTGCCGGTTTGATTCCCAGAGCCGGCGTGGTCGGAAAAGGAGACCGGCCCACCAGGGGCAAAACGGTCATTTGTATCGGGTTTGCTGGAACTGACTCGGAATGATTCGGAAAGGTAAAGGAAGGTTGAGAATACTATAAAAAGTATTCTCAGGACATTACCGGTTTGATACCCAGAGCCGGTATGGTTCCCGGGGCATTTGGATGCCTAGGGGCAAAATGGTCATCTTGACCGGAAAGTCTCAAAAAAAGGTCCAAAGGACAGTTTGGTCATTTTTCACCAAAGTGGGCTAACAGACACTGGTGTTGACTTGGGTTTTGAGTGTTTCCGCCACTCTAACGGCGGTCGTCGTGACACAGGGGTTTGTTGCCAATTCCCTATATCGACCTATTTGTGAGTATTTCCGCTACTCTAACGGTTTTGTGAGTAGTTTCGCTACTCGAACCGTCTCGAGGAATAAACTGTCGAGAGAGAGGGATTGAAAAGGGGACTTACCGTCTCCGAAGAGACGCACCTGGAATGGAACCTTCTCGATGAATAAACTGTCTCGAGAGAGGGATTGGAAAGGGGTCTTATCATCTCCAAAGAGACGTGCCTGGATTAGAACCGTCTCGAGGAATAAACTGTCTCGAGAGTGGGATTGGAAAGGGGACTTATCGCCTCCGAAGAGACGTGCCTCGATTGGAACCGTCTCAAGGATAAACTGTCTCGAGAGTGGGATTGGAAAGGGGTCTTACCATCTCCAAAGAGACGTGCCTGGATTGGAACCGTCTCAAGGAACAAACTTTCTCAAGAGAGGGATTGGAAAGGGGTCTTACCGTCTCCGAGGAGACGTGCCTGGATTGGAACCGTCTCGAGGAATAAACTGTCTCGAGAGTGGGATTGGAATTGAAAAGGACAATGCCCCTAAGGGCATTTTGGTCATTTTGCCTCTATTTGGGCCTGACAGGCCCGCGAAGCGATGGAAAGACGGAATTTGGACCTAGAGAATTGGATTCGATAGGGATATGCCCACAATGACTTGAAAACAAGTCTGGACGGAGTGTAGACTGCCGAGCGGTCAAAAATGAGGTGCTTACAGTAAGCTGATTTAACAATAAAATTGTCATCCTTAGTGGGAGCCCAAACTAAAACATCCTCAACAACAGAAACCAAAATGTAAATTGCAATAATATGCTTAAGGACAGAATCTGGGAAAAGGCATTGTAGCAAAGGGATACGCCACTAATGGTTGGCATCAATCAATTGGTCCACCGTGGGGTCAAGAAATCTAGGAGCTGAAGAAGCCTAACCATAAGGATTAGCAGCATTGGGGATCCATTGACTTTGAAACACATTAACAGAAGTCTCCTATCCAATTGACCATTTCAACCCTTTAATTAACAGATCCCTTCCCCATAAAATACTACGCCACCCCTATAAGCAGTTAGGCTTCAATTGGGTGACTATGCCCAGAATATGATAATCTCTTAAAATACCCAAGTATAAGTATGCATTATGGGGTTGGTATGCATTAGGTTGGGGTTGGAAAGTTATAGATTATTGAGTTTGAACAGGTTAGAATTGAAAAGGTTGAGGATTTTGAGGCCCTCATTGGAATGCTTAAGGATTCGAAGGACCCTCATTTCTCTATCCAAAGTTTAGGTGATTTCTCCATCCAGGGTTATATGTGTTTGAGAAAAGGTTTCCCCCAACTTGTTAGTCACTATATGTACCCCGATATTGGCCAACTGCATTGGCTTGTCCATGCAATGCTTCTTTGAAACCTAGTATGATTGGACATGCAACAGTGTCATATTCCATTGTACCACACATTAAACAACTCTTTTCCCAAGGAGATTCAATATTCACATTGACCTTACTTGTCTCCCGAGTAAGTGCAACAACTTTAGCATTTAGATCATCCACTTGATTAAGCTAAAATGTTACCCTAGGCTTAGACTCAAGATTTCGGGTCCCAGTTGTGGCCCAATCTTTAGCCAAATTCACTAAGTAATCAAAGAAATCATGTGCTTTAGATGGGTTTTTGTCATACAAAGTCCCTATGCACATAGACTCAACAAATTGTTTCAGTTGTGAAGTCAATGATGAATATAAAGTATTTATAATATGCCAATTGGTGAAATCATGATGTGAACAAACACTTAATAAATCTTTGAATCTCTCCCAATATTGGAAGAACAATTCACTAGACACAGGCACAAATTGAGAAATTTGGCAACGAATAGCCTCAGTTTTATGCTCGAGGAAGAATTTTTTTAAGAATTATTTCTGAATATCTTGCCAAGAATGAATAGACCTAGGCCTCAATAAATTGAACCATGTCTTGACCTTATCTTTGAGAGAAAATGGAAAGAGTTTCAAAAGTACAACTTCCCTTGGGTAAGAATTATCAAAGAACATAGAGCATACATCCTCGAAATCTTTTATGCGCTAATATAGTTTTTCAGAATCTAAACCATAGAATGGATTTATCAGCTGGATCATTCCTGACTTTAAAGTCATCGATGTGTGATGCGCAGGAAGAACAGTGCAAGAGATAGACGCTTGCCTAGTGGGATTCAAATAATCCTTAAGAGATCTATGGAGAGGATCACCATATACACTCCCACCGTTAGGTACATTATTTGGATTTAGCGAATTGGGATTCCTAGGTTGTTGATGATTAATTCTTCCGTCATGGGGATATAACTAGGACCTCGATTAACTAATTGAATGTTTGGAGCAAAAGTCTTAAATGGGAAAAGAGTATTGAAGATAGGGGAAAAATCACTAGAAGAGTCAACGCTTACCAATCATCTATGTACATCCCCACCGAATCCATCCTGAAACATAAACACGGACGTTACAAGTCAAAATGCAGGGCTAAAAAGCCAAGTGGGCGGCCAACAAAATGGGAATGAGAAGAGAAACAATATTAATGGCTTTCAGAGATGAAGAAATAGAAGGTCACCTACCTGAAGGGATATGGGCAGAGTAATGACTCGACCTAGGTACTTTTGAAGTCGGCTAACGATTAGATAATAATAATAATAATAATAAAAGAAAAATAATAAATTACAACAATATACTAAAATACTTGCACACAAAAACAACAAACGAAAATAATGTTAGACAGGTTAGTAACAATGTTATAGTAATCTTAGTAAGCGACGCCGACCTAAATAGACAGTGAATCAGTTCGAAATAAGATTATCCACAATAATATATATATATATATATATATATATATATTAAGTTATATTATTACCAAATCGAGCGGCGCCGACCTAAATAGGCAGTAAATCAACTCGAAAAGTAAACCACAAAGAAAAAGAAAAAGAGCTGAAATAAAGTGCGGAAAATAAAATGTTAGAATGGTAATTAACGTTGGTTATCCACTAAACAAAAGAAAATATTGAATAGTTAGTAAGTTAGATGAGTTAGATGAGTTAAATAAAAAATATGGTAACCAACTTAACTGGCTTATTCCAACAATAGACGAGTATGGCAACCAAAGAGGTTAACTACAAGAAAAAAATAAAAATAATTTTTTATTTTAATTTAATTTTTAACTTTTTTATTTTTTTTGCATGATTTTTTTTTAAAGTCGTTCCCTGACAACGGCGCCAATATACTTGACTACGCCCAGAATATGACAATCTATTAAAACACCAAGTGAAGGTGCGGTGAAGTAGTAAATAAAATCTGATAAGACTAGAGTCGATCCACGGAGAATGGATAACAAAATATGCAAAATTAGGTGTTAAAATTCACCCACAGTAAAAGATTAGATACCCATTAAGTCACTCTAAACACCGTAGTGTTGCAATGGCTTCAGTTGGAATCTAAACCAACCGGTTTGAATTTCACCTTAAATAATATCAATGAAAATTGGACAATTGCGCTGAAAATGTAACCAAAGAAAAATAGTTTGTTTCTGGGAGATTGATAATTGTTGACTTGACTTTAAAGTAAAATGAATAAAATGGTCTTGGACCCAATTGATCTGATCACCCAATTCACCTGAAATTCCAACGAAAGTTTTGTAACTCAAACATTTAATTAAATCTAGAATAATAAATTTAAAACCACAAATTCATACCATCAATTTGTGCAATAACTATACCAAATTAAGATTTGTGCATATAAATTACCAAATATTATAAAAAATCTACATTTTCAAAAATATCAAGAATTTAATTACTAAGAATTAGAATATTCAAAAGATATACAATAAAGACCCAATTACCTCCATTGAAATTCCAATATTCTCGAATGATTTTCACAGTTGGTTCCAAGAATAAAATTAGCTACTCATACTTTTAAAAAGACTTAATTTGAAAAATATTTTATAATAATATAAATTGCAACAAAATACAAGACTGGAAATGAAAACAAACTAATCATTAAGAAAATTTCCTATGCTAAATTCTCTTACTAAAATTTGTGCTCCCTACCGTAACTTCCTCTCTCTACCCTCAGCTCTCTTTGTACTCCCCCTCTGCGGCTTGAATACCTCCTCTATTTATAGAAGCTAGAATGTGCGAGGCGCATATAAAAGATGCGCTGAAGAATGACCAGCTTGTCAGCCGCCCCTTTCTTTTCTTCCTCCTCCTTTTCTTTTCTTTCTCCTTTCTTTCTTTTCCTCATTTCCCCTTTGTCTTTTTCTCATCTTTTCTTCACGCATCCATCACCACCACCTGCTCCCCTCCCACTTTGTCTCCTGCAAACATACATGTATATATATATAATATATATATAGTTATATAACTATACCTGCACCCACTTATATAATATTGTATATATACTAATATATATATGTATATATATACATAACATCCAGATGTGTATGTGCATATAGGTATTATTTTGTTCGATTTTAACTTTAAATTTGCACAAGATACAAAAATATAAAAGAAAATCAAATTTATATTAAAATAATAAATAATAAATAATATATAAATAAACAAGAATAAAAACTTTTAATTAAGAACTCCAATTATACGTTTTGAAGTACAATCATTGGGTAACTAAAAATTCCTTTCCATTACAGTATTTGCCAATTAAAACCCTAGCCAATAGGGAGTCCGAGAACTTGACCAACCTCCAAGCCACCTTGGTTAGCAGTGCTTGATTGAATAACTCCATATCTCTCATCCCAAGACCTCCCATGGACTTAGGAAGACATAAGGACTTCCAACTCTTCCCAAAGATGCCCTTTCCACTATCACCTTGCTAGAAGAAATGCGATAGCAAAGATCGTATAGACTTAACAAAGTATATAGGAGCTCGAAAGCACGATAATAAGTACAAAGGAATAGCTACGAGGGCATGTTTAGCCAAGACACAGCAACCAACAAAGGATAGGAGGGGAACCTTCCACCCTTGGATTTTATGACGAAGCTTAGATTCAACCCCCCTAAACAACTCACCCTTCTTGAGGGTAAAATCCATGATAATCCCTAAATACTTTCCCAGTCTATCAACTATATGAACACTAAAAGACTCCCCTAGTCTCTTCTGATCCCCCTCACTCATATTTGGGCTAACAAAAAGCTCAGATTTATTAAAATTAATCTTGTGCCCCGCTTGATGACAATACGCAATCAACACCCCTTGTAAACATCACACATGAACCGGATCAAACTATTGAAAGATGAAGCAATCATCCACAAATAAGAGGTGATTAATTATAGGTGTATGACGGCTCACTGAGATGCCTCTACAAGTGTTTTGCGAAGCCATCCGTTCAAGTGCATCCAATAAAACTTCAGTACATAAAATGAACAAGTAAGGGGAAAGCCGTCCCCTTGGCGTAACCCACATCGCGGTTAGAGATAATTAGAGGGGTGATTGTTAACTAAAACAACAAAGGACACTGTAGTAATGTATTGCCAAATCAAGTTGATCTATTTTGCACTGAATCCCATAATCTCCAGCACCTTTCAAACGAAATCCCACTGAATGTGATCATAAGCCTTGTTTATGTCAAGCTTAAGCGCAAAAAAGGATCTTTTGCCACATTTGCATTTGTGGAGAAACTGCAGAAGTTCATGCGTAAGCAGAATATTGTCCAAGATTAGCCATCCTTGAATGAAAGCAGTTTGCGCACTGGACACTAGAGAGCTGATCACCTTTCGAAGCCAGTTTATAAGAACTTCAGATATAATCTTATAAATGACATTACATAAGCTGATTGGCCTGAAATCATTAACAGTTTGCGAGTGGCTAACTTTTGGGATTAGAGCAATGAAGGTTTGATTAATTTCCTTCAGCATAACCCCGGAATATAAAAAAGAGAGAACAGCATGAGAAACATCCTTACCAACCACCGAACAATTCGTTTGATAAAAAGTAGCAATAAACCTGTTAGGCCCTGGAGCTTTTGTCCCCGCCATTTGAAACACAACCTACTCCACCTTAACTTCAGTAAAGGATTGATCCAATTCCGAACAATGTGCTTCGGTGAGCCGTTAATTCACAGCTGATAAGAGATCCATTTGCATATCATAGTCCAGCTACTCCTCTGGAGGAGCTTGTGACTAAACTCCGAAAATTGTCTGGAAGTGCTCCACCATGAGAATATGAATATAATTCGGCTCTGTGATAAATACTCCATTATCATCTTGCAAACAGGTAATGCACTTCTTTGAGGATCTGATGGTTGCTGCTAAGTGAAAAAAGCTAGTGTTTCGGTCCCCTACGGCTAGCCAAAACTGCTTTGCTCTCTACGCCCAATAAATCTCCTCTTGCATCAACAACTTATCCAACTTGAACCTCAATCTTGTTAGAATAAAATTATTCTTTTATTAAATTTCAAAAATTTATTTTCATTATTTAATTATTTGGTTACAAGTTTTTATTACGAAACTTATTATATCATTTGTGTCATGGTATTTATTAAGGTGTTACAATATTTAGTAGCATTTCATTGGGTTTTTAATAACCATAACGGCTAGTTTGTAAAGCCTATATAAGGCTCTTATTTGGTGTTGTTAGAGATATGAAAAAGGTGATATACAAAGGTGATACAAGTAAAAAACAAACTTAAGATATACCAACTCTTCATTCTCTTATTCTCTACAACCTTTAGATTCTGTATACTTGTTTTATGGACAACCGCGGCTGGGACGGTTCATTGTTCTCCTGGTAGGCGTGACTCCCGAGGAGATAGGCTGTGAGCAAATTGGGTTGAATCTTGGAGCAGCTGATGTCCGATTGTACCTTCACGTAGGGAGGCACAGTTGTTTTAGGACAGTATTATCACGCCTCTCAATTCTCACAAGCCAGCTTTTCTGTTTTCCTTTCACTACATTTTATTGTTCATTAATATAATTCTATTGCATTATTCTTTGGTTCATTCTTAAGTTATGATTTATTTGTGTTAATGAGAATTACAAGATGTGATTTGATGAAATTCTTCCAACAATCTAAAGCAAAGTTTATAATTTTGTGCTTATAGTTAAATGTTTTGCTAATTTAAAATATGAAATGCCTTACCTCTTTATATGAAAATTGTTATCTACTGTTTTGAGAAAGTTATATATATTTTATTCTTGTTTGTACGGAAGTTGTGTATATATGTGTGTCATAGAGTTTCGTTGAAAGTAGTTAGCATACAATGCTAGGTCTGTTTATTTCCTTGTCTCTACCGGTTCTGGTAAAATACTTCATTGTATTTTGGGTGAATTGCCGTTGTATTGAATGTGTAAAGTTTCACATTAGAAAATATGCTTCATTAGGCTTTAAGATATAGCAGTACATCCTCTTCCTTATAATCTCATCATAGAAGAGAATACCTAGCATGCACAAGTGTAAAAGTTTTACTTAAAATAAGCTATTAAGTAATGACATATGGTTTGAGTTACCATTTCCTCTAGATGCATGGTTGTACTTGAAAGTGCTAGGGGACCCAAAACCCAACCTATGAATCTGATTGTTGCGTCGACATGTTGCGGTGATTAGAAAGTTACTACTGTCCTATATTGCATGAGTTCACATATCTATCTTTCCAATTCTTTACTTGGGTGTGTACGAATAAAAAAGGAGGAAAGTAGTTCTGTGAGATATTTCAAGTATATTCATTTTTTGTTGACCAGTTACACTATTGCATTAATTCGACTGTTACACTGTATTCTGGTTTTAGTAACGGACAGATAAGTGATGGACTATTACTGTTTCGTGAAGCTTATGTTGTTTCTAGCTCCTGGAAAATCTGTTCATTGAGTTAATAAAAAATAAAATAAAAACAAACAATTTCTGTGTAGTAAAAGGGAAATTAAATTTAGTATCTAATACATTGGCCTCTAGCCTAAGCAACTGTTCTTTGTTACCTATGCTTAAATTTTCTAAATTTATTTTGTTTTATCAGTGTGTACATTTTCTGGAGATAATATTAAGAAATTGTTCTAGTTGTTTATAGTGAATTGGTTACTGTAATAGATTTGAATGCATGCCATCAGCGTCCCTCTTAGCCACTAGGATTTATCTTATGTAGGAAACGTTGTCTTCTATCAAACCTCTTGTGTCTTCAGCTAAGTTGGCATTGTCCGCATGAATATTGAAACGATTGATGACATGCACATAACATGAACTTCAGGTTTTAGTGTTCGGTTATTATTTTAAAAAAAAATTATTTTGGTCTGTAAATTAGAAAATTAGGTTTGAAACTATGGGTAATGTTCACATCTGTTTTGTCAATCTATTATAATAATACTATTATGATGCTTTACGAATTCTTTAACTTTAGTTATTGTGGTAAATTTTGAATCAGTGCTGGAGACTTTAAACGTAGTGCAATTGTTGTGACTCGTTAAGTTTGGTCTTAAATTGGAGAAATTGATTCATCAAGGTTTCATATTATAATCTTTTATAGCATGTTGTCGGTTTCATGGTTTCATTTTAATGTGATGATGTTTGAGATATCATGTGTATTTCATATTAGTCTTTGAATAACCAATTACATGATTGTATTGATGGTGGTGTAAGTTTTGCGGTGCATTATTTTATGACTGTTGGCCATATTAGTGTATCATATGATGAGCTATTACCATTTAGTAATATCATTGATTGGTAGGTAAGTTACCAAAATTTTTATTATCAAGTTTAATTAGAATTTATTATTACTATTTTATTCTTGGAGTTTGGATGGTCTGGCACTTGACAAAGATATATGCATATATGAGTGTAGAGTTTGTATACCAGTTGCTTGGGAGAACTTCTGATCATGGTTAACATATTTGTTTTTTGTTTAGTGATCATGTTATACATGATGGCATAACGGGAATTTTATTTGATTAAATTTTACATGTATTGTTCTAAATTTGTTAGTATGCTGGCAAGTCTTCTGTTTTTTAATATAGAATGCTAAAAAATAATTTCTTCTGGGAGATTGTTACTTATAATTGCCGGTATATATTTTTATATGAGAAAGACTAGCATGACAGGAGTTGTTCATAATTGTTTATTTGGGTTTTCATCTGATCAATAAACAAATAAAATATTAAATCTGTTTCCTTGCCATACATGCCACATACTGTTAGGTTTCCATTTGGAGTAATTTCTAGTCTTTAAATTCCTATTCTTTGAGGAACATGTTTGTTGAATGACATAATATGCTGAAATGTGGGGGTTCTGCATAATAAAAATTGTTATTTATTTTGATGGTGATTTGGAGCTAATATTTATCATTATGTGAGATTATACTAATCTATTGTATGTTGGAGATATTGCTTTGGAAAATTTTTATAGGGGTTACATACTGTCTCTCCATTATTCTTCTCTGATCTCTTTAAATGGCATTGTAGAGGAATCACTTATATGGGAGTAATTATATTATATATTGATGTGGAATTGCTTGGAATACATGGCCTGCATTTGGGTTTTGTCTTATGGCATTCCTATAGTCTTCTATGATATTTAAATGGTCACCTTATGATATTCTATCTCTTGCTCGCGAAGATAAGAAAGATTATCATTTTCTATCAGTGGTTTTCTTTATGGCTAAGCTGGACACTAGCTTTCTATATGTCTATTATGCTCTATCAGATGGTATTCTTCATGGCATATCTATATACGAATGCGCTGATGTCTATGGCTACTTTAGATCTGGCGTACATCTATTGGCAAATCGAAATCATTATGAAGTGTATTCTTAACGTGGATATTCTCTATGGACGAACATTGGGAGGCTAAATTCTTTATATATTGAGGCAAGCTTGAGAAGCCAAAATATTACATAAAATTAATTGCCTCTGGACTAACGCTTGAGGCTAGCTCCTTTATATGTTCGAGGGGGATGAGCCTAAGCCCACCGGGAGTCACCTAGGGAAGTAACCCGTCTTCTGTGATTGGGGACCCCATGAAGGAAGTTCAACGGATAAAAACAGTCCATACTGCATAACTCAAACCCAGCACCATTATATTTAGAGGCACGAAAGATGTTCTCTTGCTCATCCCTAAGGCATTTGTGCTGTGGAAATGTGAACGTTAAGGAAGGGTATTAATCCTGAATGAGTCCAAGGCGGGCAAACTCCCACAGGGTATTCTCGTCACATGTACCCTTGGAGGATTCACCTAAGTGAGAATCGTCGTGAGGCCGCGACTATGAGAATCGGGTTGTTCTTTAGTAACTCTCATGAGAATCAAGATCGGTGCATGGTCATAATCGCACTAACCCGCGAACATGTCTAATGGTCAGTACTGTGTGTGTGACATGTTGAACTCTGGCTCAAAGGGTCTAGTTCAAGGTGTAGTCTCACTATGATCCTTCAGAGGGAAACTGTTAATACTAAGTGAGGTTCAAGTCCAAAATACACCTACACCTATTGCACAGTATTAAGGTTGCCCAAACCTATTATTTTTATTTTTGTTTATTTTAAAGTTTTGAAATTTGTGGGGGACTGCTAGAATAAAATTATTCTTTTATTAAATTCCAAAATTTTATTTTCATTATTTAATTATTCGGTTACAAGTTTTTATTACAAAACTTATTATATCATTTGTGTCATGGTATGTATTAGGGTGTTACAATATTTAGTAGCATTTTATTGGGTTTTTAATAGCCATAACGGCTAGTTTGTAAAGCCTATATAAGGCTCTTATTTGGTATTGTTAGAGATATAAAAAAGGTGATACAAATAGAAGACAAACTTAAGATATACCAACTCTTCATTCTCTTATTCTCTACAACTTTTAGATTATGTATACTTGTTTTATGGGCAACCGCGGCTGAGATGGTTCATTATTCTCCCGGTAGGCATTACTCCCGAGGGGATAGGCTGTGAACAAATTGAATTGAATCTTAGAGCAGCTGATGTCTGATTGTACTTTCACGTAGGGAGGCACAGTTGCTTTAGAACAGTGTTATCACGCATCTCAATTCTCACAGGCCAACTTTTCTGTTTTCCTTTCACTATATTTTATTGTTCATTAATATAATTCTATTGCATTGTTCTTGTATTGTTCTTTGGTTTATTTTTAAGTTATGATTTATTTGTGTTAATGAGAATTACAAGATGTGATTTGATGAAATTCTTCCAACAAATCTTCGATCTTCTTCGTCCCGGGCCTTAGCATCGGGACCCGCTGTCCCATCTGGCATTTGCACCTCCTGGAGCTTGTGTTGGACCTCTAAAATTTGCAAGGTGATGCTTTTGTAAGACAACTTGCTCCACCTCTTCAAATGCTTCATTAAAAGTTTTTGGCGCTGCACCGCTGAGAACAAGAGGGAGCCCGGAATCGAGCACTGCCACACCTTTTCGTTATATCAGAAGCTGCATGGAACTTTAACTAGGTGGTTGCAAAACAATTCGATATTTGGCGATGACACCCAGTCCAGGCCGTGTCCAACTCCAAAGGTCTATGATCCGACCGTTGAATGGGCCTACATAAACCACGGATGATCCGAGAGCCAGTGATGTGAACTCATTGCTCTATCCAACCTTTCTAAGGTGAGAGCAGACCTCTTTCTATTATTTGTCCACGTAAAAGACACACCATGACTTGGTAGATCCAGCTATTGGTAATCGTATACAAAGTTTCGAAAACATCTAGCCCCGAGAATGATCCCTTGCCGGCGGCTATAGTGATCAGCATTTGATAAAATTTGATCCAATGATTAAAAAGAGGGAACCTGTAAATTATGGAGCCTGTCCCATAACATAGCCCAAGTGTCAGGCCTTTGAGATAACTCAGGACTTCCATCAAACAACACTAAACCCCATTGTTTGCTTAAATCATTGACAATATCCAAAAACAAAAACCGAGAAGTACGCACCCGGAAGTGAGCCTAAAAATTGTTGTTCCATGTAGCCCAACGACCACTAGAAGTTCCCAGAGAATCCATACCACAATAGTATTTTATACCTAACGATAGACCAAGTTTTGATAACTTACTCGCTTCACACTTAGTTTTTGGTGAAACACAACTTTTAAAGTAGTGAATGACACTTTTAAGGCTTTAGGAATTCTTGCGGCTGAGCGATGTGGAACTTGTAGGCACTTGTCCCTTTTCCCTTGGTGAGTGGGTTGAGCTTTTGGACTACTTGGAGCCTGTGATTATGTTATTTGGTGTTAGACAAAAAATTGTGTTTAGTTAAAAATAAATAAATATAGGATGATAAATGAGAGAGAGAGAAATAGTACAGAAAAAAAAAGTTTTATTGTTTGTAGAGAACAAAAACAAAAAGAAGATAGGAAAGTTGACTTTTCTATTTAAATTTCTCATCGAATTTGCATCATTTAAGGCTCGTTTGGTATAACTTTTTTTTAATTTTTTTAATTTTATTTTTTTGGCTTATAGCAAAAAGGCTAGAATTTTTTTTGCTTCTTTGATTTTATAAACTAAAGATAAGTAAAAAAGTAAAAAGCAAAAAGCAAAAAACAAAAAGTTAGAAAAAAAGCCTTGCTAAATGAGCTCTGAATTTTTTTAGTGAAAAGTAAAATAAATTGAGATGATATGCCGGTGGCCCTTTTTATTCTCTTTTTTGTTGTTAGGAACATAGGAAGGGAGAAAGATAAAAATTCTCCTCCACCTCTCCTTATCTCCAGAAAAAAAAAAACTAAAATTAAAATTACAAAATGTTCTAGAAACCTAGGAAGGGAGAAAGATTAATTTTTTTGAACAAACTATTTTAGCACAGTTGGCAGGGTTCTTACTTCTTAGTCTCCTTTTGGGAGAACAAGAGTTCAGTGCATAAATTAGTCGCAAAGAATGTATTTTTTGTAAATACTAGTCGTAAAAGGCTTACTTTTGACTTAGAGATATACATTGGTCGGGCCCAACTTACATTGAAAACATTTCTCACCGGACCTATAACCATATCCCAAGCCCGTCAAAAAAAAAAAAAAACCTTTGATTCCCAAGCATTTCTATAGGAGCCTAAGACCATATTGCAAGCCTGTCAAATTTAGCTTATGAAAATTTTTTATAAATAATTTTTTCAAAAATAATATTAAATAATAAAAAATATATTAAAATATAAAAATATATTATTTTATATACATTTTGAATCAGGCTTTAAATATAATTTTTAAACTTCTCATTAAATTAATTGAGTGTAAAAAAAATATCAAGCCTTATAAATAACCCTAAAATAATGAACGGTTTCGACGGCGCCTGTTACTACTCTTCAACCGGACCAAGAGAGAGGTGTGCCCAAGCCCTTAAATCAAAAAATAAAAACATTTTGTTTGTTTTTTGTGATTTTGTACGAAGCTGAGATGATATCTTTTTTACAAAGGGTGAGTTGGTCGTCGACTCACCAGTAACCCAGCTCGGCAGGATCTCTTCTTCAACATTTCACCGCCACTCAATCTTCTGTCTCGTGAGTCGTTACTGAGAGTGAGAGCCACAAACTCTCTTTTTAGTGGACTCTCAGTAGATGGCATATACGCGTCACGCTACTCGTGTCCGCCATTAATCCCCGCACATTAACCGCGCCATTTTCGCACGCGAAGGTCTCACGCCGCCGACAATGGCGATCGGATTATTGGCACCGACGCCGATATCTGTATTCTGCTGCTCGACTCGGCCGGCGTCGAAGACGGTGAAGAAGACGACAGAACAGAGGCAAGGGCCTGTTTTCGGTAACTTCGGGCATTTGGTTCAGGTGGTTCGCAAGGACGTTGAGTTCTTAAAGAATCGAGTCACTGAAGGCATCGATTGGGCTAATGGAGCTCTTCGCATCCCTCAGCTCTCGAGAGCCCTAGACGACATTATCTGGCTTCGCAACCTCGAGGATCCTCATACCCCTCCTTTACCCCATCTTTCTTGGCCTCAACCTTACTATCCAGGTCTCTCTCTCTCTCTCTCTCTCTCTCTCTCTCTCTCTCTCTCTCTCTCTCTCTCTCTTTATATATATATATATAAATATATGTATATATAGATACATGTATACTATAAATTCACTATGAAGGCGGATATATTTTTGTGGTGTTAGCAAATGTATAATTGTTACGATTTTGACTGCAATTGAAGTTCAACCTTTTTATGCGTATATGTATGCAATTACAGGTTTTACTTGCTCTTGTGGGAGATATATTGTTAAGGTACCGCTGGAGATTATAATTGATTCAAATTCAACGTGTTTTTAGGTTCTACTTTTAGTTCTTTTTAACATCTGAGATGAATGAATAAGAAAAGGGTACAGACATACATTAATTTGAGTATTTTGTGGGAAGTTGGAGAACTTGATTAATATACAGTAATTGGTGTTTGAAAATTTTCATTTTTGGAGAGCAAATTGTATTACAGAGCTGAACCCCACTTAGTTAATTTACCAAGTCAAGTGCCGAGCAATATATATATATATATTTCACTAGCATGGTTATGAAAATTTTGAGAGTCTTCAATGAAGCATTGAAGTGGCAAATGCACTTTCAACTTTTCAACAGCAAACCACAGTCAAAAAGTTATAATTGAGTGAAATTCTTCAGTAAAAGTAGTAAACGGTGTTATGAAGGGAAAATAGTATGCTAAGGGCTGTGCGCCATCTGGCGCACCTTCATTATAAACATTATATAGAAAAGAAGAACAGTATTACACAAGGAAAAAAATACAGGGAAGGAGGGAGAGAGAGGAAGCTTCCTAGGTGATTATCTTGTATGGCAGTTGAGAAAATTTTCTAGGTGTTTATCATTGAGTTTGGCAACTGATAAATAATGTTGGAGATAGGAAAGGTTTTAGAAATTGGGTTCTAAGAGATAGAAGATAAGTTTTAGGGTTTACAGCAAAACGAGGCTAAAGTTAGTTTAGTTTCAAAAGTAGCAGCTAGCTGAATTTTTAGTATTAGTACTATTAAAGGGCTTGGATAGTGGATAATGTAGGGTTCCAACTGTAGAATTCAAAGCCAAAAAGTTAAGAAGTATGAACACTTCTAAAAAGGTGCTACGTCTGTATCCGACACTCCTCGACATGTCTAAACGTGTCCTATTATTTTTTAATGCTTTAGAACAGTTCGAACACTTGAAGGACACACGTGTCCATCCCTTTTATTTACATAAAAACATGTTGTAAGTTTAAAGAAAATAGCTTAAGATCAAATCGTGAAATAAAACAATGTGAATTTATACCTAATTTGATATTTAAGACAAAATAAATGGTTTTTAATTTTAATAGGTGTTTTCTTGCATTTTTTTTTTTTTGTATTTTTAGTAAAATATCCATATATATGACATGAAATATATACCTTTGCCATGATCTCATCGTGTCATGTCTAGCATTTTTGGAAAATCACTGTATCAGCATATTGTGTGGTGTCGTGTTTATGTTGCGTGCATGTATTCGTGATTGTCCTTCTTTGGCCAAAGGTAGGGAAGGGTTCAGGCCTGACTGGATTTGATTGGAGAGAGTTTTAAGGCATAAATCAAGGTTGTTTTGGGGTTGTGATCGATGATATGAGAACATTGTCTCATAGGTTTTTTTGTCCAAAGACAAAGGAGGAGGAGGAGAAGAAGAACAGAGAAAAAAGAAGCGCTTTACCTTCCCAAGAGTTAGGAAAATTCACACATATGCAAGGGCAAATTTTCATAATTTCAACTGCTATTGAATAGAACCATTACACCTGTATTTATTGGTTACTAGACTTCTCATAATTCTATTAGAACTATGACTGCAAGTATTCAAAATAATGAAACTTATTTTCATTCACGACGAGTTATTTGACATGGATCTAGGAATGTGTGTGAGGTCATGTTGTCCAAAGGTGGATCCAACACAGGCATGGCACTTTCCTGGAATGTTTTGATCTAAGATTTCAAGTCTTCCATGCTTTTTTATTATTTCAACCCAAGCAAGAAAGTCACCGAGATGCAAGGAATTTGTGTGTCTTAATATGTTATTAAGGTAATAGATGCTGATGGTGCCTGAGTGATAAACATGTGTCAATATGACCTCATTTATTTATTTTTTTATTTCTGGTGGCAATGGTTATGCTCTCCTCCTTCAGTAAGTGAAAGATTGGGGACCTTGCAGTTTGAAGGCAGAGAAAGAAGAAACAACAAAATATCTAGAGGTTATGGTTTTTATTTAAACACAAAGTTACCAGCGAATAAAAAGACTTATGTTGATTTGTGAAATTTAACCAACCAAATCAACAACAGTTGTGGGTTCAACAATTCATGAGTAGCTCTCGTTGGCCTGATTGCAGATTTGATTTCTTTCTTTCTTGTTTGTTTTGGATAAAATTGAGCAAACCTGGAATGAGGTTGTCACAAAGGTATAATCCCACTGTTTTTAGCAATTGGCAGTGCATGATTTACAAGTAGATTGTTGAAGTTGTCAAATTTCTTCTAGCTTGTTCTAGTTTCATTATTCAAGAACAGAAGAATGGCCCCTGTTGAAGTTTGTTTTGGTAGTGGTTTTCCAGTTGAACTTAGAGCTATTTTAGGGATTTTATTTTTCCTTTCAGTCTTGCTGAGAGGGGCTAAAGTCTTTCTTCTCTTGATTACGATGTAGTAATGAAGTGTTTGTCCATTAAGTTTTATCAGGCTCAAATATATTTTTCCCTTCTTCTTCTGTATCATTTACAGTGTAATATCTTATGCAACATGCATGCCATGTGTCCAAATGATTATTGTTTGCCTTATTTCTTCAATTGTCAGTATTGATGTTGTGTTGGAATGCAATCTCTTCTAACAGAACTCTCCGGCATGGATTTGTTCTTGGCTGATCTCAAAGCCTTGGAGGCTTATTCTAGCTATTTGTACTATCTTTCTAAGACATGGACTAAGCCGCTTCCTGAGGTCTATGATGCGGAAGAAGTTGCCGATTATTTCACTCACAGGCCTCATGTTGTGGCCCTTCGACTTCTTGAGGTAGTAAAACTGATTCAATATTTTGAAAAGTAATGACATAATATTTCATTGGTCCATTATGTCATCAATATGAGCAAGCTTTTGATAGGCTTTCTTCGTTCTTTTTTTTTTTTGTAATTGGGATTGATGATATTATGTTTGGAAGGTGTTTTCCTCGTTTGCTTCTGCTGCAATAAGAATTCGAACCTCGGGGGTCAGAAAATTTTATAGGTCAAGCATAGATAAGAATGGCGGGGACATTACACAATATGGTTTTGGGATGGTGCTAAAAGAAACAATGCTAAACCTGGGGCCTACTTTTGTCAAAGGTAATAGGCAAATTAAATGGAAATTGAAATGAGGTCAGACACTAAATTTTCATGGTTTGTTACTTGCCCCTGCTTGTCTGGGCCTTCAACCATTTTCCTGCAACGAGAAGATTACAGAATTATAATTTAATTCATGCCTTTCCTTGCTGATGCAGTTGGTCAGTCCCTTTCCACAAGGCCAGATATTATTGGTTCTGAAATTTCAAAGGTGAGAACGAAGGCATATTTCTCTTATATTTTTCATTAGACTTTTTGTTTCTTTTTCAGTAACACCAAGTTTGGAGTCCTCTGGCAGTGTGCACGTGTGTTTGCAGGTTGGTTCATATGGTATATGCTAATAAGTTTCATGGACACCTCAGGAATACAAAAATTTGTGTCACATATCAGTTTACCTGAATTTTGGAGTCCTTTGCAAAATTCTTCATTCTAATGCTGTTTGCTGTCAATGAAATCAAATGCTACTGGAAGATAGTACTTCATTTTTCATTTTTGGTTTTTAGTTATGATTGCAGGCATTGTCTGGGCTGCACGATCAAATCCCTCCTTTTCCCAGCTCTATGGCAATGAACATCATTGAGGAAGAACTAGGTTCCCCTGTAGAAACATATTTTAGCCACATATCAGAGGAACCTGTGGCTGCAGCTTCATTTGGCCAGGTGGCTTTCATTTGTGGGCTGTGTAAACCTTATATTTGCTTTGGAACCATTCTGATAGTTGTACCTTCTATATTGTTTGTGGCAAACATGCCAGGTTTACCAGGGGCGTACTATTGACGGGTTTAGTGTTGCAGTGAAAGTTCAACGTCCTAACTTACGTCATGTGGTAGTTCGAGATATTTATATTCTTCGCCTTGGGGTTTGTATCCACCTCTGTCTGTTCCATTTCTTACATATTGAAGCAGTAAATTCTTAAATGTTTTAGGAATCAACTATTTCAGTTGGGGCTGTTGCAAAAGATAGCAAAGAGAAAAAGCGATCTTCGTCTTTATGCTGATGAACTCGGGAAAGGCTTAGTTGGGGAGTTAGATTACACTCTGGAGGCTGCAAATGCTACAGAGTTTATGGTACACATTCTGTTTTCCCGTTGGATTTAATGCTTTTTATCATGGTATCTATTAAGGCCTCATGAAGGGTCACTAGTAATTTCCTAGAGGCTGAACACTTTTCATGATGGAAGTGGTGTGATAAAACTACAAAAGCTTACTGGAGTTTGAAATCACGAATATTGAGTAACGAAAGTGTAATTGAATTATGCCATGGAAGAAAGTTTAAAACATAGCACATTTATATTGAAAAAGGCATATGGAGTAAGCCATTTCCTGACCATGATTTTTCTCTTGTGAGTTCAGTGCCAATTGTTGCTTTAAAAATCTTGAATTTATTGTAACTTAATTTCTTGAAATGTAAACATGCCAATATGTTTTTTTGTTAAGATCTGAAAAATATAATTATAAGGCCACTTTTAAGTTAATGTCAACCACAGCTATATGAGCTTTTAGTTTAATGAAGTCAAATTCGTGGCATTCTTGTTATGGCACACTGTTGGGAGCTGCTCCTTAGTGCCTTGTCATTTTAACTTACTGTTTTTTTCTTTGTGCACAGGAAGCTCATGCTCCCTTTCCATTTATTCGTGTTCCAAAAGTTTTTCAGCATTTGAGTCGAAAAAGAGTTCTAACTATGGAGTGGATGGTCGGTGAGAGTCCAAATGATTTAATTGGCATATCTACTGCAGAGCCAATTAATCACGGCTCTAGCTATTCGAGGTGGCAGCAGAATGATGCTAAAAGACGTCTTCTTGATTTGGTACATTATGAGTTACATTAACATCATTTCATACTATGTTGAAAACTTCTCCACTAACCCTGGTAGAAGTCTACAATGGTGATCGAACCTCAATTTCAGAAGGTGAAGAATTTAAGATCCTTTATTGTTTAAGTGGTGCTAGTTGAATCTCCATGGGGAGTAAGCAAAGGCTAAACATAATAACTAATGTAAGATTATGGCGTGAATAAAGTGGGTTAGCTAACCCAAACGTTGCGGTAATGCTATGTTGTTTTACCTTGATTTGATATGTGATTTTTTTCTTTTCAATTTTTTAAGGAAATTAGCAGTTTCAAATGCATTTCTACCATGACCTAGGACAGTTGTAGTTGCATGTTCGGCACTTATAGATCCTTGTGCTATAACCTATTCTAGGTTAACAAAGGAGTGGAGGCATCACTGATTCAACTCCTTGAAACTGGCTTATTACATGCTGATCCACATCCCGGAAATTTGCTCTACACATCATCAGGAGAAATAGGGTACATCTATTTGTTGTCTTTTCCTCTTAAGAAAGCATTCTGGGTTTTTGTTTCCTGTGCTTACTGTATAGTTCCATCTATTTATAATATGGTTAAATTGGGGAATCATCCATGTAATTCTGGCTCTTGGTCACCTTTCTTGTGATTTCTGTGCTAGGTTTCTGGATTTCGGGTTGGTTTGTCACATGCAAAAGAAGCATCAGTTTGCCATGCTTGCATCCATTGTGCACATTGTAAATGGCGATTGGGCATCCCTTGTACATGCTCTAACTGAAATGGATGTTGTGAGGCCAGGAACTAATATCCAGCGTGTTACAATGGTAGCATATCGACTATACTCTCCTATTGTGTGTGTCATTGCTTTTTTTTTTGCCTTCTGTAATGAAGTGTATTTTGCTAGGATAAAATGAGTTACCTTGTCCTTGTTAATAAAGTATTATATTCTTGCATCAAACTGAAGCATATGTTATTTTCTGGTACACGACATCATCTGAAACATTATTATGAAACTGATTATTGCCTTAAATTCATGGTTCAGGATCTGGAAGATGCCTTGGGAGAGGTAGAATTTAAAGATGGAATCCCTGATGTCAAGTTTAGTAGGGTGAGACTTATGTCTTTATGATGCTTCCTGTATCTATTCTTATGGTTTGTCATATGACGCCGAAGGCAATATCGTATTTTTTTTACGATGGCCAGCAGCCAATTTCATGGCGGGCGGACACTCTGTTTGATTCTGTTAGTGAGATGTTAGTTCTAGGAGTCAAAGTGATACTGGCTTTGATGCATTGTTCAGGTCTTAAGACCTGCCATTTTGGGGCTTCATTTTGAATATCTATTGGAAAAAGGTCCACCTTGCTACGTGATTGTTTCGATGATAACCTCACTAGATTACTGTGAGTGGACGTATTTTCACATGTGTTACCATAATACTCTACTACCCTAGCGAATTACGTTTTGGAACGGCATTCCAAAATATGGTACTCCGGCATTCCAAAACGGTGAATTTAACGATCCAAAGTGATCCCAAACTTTTTTCGTATTTATATCTTTAAAGGGCATCTAACGGAGGAAAAAATCAATTATAATGAATAAAAATATAGGAAGAATAGAATTTTGGCACAACAATATACAAAAGAAGGGGCATAATGCTCCTAGAATGTGTTTTTAGATGATTAATTTGAAAAAACATAAATTATGTTTTATTAAATGTCTCATTATTAAAGAAAATTTTTCTAAAAGTACCTTAATTCTAATAGTGTACTTTATAGAAGTCTACCCCTAGCGTACCATATTTTAGAACATATGGTGTACTACGTTCCCGTTCCCGTTCCCGTTCCACGCCGCGTTTCAGATAACATAGGTTTTCACCCTTAGTGACTAGTGTGAGGTTCCTTGACAACTTGAACGACTAGTTGTGGTTCTTTTCATGAAATAGGGTGGAAGGTTTTCCCAAAAGAACGCCTGTGGAATCAATAAATGCAGTTCAAGATTGTGGTGACGTTGTGCCATGAAATGTCTTGTTTGGACATCAGGAACCTGTTTACCCTCGCCCCCTCTTACTTTTCCCCAAAAAAGATTATATATATTGATAAGAAAAGGGGCAGGTAGTATGACCTTCCTCTTCCACATTGTTGTCAAGTACGTATAGGCTTTTTGTAATTTAAACTAAATAAATAGAACAATCTTAAAACCACAGTTTTTTGGCTGCTTCTGGATATAATTTGAAATCCCCTTTTTCATTTTCTTTGGCGAATATCTTTCCAGGCAAAATTTTCAAGTAGAATTTATATTTCAAATGCAAAGAGATACATTTCTAATTAAATAAAACATGTCAATATTCAATCAATTTTCATAGTGAAATGTATATTGGAAATAAATATAGCCTTAATTTTTTTTTTTTTTTTTAATTGGATAACCTTTTCAGGTGCTATTCGCGATTGAAACATAGAGGCATTAAAACTTTTATCTGTTCTTGCATTCACATATGAATCACCTTCTTGCTTTATATCTGTAACAGCCTGGCTGATTTTTACAATAATTTTTTTGAAGGTTTTGGGTAAAATCTGGTCTGTAGCCCTCAAGTACCATTTCCGCATGCCACCATACTATACACTAGTCCTACGTTCTCTTGCTTCCTTGGAAGGTAGATATATTGCATGTTAAATACCTTAATCTGCAATGTTTCTTCTATTTATTCAGTTTATCATATTATCGAAATGCAAATATTTTGTCTACTTCATGCATCTTTATCTTGCATTTTCCTTTTTCTGGTTTTCCAGTATTTCTTAGAATGTAACAATTTTCTAAGGGACAACCCAGCGCAGTTCTTTTTGTCTTATATGGCACTAGTAAAGAAAAATTCTCAAGAGTAATTTATTTTCCAAGAGTTGTTAGATCTCTTTTGTGATCACTAAAAAGCAGAGGCCATATGACAAACTAATCCTTCTGGAAAGGCCGAGGATGTTAGCCGTTCGTTTTGTAGTGCATTGTAGTCGTGGATAGAAATTCATATGAGAGCTCTTGCTTTTTCCATTTCCCTTACTTCTCATGAAATAGTAATTTGATATATTTGTAATGTTCTTTGATAATTGGTTAATGTCAGATCAACTGATGATTGCTTTTATCCATCATCTTCCTCACAGGACTAGCAGTAGCTGCAGATCCCAATTTTAAGACATTTGAAGCTGCGTACCCCTATGTTGTTCAAAAACTTCTCACTGATAATTCTGCTGCTATAAGAAGAATTCTACATTCGGTATAAAATGTTTAAGAGCGGCAATGTGTTGCTGTTGGTTTACTGGAGTTTACCATGTTTTCTTATTGTACTTGTTGTATGTGTTTGTTCATTTTTTATTTTAGTTTAGGGTGAGGTTGAGTTTTTTCTTGTGTGTTAAAAAATTCCATTATTTTGCCTTTATGAGAACCTAAGAAGCACAGATACAAATACGGATATGGACATGGGTATGGATACAGACACATATGGACATGAAACATGGCATTTTCAAAAAATAAGAACACAGATATGGCGGGGACACAGTAAAAAATATTTTTATACGTTTCTTATTTGTTATATATATGAACGTAAAATTCATAAATCACCAAAAATAAGATGAAAACAACTAAATAACTTCACAATTATAATACTACAACTAATAAGTTAAGAATTTGAAGAATTGAATTTCAGTGTTCCATGTTTTGGTGTTTTAAAGTTTTAAAATTTATAAATTAGACTCTATTTAATACTTTTAACAATAATATTTTAACCACGCCGTGTCCCAAAACGTATCTAACTAATGGACATGCGTGTCCACGATGTGTCCGAGAAGTATCCACTAAAAAAATATTAATCAAAATATTGGACACGCCAATTGGCGTGTCTGACACGTGTTCCGGTGTGTTCGAGGAGTATGTGTGTCCGACATGGATACGGCACCCTAAACGGAGTGTCCGTGCTTCCTAGATGGGGATTATATTCTTCCTCACTTAATCACGGGAACAATAGGAATCGGAAATCTTTGATATGAAATTTGCATGGTTATTTATGGTTGGAGTATAAAGGTGGTGCACAAACAGGATGTTGAAACTTTTCACTTGATGGTCTCACCCAATATATGTACTTCAAGTCTTCAAGACAACCTTTCTTGACAATGTTTTGGGGATACATTCATCTATTAAGAGACTATGAGCATAATCTAGGGTGAAGTAGATGGAAACATTTATACAAAAGATTGATGTTCGACCCACTGCCTGACTTGTTGGTGCATGCTTCCTGATATATCTTAAGCTTGTTGTCATGACTTCTAAAATACTGGATACTAGATCTCTATGCCAGTAGTGAGGACGGGGGGGAAATTTTGGTAATCAGTTAATTGTAATTTCTTCTTGTTTTTGTAATATTGTATGTTGTTGTTCAGGTTGTTTTAGACAGAAAGAGAGAATTTCAGTGGCGAAGGCTTGCTCTTTTCTTAAGAGTAGGAACGACCAGGTACATTGACTAGTTTTTCTCAGATTCAACTTTTGACAGGAAAGCTGAGATTTCTTCTATTCTTGTTTTAGAAGTTAGATATCTAGTGCTTGTAATTCTTTTTCCTTCCTATATCAGATTTCAATTTTTTTTTCTTTTCGAGGATTTAGGTACTGTGATGAACTCACTTTAATATTTAAGAGTGTTGCTTGAAGTTCCTACCTCTACACCATGTGACAATAACAAAATGATTAAGGGATTTCCTTCATGTTCAAATTACCTTCTCATATTAGGAGGGGCAACATACTTCAACGCGCTACTTTCCCCATCTTCAATTAGAGCATGACATGAAATATTTGGTCTTCCTTCCACATTTTTGTACCTGGAATTCACACTTGCATGTATCTTGTGATAATATCATTAATGTAATGCTTAAAATTATCTATGTTTTTTATTGGTAATTTATTCCCTATAGGTGTTACTTCTTTACTCTTAAGCTTTCCAACTTCCTTGCTTTCCAGTGTTGTTTATCATAATTGTATTAAGCGTTCTTCTATTGTTCAACATCATTAACTTATGCAATTTCTTATCTGAGGTATATGCAAATCTTAGTTACTTAAGTTTTTTTTTCCTCATAAACTGTGGTTGATTTATTTTGATTTATAATTTTGTCTCCCGGTTTGCTAGCAGTTTGATGCTCTTCATCAACTGTGAAGCAAATCTATAGCCACAACCCTCCTCACAGGCTACCAAGTTGAGCCAGTGGCTGTAATTTTGACGGCCCCATAGGGTATCAACCTTGATCATTATGGTCATGCTTTAAAATGTCAATGAAGATTGTCATTCATTTGCAGCTTCTTAAAAGCATGGATTCAGCGCATCTTCCTAAAAGCATAGATTTTTTCTTCTTTACTTACACTGAGCTATCTGAAGGTTGTACGCCACGAAATTTTATTTATGCTCTGATCGGTCAATTCACATAACCAATGCACAGAGTTCTCATCATGTGAATATTTTTTCTTATCTGTCATTTGACGAGTCACTGCATCTGTAACAAGTTAAAAGGATATGAACTTAATCCTCTTGTGATAAGTTTATTGTTGGAACCGTAGCTCATATGTTATGTGTGTTGCCTTCCACTTGTGTTTGATAATTTCAACAGTAGAACTCCTTGCTCAGTCAATCGCCAAAACCCACTGAATTAAGTGTCTGGGAGCTCTTTCGTTTGCTTTGTCTTTATATCATTAAGGACCATGTCAATCTTTTCCCCTGGTTTTATGTCACTTCTCCATCAGCTTCCTACTCTGAAAAGCAAACTGCTGAACTACTCTTTTGACGTAATAATTAAGTTGGTTTTACTCGGTCATTCATTCACTCACTGCCAGTCATACCATAGCATGACCATTGCATGGGATATGGTTTTGATTATTGCAGCTTTTATAAGTCATCTATTCTTCTATATCTGTGCTGCAGTATATTGTCATGAATTTACCCATTTAGTGTTCTTCAATTCCGTGTTCGTTTCTCCATGGTATTTTTGCATTTTTCAAAGAATATTGTCAGAGCCTAGATTCTTTTGGCTATTATCAATGCAATAGTTTTAAGCTTTAGGAAATAGTTCTGTGTGTCTTCATGTATTTATTTCTCCTTGCATGTTATTCATGACAGCTCTTGCTTTATATATGACTCCTGTCCACCTCCCTTTAGTTTCTCCATCTCTTCCGCGCCTGTTGTTCATAGATAACTGGTTCATTGTCCCTTTTGGTAATTGGTCTTTCAAATACACTTTTTTTTTTTGTAGATGTAAATAGCGTTTGATTTTAATACTTGTCTCCAGGAAACTATTGCACCGGGTGGCAGCATCAAATGGAGAAACTTCACTGGATTATTCAGCAAATGGAGCTACTGGGGTGTTTGATATCGCAAACTTGGTCCTGAGATTCCTCCCGTCTAAAGATGGTGGTGTGATGAGAAGACTCTTAATGACTGCAGTGTGTACCTTCAAGCTTTACACTTTCTTCCCTTTCTAAATGTTAATGTATCATTGATTCATTATAATTCTTGCTGGTACTAGAGGCTTCCGACTACCAAAACGTCGTGCCTATTTTCATGGTCTCGTATGCTGGCCATTGATAGCGCAATGCACATCAGCACATGCTATGGACATGCTCCTTACCTCAAATCTTCCTCCTACCCAGTCAAATTCTTTCCAGAAGTGGGACTTGTAACCATCTCAATCCACTGCACCTCTTAATCTAATTACTAACATGCCATAATTACTCATTCCCTGATAGAGAGTCCACACTTTAACTTCTTAATGTTTAATTTTTATTATTTATTTAGGGGAGGGGAGGGAATAGGAGGTGCGGAGGGATGAAATGCCTTTTTACTTTAGCATGGTTTAGCCTTTCCAATGCCTCCTTCCTTGCTGCCAATGTACACTGCTAGGAGAATAAGCAAGCTACCTTGCATTCCTGAAACGGTAGCTTCCGCACCCTTCCTCCAGCAGCAATCAATGTGAATGATCATGACAGCTATTCAAATCCTATTGAGTCTGATTAGATATGTTCTATGACGAATTTTATGATTTTAAAACTGCCACCCTCTTTCATTAGTAGCAGGGGTGGTAAATTGGGCTACTTGGCCCATCCAAGGAAAATCCAGGAGTCCATTCATTGTACTATGTTGTGCCTGTAGATAATATAAACAAATGTCTTTTCCTATGCTTGGGTTTCTTTGCAACTGGATGAATTTGGGGTTCGAGTCTTATGTGATTGTCCTTGTGATTTACGGTGGGGATGTTAGATGGGGGTAAATATGCATGATACATCATGATTTATATTTTGGCCCGATAGCATAAACAACTAGTCTGATATTGTGTTTGGAACTTGAAATTGACTGCATTTTGTTGAACAGGATGGAGCTGCATTAATCCGAGCAATGGTTTCCAAGGAAGCAATTTTCTTCCGGCAACAGCTCTGCGGGGTAATTGCTGATATAATATACCAATGGATGTTCGAAGCTTTTGGACAAGGCACTACTATCACTCGGTACAGTTCTCGGGTGAGTTTGGCAAGTGGGCCTGACAACAGAGAGCTAAGTTCATCTTCCAGATTATCCACTCCCATCAGTGATTATCAGTACATCCTTAGAGATAGGAGGCTCAAAGTGATTCTTTTAAAGATACTCGACTCTGCAAGGAAAGATACCGTGTTGATATTGAGGTTCTCCTGGACTTCCTTTGTGATGCTGATCACAGCTTCAGCTTTGGCTCTTCACCGGATGTTGGTCTCCTGGTCCGAAGCTTACTTGGGTCCCGTATCGTTTGCATCAAAGAGAATTGCAGTCACCGGGTAGTGTTTTCAATGTCCTTGGGGTGCCCCTGCTTTTGAAGAAGTAAATACACGTAACTTTTGTGTGTTGATTCTTTTTAGTGCAGATGAGAGCTAACCTCGGAAGGCTGATATGGAGACTGGTTTTTGAACTTGTGGCAAGAAGACTGATATGATCCAAAGGGCTGTGCCGAAATCTTATGATCTAGATCAAAGATGCAAAGAGGTAACCCTTTTTACGCCTGCATTCGTTGAATGCTACTCTGCAAGTACATGTTTAACACGAGTGCTGGCAATCTGAGTTTTAAAAAGGGGTTGATTTAGATCGCATATTTGTAACCGAGGTAAAGTGTATGTATATAGTCACATATAATTCGAAGTAGCTGCGCCATTTGATTCTTTTATTTCTGTTTTTGGAATGCCTATAGGAAGTTCAATACTTTTGACACATGCAATTACTAGTGTCGTGTCATGAATTTGAGACTTGATCTAGTAGTTAGGACTACTAAATTAATTTTAGAAAAATCTTACTTGCCCTGACGCTTGTTTTGAATTTTAAATTTTAAATTTTTGGTGAGAAAAAAAATTAAATAAAATGAAAGAGTAATTTTATTTTATTTTTTATCTCGTTTTTTTTCTTTTCCTTTTTCAACTAAAAATTTGATTTCAAACAAAGCAATGTTACTGACATGGCAGTTTTCCTCCTGTTTCTTAACTCAGTCCCTGCTGTTAAACTGGACAAACGAATCTGTTTTCGACTGAATTGACCAAAAAGCTCTCGGTTGCATTAAAAAAAAAGGAAAAAAAGAAAGAAGATTTGCCTCAAGACCTATTTGACCTTTAAAGTAAATAAATTGACTTGTGAGATGTGAAGTGAAATTTACTCATTCGTCTCTAAAATTAGTTGTCCGGGCCTCGTCAGGAAACAGACCCATCCTTCCACTTTACAAAGCTAAAGATTAGCATGTACTCTTCCACTTTAAAATGCAATAGCTACTTGTATGCTGGTGTAACTTCAATTGACAAGAAAGCTACTACTTTAAGATAAAAAAATTTTTACAATTGATAAAAAATAATTACATCATGAGCAATACATCAAATTGAATAATTAACTCTTTAAAAAGGTTTAACAATCATAATCTTATAGTAAATTTAATAATCACACATAAATCACTATAAATTTATTACTAGGTGAGTCGAATTATTCTGCGATGATCAAATTCAGCTTTCTTTTGAGAAATATGAATTTATTAATGGGATAAAATTATGTATCAATCAATCTAAGATGTGCGTTTAGTTACAACAAAGTCTTGCTCACGCTTGGAGTTTGGTATTTTATGGTTTAAAAAAAAAATGAAAATTTCCTTTTATTATCCAATAACCAGAAATTACTTCTCACCATATTATTTACTAATTATTTTTGGCCAAGTAGTGGTGTTTTGTTTGACAAATGTTGTTTAAATCGAACAACTTCGGAACTTCCGTCCACACTCCACAGCATAATACGGTGGCCCGCGTCGTAGCAGATCGCTCTTTCACTGACATTATTGTCCCTTCACCCCAAAATTCGGTCTTAGAACTTAGAACTCAGATCACACCATTCGGAGCCTCCCGTCATGAGTAGTCCGGCGATTTCAGGAGTAAGTGCCACCTCCTCTCTCTCTCTCTCTCTCTCTCTCTCTCTCTCTACATATATGTATATATATGTGTGTGTGTATGCGTGTATCTGTAGATCACATGAATGTATACATATATATATATATATATATATATGAACTTATGTATAACCTGTAAGTGGAATTCAGTCTTGAAGCACCAGTAGATTAGGATCGTTAGAAAACGTAATTCGAGAGTTCTCTATGCGAACAGGTTGAAATCTTCATCTATTGAACGCCACTAAGTTCTCAACTCTCATCGTTGGCTTGCCCTACCTGTAATTGCATGAATTATTCGTAATTTCATCTGTCGCGCGATGTATATACACATATATGTATATTTATTGCGTTGAATTGGCAGGGCACGAGCTTCTTTACTGGATTTACTCGGCTGTGCAAGGGTCTTGCAGTAGTACTCGTCGGCGGACACATTGTCCTTCAGATCTTACCTTCTGCTGTCACTTATCTTGCGCTCATCCCTGCCAGGTTCTTCTCATCTTGAGAACTAGATTTTTCATCGTAGTTTTAAGTTGTTTGTATTCTTCGTCATTTAAACACAGAAACGCCCAGACTTAGGCACACATATACGCATATGATGTATGCATGATAGAAAGTGTAGAATCGGAAAGAGGAAGTGTGGCTTTGGTTGGGCATGGTGCCTTGAATCTTGATCAATGCAAATGAGTAGTCACAAGCATGCATATCTATTATTGGAGGAGTATTTGGAAGATTTGCCCCTCAATCATGGCCAACTTTCTCATTTTCTACCCCTATTGTTTTGGTCATTTTTTGCATGCATTCTTCTACTACTATAAATTTCTAAAATGAGAGAGAGAGAGAGAGAGAGAGAGAGAGAAGTTCTGTAACCGCAATTGTTTTGATAGCTTCAAATGCCTTTTCAGTTGCCAGGGATGAGAATATGTTGAGTGGAAACTAGCAATAGTAAAAAAACTATTAAGGCATTTGGCAATGTTTGTTATTTGAGCCTTTGTTGGTTTAGGTTTAAGCTAGAGTTTAGTCATAACCCATCTAGGGTTAAATTCTAATGTTTTAATAGACTCTATTGATTTTGCAGATGGAAATTCCTTTAATTGTGCGACATATAGAAGTAAGGGCTACGACCTAAGAACGGGATGTGTTGGGAGTTATCTGTTCAGGATTGAGATTTGCACGGTTTTGGGATTGGGGGATTATCTAATAATAGCGAGTTATGTTCTGTTTTCTTCATTCCAGCCTGAAGGTTACTGATCTGAATATATATCTTTCTAGATTTATCTACCCCAAAGAAGGGACATATTGTAGAAGCCCTCATGTACTTGCTTTCTTGTTGAAATTGAAAGCCAGATGCTTATATCAAATCATATATATAGATGTACATTTATGGAATTCTCTTAACTGCTGCTTGCAGACTTTGTTTTTGCTAATACAGCAAGCACGAGCTTGCTAAGATTATGGCAAACTGTATTAACTCCCTGTATGGCCCTACCAAGATATGTTATCCTTTGGACATGCTGTAGCATGCTTTTAACTGGACATTATTCAGTTGGCAGTAGGGAAATAAATGGAGTCCATGTGAATTTCCATCAGTATTGTGTTTGTTGGTTGTATGCTTTGATGTGTCAAGGTGCAATCTTCTCTTTCTTTCTTTTCCTCCTCAAGAGAGTAGATGTGATAACCAAGTATGATAAGTTTACAAGCTTTTCCTGAATGAGTTAGAATCTTGCTTCCTCTCTGAATCTTTATTTGCAGGACAATTCCCTTTGCTTGGAACCTCATAACATCCGGTTACATTGAACAATCAGTACATGGGGTATGTCTTTCGCTGTAAAAAGAATGCAACTTCCAATTAATTCTTTCTTTTTCCTTCATACATGGTCTTTTTGCTTTTAATATTCTTCCTGAAGCAGTTCTGACAGTGACAGTCACATTTCTTTTCCAGGTGGTCATCAGCACAATTGGCCTCCTTTTCATTGGGAAGTTGCTTGAACCCATATGGGGTTCTAGGGAGTTCTTGAAGTTCATCTTTGTAGTTAACTTCTTGACTTCTCTATGTGTTTTCATTACGGCTATTGCCTTGTACTACATAACAATGCAGGAAAATTACCTGTAAGTAATATAAGATCCTTTTTATTGCAGAAAATTGCAGAAAAATTTGCCTGTTTCACCTTCTTTCATTTCTTTTAAAAGGACTCCCCAGTCACATTTTCTTGTTCCTTGCCACCAATTGGCCTCCTTTTCCTAACCATTTACCTGTAAGTAATATAAGATCCCTTGCCTGACTTCTTACCTTATCTGTTTGAAGTTAATTAACATTCCATTTGGTAAAAGGACCCCCCCCCCCCCCCCCCCCCCCCCCCCCCCCCCCAACAAAACAACACGCACACACACCCCACCAACCCCCGCACACAAAGGTTTCAACACACACACATGCACATTCTCTCTCTCATCATCTTGGACTAGGAAACAACTAAATTACCTGAAGAGAGAATGTGAGTCTCACAAAGTTAGACCTACATTCATATCCTCTAAGACCTACCCATCCTCTTCTACAACTCACCCCATCTTTGCCAATTTGTTTCTTATTCACCCTGCCCTTAACAAAAGGCATGTAATTTGAGCTGCTTTTTTGCACCTTTTATGAATATTTCTGCTTTATCAGCTCAATGCTTATTTTCTTCTTTTGGTAGTTACATGCCCCTTTCTGGCTTCCACGGGGTCCTCTCTGGATTCTTAGTTGGCATTAAGCAAATCATACCTGATCAAGAGCTGTCTTTGTTGAGAATAAAAGCAAAGGTATGAATCTTTTTACAGCGCTTCTGGGTCAGATAGCACCTTCAGAAACCATTTTATATGATATTTGGTGAGTCGAAAATGTCCCCTGACACCCTCTCTTTGGCATTGTTTCTGGCTCTATGCAGTGGCTGCCTTTGCTCACACTATTGTTGTCCATTATTATAAGCTTGTTTACAGCTGAGTCAGCAATATACCTTCCAACATTAATATTTGGCACATATATGAGCTGGATTTACCTTAGATACCTACAGAAGAAACCAGAAACAAAACTCAGGGGTGATCCAAATGATGAATTTTCATTTTCCACATTCTTCCCTTATTTTTTAAGGTAATTTAGTGTATTCTGCTATACTTGTTTGCAAAATGACACTTTGCAGGTGCTATCGTCTCTCTCTCTCTCTCTCTCTCTCTCTCTCTCTCTCTCTCTCTCTCTCTAAATACTCCTTTGCTGGATTGCATGCAGACCAGTCATTGATCCCATTGCTTCAATATTTCATCGAATGCTATGTGGATGATTTGAAAGTTCAAATCATGAGACCATTGGTTGTACCTTGGGTGGTGCTCCATTGCCTGGTTCTCACCCCATCGAGGCTTCTAGGAGGAGGTAATGTTTCCTGGAGCTATGCTGGCATACTAAATGAGTCATCTTGCATGAGGAAATACTGCAGAATTTGATAGCTTGCAGTGCAAATATGTTCCAAAATATCAACTTTTGGGGCACCATATTGAAACAAAATAGCTACAGATCAAGAACTCTTCAAATGACCCTTTCCAGATGGAAAACTTAAATAATTTGATGGGGCATTTTGACAACGGCTTGTATTGAAGCAATTGTTGTCATTTATATATTGCATGCAAAAAATAAAAGCTATAGAAAAATTTTTATCAATGCAAAAGTAACAAGACTGTTTTTTTATTCATGCCCTTATGTTTCATATCTTTTTTCTTAATCAACCTGGTTTTCTTGGTTTTGTTTCTTTTTGCCTTGACAGTTGGTGTTGTACATTTACATGTTGGCTTATGTTCTAAAGTAAAAAAATTTCCTCTCTAAGAAAACTTATGCGATGAACAATTGAGGGTGTATTTACATATCATTTTTCAGCAGCATTTGAAGGCACAATCCCATTATTGCAATGGAGTCAATGACAAGATGTGGATTAATCATAAGGAATGATGATATAAAGCATAGGTGATGTTATTTTGAAATCAATATTTGAAACCCATCCATGACGCCCGTAATAAATCCTTGTCAGAAATTGTTCAAGGAATGATATGGAATTGTCTAAACAAAAGGACTGAAAAAAAGAAAAAGAAAAGCAACTGCATTAATTATTTCAAATTGGACAGGTGAAACTAATAACAGTACTGTAATAAGATTTAACACCCCAAATGTCGAGAATGGTATTGCTTTGGAGTATGAATTGTCAAGGTTTGGGAAATTACATAGATTGCCAATATTACCTAATCATTTGTTGCTGAAATTGCAGAGAAAGGGGTGCTCGAGCACTAGAAGAAAGATTAGCAGCTGACAGTTCGGCTTTAGGAGGGAAGGCAGAAGAATTGCAAAAAGATGCCATAGAGAATGTTTGAAGCCCGGAAAACCCAACTTTCAAATCCAGACATCCAAAAGAACGTTGCTATGCTTTAGCCTTTAGCTACTTGAGAGATTGTGCACAATTTGGCGTTTTGTTTGTCCTGGATTATGATCTACTGAATATAGCTGTTTTGTCTTGCAGTAATTTGCACAATGATTCATCTATGCCCTTCTTGTTCATGATGTATAGAAGTTCGACAGAGAAGTGTCCAACAATGATTTCCCATTGCCCTTGTGATAATGTAGAAACTTGTTCTATTTAACCGTTTGGGGCCCTTTTGGCCCTGCATATTTATAAATTATTGTTTGTACGTGTTTAAGTGTCAGATTAATTTAATTTTCATGTTCAAGAATATATATATATATATATATGGACACAATAAAATATTCATATCACTTGGTATATGTTTTTTTTATTTTCAAGATAAGCGGCAAATAATCTATTTCATGCATAATATGATAATTTTATGCATATTTATATTATAAACTCAAACTAGTAAACATTCTTGGTAAGTGAATGTCTAATAATAACACATCGGATTGAAACCAAAGGGGTAAATGGTTTTTGGTTTTTTAGGAAAAAAAACAAAAAAACAGTGCTTGTTTTTGGTTTTTACTTGGTTACAAAATTTAAAAAAATAATGAAAAGTATTAACATGAGCGTGTTTTTTGTTTTTAAAACATTGATCTAGTACTGTTGGTATAACGGTAATCTATAAATGTTTATTATCAAATCATAAAAAATACATATAAAAATATACAATAAAAAATAAAATCATAAAAAATATACAATAAAAAATAAAAACTGACAGTATTATTAAACAGATTTTTTTTTACTGATTTCAATTTGATAATCCTACACCAGAGGAGAAACCAAACATGAAAAGAAGCTGTCACCGGAGTGGGAATAAAGTAAATGGAAACATACTGGAGTCATCTATTTGCTTGCGTACAGCAACCAAAAAACAGGGCTGCCCACAATTCCACGTCTCCTCCTAAGTCCCTTCCCCGTCCAGTGCACGTCAGGACCACTGCCAATATGCCACCATCCCCAAGGTTTAAATGAGATAGCAATATGATACGTTACATTTAATTTATAGGTAATGAAGAATAGAGATTTTGCATATTATGTTTTCTCTCTCAAGTTTAACAACATCTCAACTTTCCTAAAAGAAATTTAGGTATTATTTTTACGTTTATTAAATTTTAGCATCTTCGTATTTACATTATAGTCTTTTCATATGATACATAGATGGCATAGTTCTCAAGTTTTTATTGCTTTACTTTTTTTGCTTTTCTCTTAGCTTGTAAAAGCAAAAAATTAAAAAAAAATTATTATTTTTGCTTATAAACATAAAAACAAAATAAAAAGATTAAAAACAAACTGTACCGGCAGTTACGTCACCAAGAAATTGTTTGTAAAATATATATTGCTCTACCTTATGGCCATAGATATTGGAGCTAAAAAAAACAGTTAGAATTTCTTTATGATAACAAAAAATGGAGCAAAAGATTAGGGTATGTTTGGTAAACCTTTTTTGTTTTTATTTATTTTTTATTTTAATTGTTTATAAAATTCAAAAATAAAAAATAAAAAACAAAATAAGTGTATTCTTTATTTTTAAATATTGATCTGGTACTTTTAGCACAACGATAACCTATAAAGCGCGTATCGTCAAACTAACAAAAATAAACAATAAAAATTAAAAATTAAAAACTGAAATTACCCTATTTCATGGGAACATGCAAAGCTTTGTTCTTGGGAATGTCCCTTAAATACCATTTTCTCTTCCTTACGAATTGAGTTTTCAAGTCCGTCTGGGACAATACAACCATCTTCTCCTCAAATTCTTCCGAAACAACGTCGCGCCCCCAATCCCCAATCTTTATCCTGCAGACGGGCCTTCGGACATCCTATTTCCTCCTCCGTCCAATCCTTTGACCCTTGGCGTCAACCGTCGATCGGCCTCCAAAAGGTACGTCCTCTCCGGTCAAGTTTCTCATTCGTTTTGCGATCGATCATGCTCCAATTTTCATGTTCTGTTGTTGTATAACTCTCAGTTCTCATTAAATTACGGTCGTTTCTAAGTAATTTTTGACATTTTGAAATTCTTATGCATTATTAATATTGTGATCGTTGGTGGTGGACCTGGTGGTGGTGGTGGAGGATTGATTGTGTATCGTAGGCTCGTAGCAAGCGTTCGGTCTACGCACATGCTCTAACTTTGTTGTTTGTTGTGTGTTAGAGCAGTTATCACAGAGAAAATTTTACTAAAAAATGAGTACCCTCTGAAATTGCCATGTCAATTGGTGTCGTAATCGGGGTAGAGTTGAATTTCGTTGCTCGATCAGTTTGTGGTTTATTTTCCTTTGTGTTTGTGAAATCTCTTTTTCTCTATTTGTTTAGTTATTCTCTTGATTGTATGTTCCCCTTAGAGAGATTATTTAGTAATATATGGCTTTTGATAGAACAGAGAAAACGGATCCATGTAGTTGGGCCCAAGTGATTGGGATTGCAGGTGGTTGAGTTGAGTTGGATAATAAGGCTTCTAAATGTTGTAAAAATGTTTTAGGTATTGGAGTTTCAGTGGCCTAATTTTAAGACATGCTTGTGTATTTTAAACTTCTTTTTTTTCTTTTACTGTTCATGTCTATATATCTATTTTTGTTGTTTCCCTTTAAACAACTATCCCTTATGTGTGGCCCCTCTTGAGCGGGTCGTGCACTTGAAAATCTGCTCTCCTTCACATGTGGCCCCCTAAGTGTGCGGCATACATGTGAATGTACTGTGCATTATTAGGGTGGTGGTTCGTTTCAAACATAGGAATTGCTTGCTCTAAGGGTGGTGCCAGGCTCGACCAATCCCGTTCATAAATTATAGGGCTTGGAAAAAATTTTTAGGCCCGTTAGTTTAATGAGCAGACTTGAAAATTGCCTTTGAAGTCCAGCCCGGCCCGAAATAGATGTAAAATAATATATTTTATAGTTTAATATTTTATATATGTATATGTAATTAAATTTTATGCTATTCAATATTATTTATAGAGAAAAGAATTATGTATTAAACAAATTTTATGTTAAATGGGCAAGCTTAGGAATGCAATTTTTAAAATTGGGCGGGCTTGGGATTTGGTTTTGGGCCTGATCGAAAATTTTATTTGTGTAGGCCCAGCCCACCCATTGTCTACCCCTATCTTGTTCTAATACCATGTTAACAACTAGAAGCTTTAGCAGATAGAGAGATGTAACTGATTTATTTATCTAAGTATTTTGGTTGAGTGGTGATCAGTTTCTTACTCTTATTAGTATCTTGTGATTGTTCTTAGTTCTCTGTATCTCCTCCCACTTCTGTTATATTCTCTTTCTACAACCTTGGCAAATTATGAACTTCTCTATTGTTTCGTAATATTTTTTTCATTGACCTATCTGGTATGTAGTTATGGATTAATTTTTGTTGCAGTTAAAGTGGACATTTTATTTTAGGTCGCAATTACTGGTAATGCGTTATAAAATTCAGAGAGTGAAAGAAAAGAAACCAACTGGCATCTCAAATGTGGAATAGAATGGGGCTTGAGGAACAAGTCATGGGACAGGATGAGAGATAGAAATTTGAGGTACATGAATTTTTGCATAAGATGCATTTTTGCTAATATTTGGAATTCCTACCATAATCAACTAACCAAGGCTTTGTTGGCACCCCTATTTTAATTGTAAGAAAGATTGAGTGCCTCTCTGAGTCATCTCCAATAACTTCTAAGTTGAATTACCCCTAAACTGTTGAATTGGGCCAAACAAGGTATATAAGGTAATTAGAAGGTCAAAATATGATAAAGGGGAAACACTTAACATTTTTCTGCTCAAAACTCATCATTTACATCTTAAATGACATTAAATTAATCTGACAAAATCATGGAGACTTTTGTATAAATAGGTAAACTGCTCAGGTTATGTATGTGAGTCCACGTGGCTTGATACGTTTTTACTTATTCCATAGTACGTACTGGTTGCAACTCAAAAATTCATGTAAAAACCTGTATCTCATTTAGAAAGGACGAACTCTGGTTGAAGACAGGTTGTATTGTATTAATGCAGTCAAATGATGCATTGTCTTGTAGGGTAATGTTTACGTGATTGGATCTTGTACAGTATTGTTTGCATGATTGGAAAAGCATCCTGTGCTTGATGAGATGCAAATAAAATATACTTTAAAAAATAAATGCCCCAGAATCTGTACAAGACTAACTTCTGCGCCTGCTGCTGAACAATAGTCGTTACATTTGCTTCCCATAGAATATGCTGTTGTCCATGTGACAATTGAAGCATTAGCTTTTTTCATTAACAGCACTCAAAAACTTTAGAGAGTGTAAAGTGGTTTTGTTTTGCAACCTTGTTATAGTGTCTTTAACAGCATAGTTTAAGTTACAGGGAATTTAGATATTGGGAAATTTAAGAATCATTCATAATTTCATAGCAAGCTCTGTCTTGATGGATGGGTTTAATTGCGTGGAAGATGCCATGTTCTTTTTTATGGTACTGAGACATGTTTATAGCTGAATAATGGAGGTTTATTCCCATCATGCTTGATCCGTGCCAACATTGCACTGAAGGGTGTCAGGAGGAAACATTTGGAGGTAGCAATATGCTTATGCTGTCATCAATTTCCTCATCCTTGTATAGGTTTAGCTGGTTTCTGTTATGCAGGTGCAGGGATATTGATGGTACATTTTTCTTCTTTCTGCATGTCACTTGTTTGAGACATGTTCAAACATCCATTGCCTTGAACTTATTAGACTGTGGGTTATCAGCATGAACAGGTGGGTGAGACTTCAGGTGGGTGAGACTTCAGGTGAGTGAGACTTTGTTATTAGATGAGCTCTCTCTCTCTCTCTCTCTCTCTCTCTCTCCGGAGTACATATATTCCTCTGAACAGGTTTCCTGCATTTATCTCTTCCAAATATTAACTACTTCTGCCTGGCTTCTGTTGCCCTTGTTTAGCATTGTGTTTTTTCATTTACCTTCAAGGATCTAAATCTCTTCTTACAGATATTTTAAAACAACCCAAGTCTCTGACTCCCTAGCATTCAGCCTTTTAGTACTCGCAGATCATTTGCCTATATTCATTTAATAATTTTCCGAGGAGAAATAGTCACTAGCAAGTTGCAGGAGCCACATTGGTAGATAGCTGGTCTGCCTTTCATTTTTCTCAGTTCATCTGAATTTGTAAATGCTATTGCATTGCAGGCACTTTTGGTCTCTTTGAGCAACAGAAGAAGGATTCTTATATTTGAATCCTGTGTTTTCAATCAAGATTCATAGTATATGAACAGGTGCAATTGTTGACTTTTTCCCTGGGAGAGCAAACTATAGTTCATTTCTAGAGATTTCATTTTCTATTTGCCGATGTCTCATATAGTTCCGTATTCAAATTGAACATTGCAATGACAAATGACCCTGTTGCTCCAGGATTGGTTCTTTATATTGCACTTAGCTTATGTTGTGCAGTTCATTCTCAAGATCCTATGGTCTTAGAAGTAGTCTATGCATGAAGGCGCATGTCACTGGGTAATATGAGCATTCTAGACTGAGTATTGAGATGATGAGATGAGGATTTGGATTGTTACTGTGATTCTTTGTATTGCTAAAATGCTGTGGCTGAAATGATGATTATTCTCAATGAAATACTGATTCATTAGGGCCTTGACCGTTGATATCTGGTTGGGAGGTTCAACTTCTTTTATCCAAAAGCATAGTGATTGGCCTTTGCCAATGTCATGGCAATTAACTTACTTGGATAGTTTGGTACAGGTGCCTTTGAACTCTTGATGCCAATAGTGCCAATTTTGAAGTGGTTTCAACCAAGAATGTGCTGATTAAATCTCTCGAGGGAGATAATAGAATTGTATGCTGCTAGTTCTCTGAATCCCATTGTTATTTGTCATTGTGGAATGTCCAATGCTTAAAAAATCAGAGTCAGTTGCCCCAACAATGATGATAAACTCCTCTTTGGTGTTTCATCATGTGTTGGTGACAATCTGGGAGTAGGCATTCACCAGAAATCAGTTAGTGGTTGGGAATTTACTCATTGTGTCGAGTTTCCAACAAGAGAAATACTTTAACTTACAGATGGGAAGAAGGGGGTAGTATGTTGTACCCAAAAAAAAAAAAAAGGAAGAAGGGGTTAGTATGTAAGTCAAAATTGCAATGGTTGATATGGTGTTCTAAGTTGTCAGTGTGGAGAAGAGAGATTTGATTTTTACTTGTGCTGAAAAAATTTCCATTGAAATGCTGGAGTGGGGAAATTGAGCGAGATAGAATATCTGATCTCCTTCGTGTCTGGTGGAAGATCAATTACCTATTGGAAATGCTGCCATGTGGGTTTATTCCAGGAGTAAAGACGTGAAAGAAAGTTTCGAGTGGATGAACTAAATGTCTTCATTGATGAGTTCATCTTTCTCTTTGTATGACTACTTCTGCAAAATCAATTGGCTGTTGTCCCACCTTTTCATTGGTAAATTGCCATTGGCCTTCAAAGATTCAGTTTGTCACTCAAGATTTCATCTTTGTGTACCTAATGTTGTTTCAAGAACGCATCTGGATTTTCTCTATCAGTCACTCCAATCTCAAACTGTCTTGTAATATTGCTTCTGACAAGGAGCAAACTTTACCTAGATTATCCGTGTTATCAATTTGGGATCTCCTGGAGGAGTGGTACTGTCTGTAATTCTGAGATGAAAGTGATTTCAAGTATGGCAGCTGATTTTGTAGCTTTTAATCTGTATATTTCGCTAAGCAACCTTGAATGTATAGCATCATATCTGAATTGACATTTTTAGTTATTGTTGATATTAGTTTTATATTGCTTGCAAGTCAGCTTGGTTGGTTACAATCTTATGTTGAAGGCAGGTTAATTATGACTGGATGTAGGCTATTGAGTATAGTGCCAAGTTCAGAATGAGAAAGATTGAAGTATTTGGTGTTACCGTTTGGGCATATTTTAATTTTAGTATCTCCTAGTGATGTAGATGTGTTAGAATAGCAGGAAATTTCCACAAGTATCAACTTCTGAATTCTTTTTCGGTTTTGCTTTTAGTGGCACAACCTTCATATAAGGTCCTCACCCCTTGCCTTCTGACTAGTGTCACAAAGTATCAGCTCCCCTTTCTGTTAGGTTTGGTTTCAATGGTTGATTCTTTGGTTGAGGTCTTCATCTTTTTTCCTTTCTTTCTATTTTCCGTGTTTTTCTTCATTTTCAGTGGGACAACTGCTGGGGCCTTATACCTATCCTTTCTTTGTACTCAGGGATGGTATTTTTCATGTAGTGCAGGCCAAGTTAACATCTTGGTTCAATTACCAGTGAGAGATATTGAGGTACTTTTCATAAAAAGGTGTTGATGTGGTTATTATAGTATCTTTTTTCTCGAGGATGATATTTCTCATGCACTGTGAGGCATATAAGTGCCTTGGTTCATTTGCCACGCAGAAAAGTTGGAGGCTCAGTTTATTTATTAAAAAAAAAAAAGGAGTTGAAGGCTTAGTTTGAATAGATTTTTAGGATGAGAGTTTGAACAGGTTCTTTTATTGGATTTATGGACAGAGATAAAATTGAGGGTTTAAATATTGTGTTCACTATTATATATTTTGGTTGACATTCCCCAGGTGATATCTAGTCTCCTTCTATCATTATTTCTATTGAAATCTAGTTTATGTAGTGGGTGGAGCCTTAAGAAACTTTGATATACCGAACATGAAAGCTTTGAAAGTAGCTCAAAATTTTGTTTTTAATTGATAAACCTATTCCATCATCACCGTAATTGCTAGCATCACAGCCTTCTCCATGGATTGAGAAGCATGTAAACCATGTAGGAAATTTTTTAAAATATTTATTCCAATTGTAGGTTTTTGAGTGTTTCTACAGTATTTTCCCTACATTGTTACATTTAATCACTAGCACCACCTCCACCTCCAACTCCACCCCCACCACTCACTATAATTGCCACCTACACTACGCTCACACAACAATGGGCACATACTTCATAACTCTCTACCACTAAACCACCATCCCGCTTGTTCCCTTTGTATCTTTTATTGCAGTTTGTGTTCTCATGAGTCAGGACACCTATGTGCACAAGTCCACCACTATCAAACTGTTGCTTCCATTTTTATCTATTGCATTTCCGTGACAACAATGCCAAATCTGTTGGACTTTTGGCACTCTTTTACTATGAAGCGAACCTAAGTCTGCAAATGCAGTATGCCTGCTCTATCTGGTGGATTTTCTCAGTAGTGTTCTCACTTCCCACATGCTTGTAGCCAGTGCATATTTTTCTCTCCGCCAATGGTATGAGTTCAGACTTATGTTTAAATGCTTGAGGATGTTACAAAACATTTCTGGGGTAAACTCATATATTCACATTTTCATCTTATTCTAGGTAAGTTTATTAGTACTCCAGAGAAAGAGGAAGATACTCCAGCATCTAACACTGTTGTATGTCCCATATTCTATTTTAATTGAATAATGGTGACTATACTAAAATTTATCGTCAAATGACAGTTTCTAGTACTTTACTAGGTCATGTTTCTTTCTTTCCTTCGTTCTTTTTTCTTTTTTTAATTCTTTGGTGGGTCTGAATAAGTGCAAGGCCATGCTGATGGGAGATGCCTTACCAATCTGATTTTGCTTTCCTGAATTTGAATTTTTTTCATATAATTATTTATAGGAAGCCTCGGATGATAAGCCTACCATATTGAGGTCACTGGAGCATGATTAGATCCATTGCAGTTGGCTAATAATAGTTGGATTTGTTAAGCTTAACTTTCAGAAAGCAAAGCAATGGGCAGAAGATAGCAATTTGGAAGATTTACGATGGATTCATGCAGTGGTTTGGTAAATGACTAGGAACGGGTGGTGAGATAGAAATCAGGAACATCGCACTTTATTGTTGCTATACCGGATGAGCTTGTTTTCTCTGTGAAAAGTACTTGCATAGCTTGAAAATTCAATGTAATGGTTTTACAATAATTATATCTGAATCAATGTAATTTCAGTATCACAAACTCCAGTGAGTACCAGTTTATTATTAAGTCATGAGGTCTGTCTGTCTGTCTCTCTCTCTCTCTCTCTCTCTCTCTCTCTCTCACACACATAATCTGACATGCATATATGTATTGAAGTGGAAACATGGATTCATCAGCTGAGATTATTTTGTTCATCTAACTGATAGTCTTAAGCAATATGACTCGAGCATAGCACCTGATATAACGCAATGTATATAGCTGCTATTCTCTGCTTCATATATGTGTGTGCATGTGCGTGTGCGTATTACCTTATAATGGATGTACTGTACTTTTTTCTCTGTTTGAAGCCATATTCTGATACATGGAGGGACTTCCAATTATTATTTGGATGCATATAGCATGAATGTTGGAAATTTACCTATTACTTGTCGTTCAATAAGTAAGATCGTGGGTTTTAGTGATGCCTATGTTCTATTAGACTTTTTCTTTTTTTTCCATACTTTAGGGCAGATATGATATAGTGTTAAACGACTAATGTGCTTGCAGTTTAAAGTTTCAGGATGATGTATGGTCATTAAGTTCTTTCAGATTATAGGAAATTAAGTCTCCCTTTTGCTGAAATGAATTGTTTAATTGTGGTATAAGGTTCGTTTATCTCTGTTTTATACCAGGTGCTCTTTTGATGAGTCAGAAACTCCAATAACTGTCACACAAATAGTGTTTATGTGGTCATAATGATCTTGACACTTTTTACTACTTTTTGCTTCTAGAATGTGGGTGCTGTCTGAAGGTTCATGATAAAGGAAATAACTTAGCCTTTCTTTTTTAATCCATCAATCTCAAGTATTTGCTATTGGTTCCTAGTTTTCCCGAAATTGAACTTTGCACCTTCAATTATATGCTTGTTTCTCTTTTAAGTATTTTATTCCAAAGTATTTTTCTATATTTCTTATTCAGAATTTATTCCTATTCTACTTTCATCCATCAAAAACTTTTGCTGTAAAAAGTATATGTGTATGTGTTGATCCAATTCATCCATACATATGATAACACTTGACCCTTGACTTAAGCCTATTGTCACGTGGCAGATACATGCAATAATGGATATGGATACAAAACAATGATATATAAATCGATTCGCATCTAAGTTGCAACGTGTTGTGTGTATCTACCAGAACTACTGGCGTGTATGCACATAATATTTATTATTTTGAAGTCGAAGGTTGGGTGTGTACCTAGCCCAAACTCTCCCCTTCTCTCCAGATTGATGGGTTTAACACTATGTAATGGCCTTTTGTTACGTTCTTTCTCTAAGGACTCGAATATAAGCATTTTTTTGTCAATCAAGGCCATTGAAAGGTCTTTCTTCTTTTCTGAAACCTTTTTCTTTTTGAATTCTTGGCACATGGATGTCCATATTTGATGTTTTAGCATGAAAGGAAAATGATTTGCAGGTACTCTTGTTTCAGAGTCAGCCTTCAGTTGGTTTATCTTTGAGTATATATCTTAGAAACATCTATACATGTGCAATATTTCATGTCTGCTAGGTCACACAGATGCTTCTGTGAAGGAATGGTGTGTATCGTATCAATACTGTCATCATTTCAACATAAAATATTGGTCCTTGGACACTTTCGGATGCCTGTCTAATACCTAATAGATGTATCCATAATCCTAAATGAATTTTGTTGATAATGAGGGTTGATCATTTTGACTCTGATGACTCCAATATATGTCCCTACAGCATGACCTTCAGTTGTCTTGCGCAGATTCTAATGTTATAAATTACAACATAATTTTTTGGTAACTCATTTAAGAAAATATTTTATAATTGTCTACAGAAATGTCTTCGCTTATTTAGTATCATAATGCTGTATGTATATACCTTTTTTGAGAATTTGTTGTAATGGCGTGTTGCATTATGTCTGTGGGAATCTTATATCTATATCCATGCCTTGTAGCTTATGTGCAGTTGTTGGAGATTTTTCTTATTATTCCCTATCTTGAAGAAAAGAAATTGTCGACTACGATTGCTGAAGCCTCTTTGGCCTTCCTTTTTATTAAGGCATCCCTCCGTGTGTACACCTTGGACTGAAGGATTTGTTATCCCTGTCACCAACGTTTTGGAATTGTCTGAAGCCAAAGCTCCATGATAATGGTGGAGGCTATGCAACTTCTAGTGATCAATCCTCTCTAGCAACTTGTGGTCTACATGGAACCTGGGGGCCATTTAGTATAGCATAAAAGTAGAACAGATCGTTTACACTTTCGCTTGGATTGTGTTTATGTAGCCTCCTTGAAGTGGCACAACAGGTTTTTCTTTATCTGAATTTGGGGCAAGAAAATGTACCTTTATTCCAAAGATTAGTTCAACTTGGTCTTGTTTTCTTTCTTTCTTTCTTTATTCTTTTTTCTTTTTTGGGTCCAGTGGAATGGGCTACACAATGCAGGAACAGGGATGGTATGGTAATGCTAGGAATGATCCCTCTCCCCAACCTTGATAAAGGTGGGATTTGATCCCAAGTCTCTACTACGATTACCAAGATACTTTACTAGTTAAGCTAGCTGGACCTTCTTTCATATTGATTTTTCTCCGTTCAAGTATCTAACTGTTGAGATCTCTAAAACCTAGCATCCACTAAAGCTTGAAGAACCTGACATCATCACCAACTCAACCAAAAAACCCAACTAGCAACCACCATTGCCACTCCTCTGTAATTCTCTTGGTACATCATTGCCAAATCACCTCTTTTGTGAGCACTAATATATTTCTCAACATTTCCCTAGGATCCTTTAAATCTTGTCACCCTTCAACTACGAACAACCATGGACCACTAAAGCGTCAGCACCACTGAAGCACTCCACAACTGAACCACAACAGTTTTTTTTGCCACTTAGAGGCTACCTGTTCTAGCGTTTTGCATGGACCTGCTCTATCTCTGTCTCATTGATATACTAGTTTTATGTCTCTGCAATTGTCCTTAAAATTGGCATTTAGGGAGTAGTTACATGCCTTAGAGTTGATCATATCTATTTGTTTCAAACCTTCTCTGATTCCTGGTGTGTTGTTAAGCTTCAAAACATCTCTTTGGTGTCAATTGTTATTCAACGTTGAATAATTGAAGTTGTTTGATTATAATTTATCCCAAAAAAAAAAAAAAGCATTTGATTATAGCATTTAAGCATTTGATTATAGCATTTCTTTGTCATCTCTTAGTACAAACTTTTTTTGTGGTCAATATGCATCTTGGGACTCCTTGCATGTTCGCCTGGTCAGGAAAGAAGTCTCTCTCCTTTGGTTTCACTTCTGAAAATCATTGATTGTTCACTTCTTGATTGAAGCATGTGTTTGCCATTGGAAGATTAAAAAATGCTGCTCGAAATATCAATGCGGTCTTGGTCTTGGCCTCATTTTTCTTCTAAATTGGAGAATCCTCCATGCTCCATCATGTATCCTATACTACATAGTTCCCTGCGTCTGAAAATTATGAAATATAATTAATTCTTACAAATAATAGACCCCTATTTCATCTAGCCTTTTGTGCTGCATTGTACTAGTTAGACAACACATCTCTTCCCCTAAATGTTCTTTGTAAAGATTGACCTATCCTCTATTCTTGTAAAAGTTGTAACTTCTATAGATATTATTCACGAGGACTTCCATTCCATTGATGTTCTTTTCCTGATTAATAAATTGTATACTGGATAAATTTTATGTGGAGATGATTCTAGTTAATACTTTGCAAAGGCCTAGTATTATGGTGGTCTGTCTTTGGGCCACCGTTTGCATGTTCTGACAGGTCTATTTATAAAGTTATATATGTCCGAGTCTGGTTCTTGAACAGTGGAAAGACAGCTAGGGGTTGAAAAAGTGAACTCTTCTGATTTCTGAAGAGCGGTAGAGTTCCTTAAGATTTCTCTTTGATAGGAAACCGTTATGTTGTGCTGTTGTTTTTGCAAAATCTAGGAGTTCTAATTGTTGGATGGCAACAAATTGCCTTTCCATTATGTCGCCAGTCTCTGGATGGGATATTTCTAACTTGCTTGGTTGCCACTGCAGAAGGTAGAGATGCTTGATGGCTGCTTCCAAGGCCTACTACTGGGCTTCTGACTTTGGTAACCTTTTGTTTGTGAGAAATCTGATCAAATTGGAAACAATTGATATTGCTGACCTATTAAAGTTTCTTTCTAATGAGATTTTATGAAGTAATGACAAGGAAGATTTTAAATGGTTGCTTGATTATTTGGGCGTTCTTTGGGTGATGTCCTTTCTATATTTTCCCTCAATTTTAGCCTTATTTCTGGTTACAAAACTCTATATGTTCCATCCGAAGGCTCTCTCTCTTTTTTGTCATTTGGTTTTTTTCCTCTTGGTTTTTTTTTTTTTTTTTTTTGAGAGGGTGGATGGGGGTTAGAGGATAGGGATTTCCTCTTCTGGATAGAGTTCTCTTAGTCAGCCATTTTAATTGGTTCTCTCTCTCTCTCTCTCTCTCTCTCTCTCTCTCTCTCTCTCTGTGTTTGCGCTGCTTTCTTGTTTATCTTTTTGTCCATTTTTGGGTCACGCATGTGGTCTGCACTTTATATAGCCTATATCTTTTGCCTCTGGTTTGGGATTTCGCCGGTGTTCTTTGCTTAGTGTCACGGTCCGACACTTTCAAGTGGATTAGGCCGTGTGGCACTTGTCGTGGGAGGCACCAGACAAGTCAGCTAAATGGGCACCTCGCAAATGAAAGCAAACACACACACCCGAAGGTGCACAAGTAAGCAATTTGGAAGCAACAAGCTAAGAACGTTTAAAGCAACAACGTAGGCAATGGGCACATAATTTGCAAGCAATAAGATCACTTTTATTGCATATACAAAGCAATTCCAGACTACAATTAGGTGGGGAGTTTAGTTTGCCAACAACCAACAACTAGGGACTTGGACTCACCTTACTATCATCTCCTATATATGCTTTTTAAACCATTTCTAAACTGATACAACCAAACATTACACCCCCTTGAGGAGTCATAATGGGTCTACAAAAATATTTACAAGAAATTTGACAAAACCCTTTTACATACATTTATATATGACCCTAAACTAATTTTCTAGCCCTTCGGAAAAATTACAACACCTCTCCTCGATAGGGTTAGGACACAACTAACTTGGATGCCGCACACCTTGACATAGGAAAATTTACGCGTGCATCCGACTCCAAACTTACATTTCTACACTCTATACAATATGTACAGACATAGTAGAGTTGACACGAGGCTGGAAAATGAGGGCATGGGCCCGGCCTTGAAGGGCAGCTTGTGACACTTAGGCAGCTAGGTGACCTCTTCTTAAGTTGACATGTCAAAATTTTTGGACCCCAAAGGTAAGAGTTATTGCAACATCATCTCTTTTTCCATTGTTGAACGGGCGAAATATGGTGTTGAAGGGGAATTTTCAGTCCTTTAGCTTGTGGAGAAAAAAGGTGAAGCTTCATTCTCAAAGTCGTCTTTTATTTCATTTTTGTGCAGTTGCCAGTAGGATGACTTGTCATGAATGGGATTGGGGTCTTCTATGATTAACTAGATTGTCAAGGTTTTCTTTTCCTTTTCTTTTTCCCTTTTCCATTACTTTATTTATTTATTTTTATTATTATTATTGTTATGATTTTTTTTGGGGGGGAAGGGGGGGTTGTAAGTGTTCTCTTTGGTCTTATATATTTGTGATAATTTATGCTCAACTAGTGTTTCTAGATACTTGGTTCTGGTTAGCAATCATTTCAGTAATGCTAATTTTCCCTTTGGCATAATTTCTGGTCAGCATTGGATCCTTGAAGCTCTCTTATCCCATGGCTTGTAACTCACACAGCTAGTGGAAGTAGTACAATTTTATCTTCCTTCACTAGAAGAAGGTTTCATTGTCAGGTGAAGCTGTCTTTGATCCTTATTGTTGTTGAAGTAATGAGAATCACTTCAAGTAATAAATGTTATTCAGATTTTGAGATCAATGATATCGATGAGATGGATATTCAAAATTCCATATGTTCTCTTGTTCTTTTGTGTGTTTGTATGTAGATGTCTTTTTTCCCTCCCCTTTGAAGTAAGTCCTTAGTTCTTGTATGTCCCTAAGAGATTTGAATGTCCGGATCTGAAGAAGGTAGCACTCTGAAATCTGGGGTGATTTATCAGCAATTTCACAATGCAACCATAACTGTAATAGCAGCAATCCACCAACCATTTGCACATAGTTACTTATAAAATAAAATAAAAACAAATATTTGCACCAATAGTTCATTTGATGAGATACAACATTATGGATTTGATAACGGTAATCAACATGACAAGACTGAAAACAGTGAGAAATGAGAAGAAATTTAGTATAAATATATTGTATATACATAGCAATTGAAAAATTATTTGTGAGTTTCATTTGTTTTAAATCAAGCTTCCCTTGACTTCACTGCAAATTTTCCTGATCACTGGAATAATGATATGCCTTCTGGAATTCAGTATTCTTTGTAGAAAATTCTTCATTCACTGAAGTATTGTATCTTCAGTTAACATCCCTCCTCAGGATCAATTGGTAGAACTGTTCCATTTTTTGTCTTTGATTGAACATTTGACATATTTTTGCTACTGAACTTTCAGAATCATGCAGGTATCTTGATTCGAAAGCTTGATTCATCTTCTACTTTGAGGAAGCCATGGAGCATAGACATTTTCACAACTCATTCAGAATGTTGATGGGCCAAGGTCATGACGTAAATAATTTAACTGCAGAACAGTCCTACATTCATATGGGTACTGGATCTTCACACTTTTTTTTCATATTTGTTAAAAGTTTCGTTTATCTTTTCTAACGGCAGACACCAACAGGCAAGGCAATGTTGCCTACACGCAGGCTACTGGGCTCCCAAATATTTTGGGCATGATAGGAAAACGAGATGATGATAAATAAAATAAAAAAAGGACTACCATTTCAACTTGATCTATTATTGACTTCCAGCCTTGTTTTAATATCGCACTTTTTGTAATCAATTCTACCAAGGCCTGAACTTTCTAAGACACAATTTAAACTACATTGGGCCACCATTTGGCTCTTTTTGGCAAATTGATCCTTTTACCATGAAACTTGTTGCTCATGAAATTTTGTCTGTTAGGAACGGCTGTTGCTCCAGAAAATGGTTCTTTAGTTTATCCAATGGACAATATGTCAAGGGGTGGAGTACACTCTGCTCCTCAGTGGAATCCAGAAAGCAGGGCAAATGAGTATCCTTCTTCAAGTTTCAGCATGGAAGTACCACATTTCCAACCATCTTTTTCAGGCCCTTCTTATGATCCCTTCCCCGGGTCATCAGCTGCTGGGAACTTATATAGGCTGCCAGAGAATAATGCTGGACATGTGCATTCTAATTACTATGACAGATGCAATATTTGTGAAAATGAGCATGGTCTGCTAGATTCAGTAACAGGCAGTGGAAGGAGACCATTTAAAAGAAAAAGTCCAGGCATTTCTGTACCATGTGAAAGAGATAGCTCAAGCAGATACTATGGTGCAGGAAGTTCCGCTAGTTCTTCTGTGTTGCCGCAGGAAAAACCAACTTCTGATCATCAAAACATGCCTTCTGTTAATATTGCTTTACCTCATTACGGGGGTGGTAGCCTCTCAATTGGTGGTGAAGATACATTGAGGAACGTGAGAAGCCGATCTAGACTTGATTTGGAAGCTAACCCAACACGAACTCATCTGTCGAACTATTCTTCTCATCATTACCATTCAACAACTCGTCCATCAAATTACCATGGAGCGGTAGACCTTACAAATATGAATGCTGATGGAACCACTCGACAGTGGAACTTTAATACCCTGCCTCCTGCTGCTCATGGAAGGATTCGAACTTCAGGTTAGTATGGGCTACAGTTGGCCCGCTAGTAACTGTAAGTTAATAATCTATAGTAATTAAAAATTTTGAGTACCAAACTTAGCTGCATTGTAGATAACAAATGATTCTAGTAATCAGTAAGTTTTTGAAAGTCAAAAATCCTTTCATAACATCAATTACTAGAGTAGAAAAATACACTTGTGCATGTATATGCATTATATAGCAATTTTTAGTTACATTTATTTATGAGTAATAGAAAATGGGGTTAGCTTCTTTCGTTTAACTTAGGTCAGATATAGTACATATCTTATATTGGGGGAAAAAAAGACATTAACTTTAAATCTTCATGTCCTATCATTAGGCTGAAAATGTTATAATTATTAGCAAGTTCTTCACTTCTTAAATTTCGTAGGACAAGTTAAGATTTAAAACTTCTATAAATTAATAAGTTTCAGATAATGTCCCAAGATTGTTTATTATTAGAGGGTCAAATGTATATTCCTAATCTCCCAAGATTGTTTATTATTAGAGGGCCAATTGTATATCCTGTGCTTTCCCTCTTGTTTTGTAAACTATTTCTAAGTGAGATGTTTGGAAAAGTTGCAGGTACCAATGGCTTGAGCCATGAGAGCAATCAGCTTCTTGTGAGAGGAAGTGGCCCAGAGATTGGTGGCTCCCGTTTTGATTATGTTTCAAGCAGAAATCTGGTTTCGCCTTCACAGTATCTTCATGCTCCCCCTATTCAGGGTGCAAGGGAAGGCCGCAGTACTCATTCTCAAAGAGCAATCCCTTCCTATAGGCCTGGTCTGAGCTACTCTCGGTTGGTACATGAAGCAGCTCCCACAGAAAATGGTCTGCAGCCACTCTCAGTAAATTACTCTTCCAGATATTCAAGACCATCTGCTGGAGGATGGCACAACAGCCACTGGAATGGAAGGTCGAGGATAACTATTGAGAGATTCCAATCAATTTCTAGCATTATGGATACCCCTGACAGAATTGGATCGGAGGTGTGTAATTTTCTTTCTCTTGTATTTCTCGTGCTAAACTTGAGAGGGCATGATCTAGTTAACCTAGTGAATGTGTGTAATACGAGGCTGAGAAGATCCTGAGTTTCAGGGTCCCACGTCAGGGATTTTCCATTCTGGATCTGAGAAGAAGATAACTAGTACTTCATGCTTCACAATCTTGTTATTGGGTTGCTCCCCATGAGCAATCTAGATGTTTGATCCAATAGCTAATAGCTTTGTTGCAAGGACATTCTCATGGGCTTCTGGGTTCTATACTGTTTTAAAGGGTATGGTATGGCAAGCTTGGGTTGTGCAATCATGGCCTTGCCTGTAGGTTCTTGATGTACATAGGTGTTGATTAGGCAGGGCAAATGTCGTAACAAACATACTCTTATTAGTTTACAGAACTGAATATGAAACCTAGAAATGATTATCAAGATCAATCTATTATGTCCTATTGTAATCGCTATTATATTTTTGGATCTTAGATCAACGTTGGAATATGTACAGGGTTGAATTCTTGGATTGTCCTTTGGTCTGGCCAACAGTTATCATGTGTTTACTTTTTCTTTTTATTTGATAAAGTAAGTGCCTCCTTGGACATGGATATGTTTAAAGGAGGCTGAGGAATCATAACTTAAGCAAAAGCATTTGGGAATTTCTTTTATAGAGACTAGAAGCATAGTTGATGATATTATTCTTGATCCTTTTGTCTTTTACTATTTGTATAAACCAAGCAAAATTTCATTTTCAGCACACAATGTTACCCAAATAGACCATCATGGCCCTTGAGTTTGTCAACACCCTTTTCACCAACTGCAGCTCTGGGTCCTTCTGACATTACCAGGTGACAGAGGCAAGTCTTTACAGAGTGCTCTCACACTGAGCTGGCCAAATCTGATGTCTTTGACTGCTAAACATTCAAAAAAAACTTTGCCAAGCACCCTGATTTGCATGTTCGTAGCTGGAGCTTATTGGAATCTGGATCTGTATAGTTTCGTTTTGATTCTCTAAGTTGTGATCAGCTAGTGACGTGAATCCTTTTTTCCCTTGCAGGATCTCATGATGATGAATCATTCAACATTGTATGCCAGTTCCAGGAATTTGTTTGATCAATACAGAGACATGATGCTAGATACTGACAACATGAGTTATGAGGTGGTTAATTGTACCATTAATCTTTGTTTGGTGAAAGTGTCACTGCTTACTCTTTTTTTACCCTTTTTTTTTTCCTTCTAGAGACAGCTGTTCATAGTCTAGGGAGCAAGGACACTCCCTTTAGGGTGTCATTTGTGTGTCGGACACACCTACTTCTTAGACACGCCGGGACAGGAGTCGGACCAATTGGCGTGTCCAGTATTTTTATTGATATTATTGTCACTGGACGAGACAAAATGGGAACACACGTGTCCCTTAATTGGACACGTTTTGGGACATAGTGGGTTGAATTGTTATTATTAAAAGTATTAAATGAAGTCGAATTTATAAATTTTAAAACTTTAGAACACCGAAACGTAAAATATCCAAATTCAATTCTTCAAATTCTTAACTTGTTAGTTATTCATTATAATTGTGAACTTATTTAATAATTTTCATCTGGGTGGTTTATGGACGTTACATTCACAAATATAGCAAATAAAATATACAAAAATATTTTTTTGCCATATCCCCTCCATATTTGTATTATCATTTTTCCTGTCCCGTCTTTGTACTAGCATCCGTATCCGTGTTTCTTAGTTTATATGTTCTCTAGCTCTTACTAATGTTAAATTGGCTTTGGACAGGAACTTCTTGCTCTAGGGGAATGGATAGGGAATGTTAGCACTGGCTTGACTGAAGATATGACTTCAAAGTGTTTGACTGAAACAGTGTATTCTTCAGATCAAAACCATGAAGATGAAACCTGTGCCATCTGTCTTGTAAGTAATTTTGTGTCTTGCCTCGTTGACCCTTTTAAGGGAATTATATTTCATCTGTGGTTTGGATCCAACATTCAATATACAGGTCTATGGTAATTGGTTATCATATGATGGCCAATGGTGGATGTAAGGGGACTTACGTTTTAGGTGTCCTGTTTAGATTGTTAGATATGATGAGAGCCTTGCCATATCAACTCTGAATATGGGCCCTCATTTTCTTTGCATATTTTCTTTTTAAATTGCACCAGATTTCTAGAATTGTTTTTAATATTGATGTGAGAAGTGAAGGGATATACTTTGATCTCATGAATATCGGATCAGGAAATACAGTATTAAAATTACTGAATTAAGGTAATTCTTGGATATTTTTTAGATGAGAAAATTCCATATATTTGCAGGTGCCCTCCTATGTTGTCGGGTTCTGATATTGGCCTGTATGTTAGTATGTTATGTAGGAGGTCATACAACCTGATTATATGGACCCAAAATCTTTCCCGAAAGGAAACTCAGTTCTACAAAGCCTTCAAGTCACAACTACATGGGTACCACTCAAATCCTTTGCTTGAGGAGAATTCTTTATTTTTCGTTAATGGGAAACATTTGAACTTTTCTGATAGGTCATTGGCATCATAAGATGGCCTATTTGAACCCGGCAGTTTATAACCTGAATAGGTTCAATGTAAGACTTCTTGGAGCACCCTTCATGGGATGTTGTGCCCAGGTCTATCATCAATCACAACCTTGTTTCAACGGAGCTTGTTATATGGCTGTTTTGTGTTTTTTTTTTTTTTTTTTTTTTTTCCCAGTTCTCAGAATGTCCCTCCATAGGAGAAGCAACTGACTCGAGCAAACTTTTTATTTTTCTTTTTTGGCTATTGTAATTGTCAGGAAGAGTATGCTAATGACGAGGAAGTTGGAACTATGAAGAAATGTGGACATAATTACCATGTGAGCTGCATCAGGAAGTGGTTGTTGATGAAGAATGTCTGCCCCATCTGCAAGTCTCCTGCTCTTACAGATTGTTCAAAGGAGGAATAAACCATATTTACTTTTGATGCAAGTCCTTTATTTATCATTGTGTATAAATACACATATATACATATATATATATATAAAAGGATATATATATAAGTATATACATATGTGGAGACATTTCTCTTAAGGGGGAGTTATGCACATTATTTAGAAAAACTTTGTTTATGATGATATCATTCGATTGGTTTGTTAGTGACTTCGTTAGTGATTTCTCCCCCACATTCCTTCATCCAGATTTACTTTTGATGCATGTCCTTTATTTATGCTTGTATATATATATATGCGTGTGTGTGTTGTAATTAATACATGGGGACAAACCTCTGAGTGGAAGAGGAATCCAGGGGATTATTTATGAAAACACTGGTTATCTAGGATCCATGAAGGTCTGCAAGAGTACCAAGCTTGTTGGGAATAGAGTGACCTAAGGGAGTGAGGGGCAGTTTACCAAACAGGGTTTATTTTATTCAATAAATATTAAATAAGGGTTAATTTTTTAATATTTACAAGCTGCTGATTAGGTGTCATTAGTATTGATACTTACGCTTCTGTTTTTTATTTTTATCTTATTTTAGTTAATTTCTATTTTTATTTTATTTTAGTTAATTTCTTGAAAATCAAAAAAGAATTTTGAAAATTATGGTAAAGAAAAGCGTTATTGTTATTGAGTTTAAGGTAAAAGCGTTAATATCAATGACCTTTGGAGTTCCTCTAAGTCAAAGTTATTGACGTCTACTCTTTTATACAAAAAAATGTCAACAATAGTGACGCTTTTAGGTTGCACATATACCGCAGCGGGCTATCTCTCACTTAGGTCAAAATTTTGGATTGGTGCCTTCTTCGTGATTTCTCTGGACTTCACTCCTGCTTCCAACGGCTAGTTATCTTCACCATCGTTGAGGTACACCATTGCATTACTCTCTCCTCACCCCCTCTCTGTACCCCATTGCTCTCTCTCCGGCCCCTGATCTCACATTTCACATTGTTTGGATTTTGGGAAGTTAGGGTTTAGAGTTAGGGTGTTGGAAGATATACAAATAGAGGGCATTTGATATCTCAGCTCAGCTCTATCATTTTTGTCACATTTGATATTTGACATGTGACATTTGGCATATGATAGTTTAGGTTAAAGCTTTTTTGCTCTGATGATATGAAAAAAAAAAGAGGACATAAACTTTGGTCACTTTTGTTTGAGGTTGTTCATGGTCAGTATTCGGATGCCAGTTTAATGAAAAATGATGGCAAAAAATTTACTAGTTGTGAACATTGTTTCCATGGCCTTTGCTTTTCCATTTCTCTTGATGGCCACCTACATTTTAGCAGTATTTTAAGTGCAAAGAGATTGTATCTAGAGAGGTCTGATAAATGTGTACGTGGCACAACAAGGTGTAAATAAACTGGTTACATGACAAACTTACACAAGTTTTGAGCATTACAATCACAAAACATGCAGTAGCCTAAGCTTTTGAACCCGGTGGGTTACAAGAATCCTTCGTCTTAGCTAATCTGTGGATGCTTTAGAACTGTGAATCTACACTTCTTATGAGGAACTTTGTGAGAGTTTCTAGTAAGAGACATGGGTTATTGATGCTAGAATCTTGAACTATCTTGACATAATTTTGTAAAATTGAGAAACTTAAGTAGTTCCATCTAGTTAGTTGTATTTTACATAGGGAAGGAAAAATGGCTTTCCAACTGCTAAATTTAGAGTTTAAAGTCGCAAGAAAATAGGTAAATAGGTTAATTGTTATCCGTCTTTTTGATATGGAAGGAAAAAGCTACATCCAATTATTCTTTGTATAAAAATTGGCTATTTAATTCCCTTTTCTTAAGACCTAGTTCTATAAGGTTTTAGTTTTGTTGTTTGCTAATACATGACTCATTGTAAGTTTAATTGGTCGATAGTGAATACGTAAATTTAAGTTTAACTTCATCTAACTTCATTTAACTTGTATTTTCATATGTTGAGTTAGAGTAAGTTTGATTGAATGGATACTGTAAAGGTGATGTGCTATTGGGTGAAACTATAGTACAAGATCCTAACGAAGACATATCATATGAAACCAAAGCGAAGGGATTTTACACTATACAACGTAGAACAACACTTGAAAAATTAGAACGGTTTCTTATGCCCAAGGTTTTAGATGAAGGGGAAAGCATCCAATTGAAGTTGATATGTAGATATCCCCATAGACAATAGGACAGATTCATTTATTACAAGAAGATGCCCATCAACGATGATATGACCTTAGATAGTGTGTTGGATATCCCGCCATGTTTTTTGACACTGAATTATGTTGAACTGTACGTAAAGAAGAAGAACATAATGAGTGGGTTGAATGCAGCAGAGTCGATGTATTCATGTTATGGGATGTACAATGTTCAGGAAAGTTGTGGTCAATTTTCAAGGACGTACACTTCATTGTTGACTCAGGGGGTATATAGCAAGATTCCCGGCTCATTCATTGGGATGTTGACGCAAGATTCTTACACCACAGCTTCACAATAAGCCAATATGTCCTCACAGCCATATTATCCAAGGTACAAGTCATACACAGCCGGGGGGGTCACATAAACAGCATGACATTGGTACAAGTTCATGGGCTGAATGTCTATCTTTACTACACCTATCGGCTTTCCTAGTTGACAGGTTACAACCACCTATTGAGGAGTATGTTAATTTGGGTGGTGATGGAGCTGATTGATGCATAGCTGACAGTGCACGTCCTAATCTAGACGTGGATGAGGACATTGACGCTGCATTAATGGCCGATGAAGAACCTGATGATAAGGGGCAGGAATTCGGTGAACCACCATCGTCCCTGGTTGATATACCCAAAAAATACACTCATATCCCTTTCATTACAAACTTAGAGGGGGGTTGTGACGCTATTATAACCAATCGGAACCTTTATTGTCGTGGAAACGTATAGACATTTGTAGGCTTAGGGGGCAAACGCTACATCACTTATTGTGCATGTACATTTAGGCTTGCACAGTCTCCAAACACATGCTAGTAAGTCAGGTGTTGGAGATGCACACCCACAAGCAGATGAGGCATCACATGTACAGAAATAGGCTTTTGAGGGGGGTGTTGGAGATACAAAGTCACAGGCTGAGGCCTCACAGGTCTTGCAGCTAAGCAAGCCACCCATAGAAGTCCCGCACATATATGTCAGGAAGAGCAAAAAAGTGAGACAAGCACCTGGATGTGGTACATATGATATATTTTGTATTTTTTCTTGTGGCCGGGATATGTTGCACCTATTTTTTGTACAAAACATGGGCTGTTAGTTGAGTATTATAGTTGATATATGATAATTCAAATTTTGTAACATTTCTTCAATAATGTCCAACTAAATCAGAGATTTTCAATAAAGGTCGGAATGGGGGTTCAACGATGCCAAATAGGTCAAACGACCTCCATTTGATACAAAGCTTGACACGAACCTTGACACGCGGTACGGTGCTAGTACACGGGATCTGCTGGCATTGACGACACATCTATTGAAATCCCGGTCGCGAAGTTAGGGCATATTCTCCTTTCGGACACTTAGAGTTATTGAATAAGGCCAAAATAGGGATTTGGCGATACCAAATCAGCCAAACGACCTCCATTTTACTCAAAACTTGATATGCAGCACGGTACTGACACACGAGACTTGCTGGTAAAAGCGTCATTGGCATTGGCAGAACTCTTGTTAAAAGGCAAAGCGAAGCATTGACGCTTTTCTTAAAGGCGTCAATGCCAATGATTCTTAACTAGAGTTCTATAAATAAGTTAAAAATGACCCTAATTATTTAAATATCTATTAAAATAACTCCTGTTTGGTAAATAGCCCGTAGATCTCAAGGTGCACCTAATTTATATATATATCTATTGCAGATGAGAAAGATTTTATTTCCTACGTATAGAATTTTTATGTACAATAATGAGCAAAAATGGTAGATGTTTTGGTCTAAAATAATAAAAGAACTGTAAACAATCTTATCATTCTATATGAAGATTCTGTTGCACAAAAACTCTGTTTGTGTGCTATTACTCCATTTTCTTTGCGGATGACGTGGTTATCTCCTTGGATTAATGTTTGATAGATCAAAGTGAAAGAGAACCATTTCTTTTCATTTTGCATACTATGTTTTGGTTGGGACTTGACAGAACCATTTCTTTTCATTTAATTTTATGCTATAATTTGATCTTTGATTTGCCATTGATAGGAAAATGAAAGAGTAATGAAATTACTCATTACATATTTCAGTTTTTCATGGGTAATCAATAAATTTTTAACCCATTCATTTATTCTCATTCGCTACTAACCAAACAAAAGAAAGAAATTTAAGCTTTTTTACTTCATTAGCTTCTTGAATCAATTCCCTTTCATTTTCCTTTTGCTCTATAAATTCAAGAACCAAACGTATTATTAGGTGTTATGCAGATTAACAAGCATGAATAGACATGTAAACTTGGAAAAGCAACCAAGGCCTATGCACTGTCACCAAAGGCCAAGGCCATCTCTCAACTTCACTGCACTAAAAAACTTGTGCAAGTGAAATAGAAATCAATTCACACCACAAAACAAATGCTCTTTGGTATGAAGAGCTTTCAATTGTCAGCTGTGAACTGCACAAGGAAATTATTCCATGGGGCCTTTTCCATTAGACAACTACAAAGGTTATAACTGATATACCATGCAAGGAACAAAATATTCATTTATTTTCATAGAAGCAATACACTAGTAAAATTATAAAATTCTAGTGTTTTTTTTTTTTTTAATTTGACCAATCACTTAACAACCCGTTAAAAGGAGAATTGTCAGTATATATGCACACACACACCCTAAAGACACACCAAAACAAGCAAAATGGTCCAAAACACAACACAATATATTAATAAAATAAGTTGTGTCAACACAAGTTTAAAATTTTTCATAAATATTGTACAATTTTTATTCAAAAAATACGAACGCTAGTATTTTACTATATTAATAATTATCACTTTTAAAATGTTTCTGAAAACATTTCTGTTTCCGTGCACATCAAAAAAAAATTTTGATCCTTGAAACCATGACATGTTAAAATTATGCTGCATCCTCTAAACCATTGTGCAAAGTCCCTTATAAAATTGGTAAACAGCAAAAGGTGGAGGAGACTGGGAAGGAATTAACTAAGGCACCTACTTGAATGATAACAATATGACTTTATGTAGAACAAATTCCTTATGAGCCTAGAGCAATTGGTACTCAGGCTTCCTGAGTTATTCCCAACAGCTCAAGTCACTTGGATATATATACATATGTATACATATATATGATCCTGCTTAATCATCCCTCTACATGATCCACCCATGAAGTGAGACATTGAATTTCAATCTTTTGAACTGGTGATCTCTAAACAAAAGGGACCTTCGATTGAGATAAAAGTTGCAAGATAATCACATAGTTCTGAAAGTAACGATACACGAATTAAGTTTTCAAAGAAGACTTGAAATAGAAGCCACTTTCCAATGATTGAAGCAAATTTACAACTCCTTGTAGACTCAATTGTTCATATAACTTTATTCCACCCAGTTGGGAGGGACAAAAGAGCGGGAGAGATATAGAGAGTGCTTCACTGGGTTTTTCTAGTACAGCAGATTTACAAATTAATGCTAACTACAAATTCAATGTTTAAAGTGCCCTTCAGGGAACAAATCTATACCTTCCACTTTCCCAGTAAATCAAACTCTTTTTTAAGAGCTGTAAACGGAAGGATTCCATGGCCACACGATAGCCACTTTTCTCATTTGCGATAAAAACCTACAAATCAGCTCTCAATTGCTTCTCCAGAAAATACTGTTTCTGTACCATTTTCCTGTAATCTGCAAGAAAAAGGCAAAATGGCTCTTTTAGGTTAGTTGGAGCAGCCACTTCTATCATATGCAAAAGACTTCAACAAAAGGTTAAGGTAGGCCGGCCTTCAACAAAAGAACAACGAAATTATGATAGAAATTCCTGCTAAATAAAATAAAGGAGTCGCAGATGTAAAAAGACATCAAAAAAGAGTACAGGCATTCCATCTATGGTCCTCAGTCTATTTGCAAATTCATAATCAGATACAAGCAAAGATCATGCACATAAATTGCAGCCACATCTGAAGGCTGTAAGCGTCATTTGTGAATGATCTAACATCATTCTACGTTATGAACCCAAGATGCAAAATTGACAGTTGTTTTCACAAATTATGGATCATTAAAAATCAGAAAGAACATTTAACATTGAAGATGACGGTGATATCTCATATCAAACAGAAACAGATAATATGGAGATAAAAGGCTAGGTGACAAAGAGATGGAATCAACCCTAACCTTCCTTGTTTTTCCATAATGTAGCAGCATAGATGTTGAGAGGACTGTCAGTGTTGGGCTCTGCATGTTAGAACTCATAGTTAAGAAAACAAACAAATAAAAATCATAAAGAAGTCTCAAACAACAGGGAAAAGTAATCAGACCTCCCAAGAGACTTTGAATGGACAAAAGGATGGTTCTGCAATCATAAGCTGAAGACCATTTATCCTGTTGCAAAACAGGCAGAGGATTGCATCAAATTCTATTAAGAAAATATCAGAAGGTGGTAATTGAGAGATATGCAATAAATGAAATTGAGCTACAATCTGCTTTTTTGCTAAATGAGTTGAGAATAAAACTGTTCTTAAATTGAACAAAATTATAAAAATATCCACATGCAATTCTACCTAGCCATTTTGATTTTAAAGTTTTGGCTAATGTCAATCTGCTCTGCAAGAATTTTGAGTACTGTATTTAAACAAATTCACAACTCTAAAAGATTTGAATTCCATTCCAGTATTGAACAGGACAGAAGTTAATGCCAAAAACAAAATTTATAACATGATGGCTCTACCTATCCCTTATGTACATGTGCTGTTTAACTAAGTCGTTACTTTCATCCAACTGAACTAATTTTTAGTGTAACATATTTAGAAGATGATAAGGTGGTTGATCAATATTATGTGAAATTTAAGGCAGATTTCCTTGTTCCATGTTTTGGAGTTGGGCCTTCTTGGTCAGCAAAAAGTTCACCACGACCACTAAAGTGGGTACATTGATACCTGGAGGATGTCAAGACATATGTTTCCAAATTGATCAACATTTGGATGGAAGCACATTGTCTCAAACTTCACTTGGGGTGGCTTGAAAAGGTAGTCCAGGGGAAAACGCAAAGAGAATTTGTAAGACAAACCCTCATACACAGTTCCTTTCCCGCCCTCAATTGTGCCAATCCAGGTAAATATACTCTCACCTTCAGGAAAAGCTGACACTCCAAAGTCTCCACCACTCATCTGCAGAGACAAACAGTATTAGTGTTGAATAAGCAAAGAATGAAACTAAAAAGAAGAAATTTGCTAATATGAGAAGAAGATTGAACAGTTGTACACCTATACTGCTTAAAAATTAGGATGAATTGATGACAGTAAGATTGTTATTCCATAACCCGCTTTGCAAACAAGAAAGAAATACCTTTATTTTATTAGTACAATCTATAAAAAGAGGCATCAAGAGGGGATGCCACCTAATATACAAAGGAAGCAAGAGCAGAACACCAACAGGCTCTACCGCCTATATATGTGAATGTTAATCAAAAGACTCCACAAAGTCCAAAAATTGATCAAGAGAAGGGTTCGCCTTCCGGAATGTCCAATTATACAAAACAGAGAAAGATAAAATCATCACCCAAAGATCCCCACTAATGTGACAGTGGATGAGAAGATAATTGACTAACTCCCCATCTTGCTTCTGTATATGATACCAATTAAACAAAAAGAAACTTCATAATCAAATTGTCAATGGTAAGGATCCTTTCATGAGCAGCTGACCATACCAAAAAAAAACCACCTTGGACGGTGCCACAGTAGCCCAAATCCCTTTCCAAGAGAAGGATTCGACCCTTGATTCACCAAGACCCCATAGAAGGATTTCACATCAAAATGCCTCAACTTGGACACCTTCCACTGAATGCATCGTCCCCCCTCACCTATGTTCCTCATACCGTATAACCTTTCTAAGAGTCCTGCCAACTCTTCAATCTCCCAATCTTACAAATACTTTCAACAGTGGTTCATGCATCACAGGCCAGACAATCACATGAAGTCTTATAGAAAATTATCGAGTTGGAGATATGTCAATCATTGCTACAAGCATTCCATTAATGCATCAAACCTTCATTGTAGATTTACTTGATAATCTTCCAATAGGTCGAACAAAGTGGACGCATAAGAGGGCTATTTACTTCCTTCTTTTTTTTTAGTACAAGAGGGCAATTTACTACATCCAGAGAAAGGTGGTATTTAAACAAAATAATCCAGTGCTATTTATTTCTCTCTTCCAAAGACACTAGAAGATTTTATCTAGCCATTAACAAATACAAAAAGTTTCCATGGTATAGTTCTTTGCAAGTGAGCATGACCACCATGAATGGGCCTTGGGATTCATGCACTACCAAATTATTGAGCATGAAATCATAAGACGTATACATCATATACTGAGATACACATACACGTGCATTTATATATATTTTTTGGTAAGTAGACATGCATTTATATATGTCTATAAAACCTTGAAAATCTGCCATATATGCCTCTGTATAGTACTCCTAAATGCATAGTCCAGGCAGGGTCAGAATAAACAGCAGTACAGCACCTCACAAATTGCACCTTGTTCTAGGAGTCCACTCCCCATCTAATTTTACTATTTCCAAGAAGGAGAGAGCGTGATGTCAATAATCAAGCATGCAAGTTAGAAAAAGGACAAATCTCGAATCTCACATGGGCAGCAATCAGGATCTCATCCAATGGAGTCTTGGTTAACTTTTAAGTCCTATTATTTTTGTTTTCGAGGTCAGTTGCTGGCAGGAGATATTATTATCAGCTAAGGATCTTTGGTGACGAACACCGTCTAATCTTGCGAGACCTTCAACAGAACAGGGCAAGCAGCTATTACTACCAAAGATTAATGAGGGATTGGTTTGTTTAGTAACGACATCTTCTTTGAAGCCTTCTACCTACAGTTGAAGGACTTAAAAGGAGAATTTGTTGCCTTGCTAGTCTTCAGATTTACAAGAGTCCAATAATGTGTTCAACAGTTTGTTTTATTTTATTGAACCTTTCTTCTTCTTGGTTCTTCTTCAAAAAACAAACAAGATACTTTATCAAAAAAAAAGAAGAAGAAGAAAGAAAAACCTAGATACCATTCAGGCATTACTGTTCAGAGGCCCCAAACCAATTATAGCTCCAAAATCCTAGCCTCCAAATTCCTGATAAAATTTTTTCACAAGTCCAAGCCCTAATAAACCCCAAACACTTGCCTTACCTCTTGACCTTCAATTTAACAATAAAAAAATCCAACAAACAGTTGGTGTCCCAAGAATTCCAGCAATTATTTTCTAGAAATCCCACAGCAAACCACTAGGAAGACCAAGCTAAATCCCACCCCTTACTATTTACATTCTACAAATCCTATAACCTTTATCCTAGCTTTTAGAACTCTAAATCTAAAAGCTTTCCTTGCCCTAGACCCATTACAAAATCAATTCCAACCAACCTTGTTCCAAGTTTCCAAAGCTCTCTGACATTAGAGGAAAGATGGGCGGCCAAATTTAGAACAGAAACTCAATAGAATCCCTACATCGGAAAGAAATCAACTCAGGTTATAAACCATTAATGTTGGTCTCTCTCTCTCTCCCTCTCTCTCTTATGACGATGAACCTATCCAACACAGGGCCACATTGGACTCACCCCGACAGAGTAAACCCCCTAATGTTGGTATCTCTATTTGGAGTTATAACCCTCATGCGGCCACAAATCAAGTACAATAATGTACATCATCTCAAAAGGTCTTCAAAAAAAAAAAATCCACAAAATAGTATATGAAACCTAATGCCACTGTCCTTCAAAAATGTAGTAACCTAACAGGCAATTTGGATACAAACTGACACCTTCAAATTTTCAATTCAAGAAAACAGTAGCCAATACAGAAATTTATTTTACTGATCTAAATGAAATTCAAGAGAAAGCCGTGCAGAGAGTTTTCCCCGTTTCTCATCTTCCCTTCTCTCACCAGCACAGACACACCCTCGCAAAGATTCACTATGTAATCAATGTGGTAAACTCCATTGACGATCTCTTGCTAAAATAGCCACTACGATGAGACCACCACCAAGGACAGAACAAAGATCATCTCCTCCAAGGGAAGGCTAGGATTGAGGATGCAAAAAAAAAAAAAATTAACTTAAGAGAAGCTTTTCTCAATAACGCCTTGAGCCAACTTTTGGGTTGGTTAAATTAACTTCCATTTTTGATTACTAAGTTGGTTAGAAGAGCTTAAAGAAAGTTTTCTCTCCCAATTTAAGTCAACAATGACAATCAAATTAACATGACCAAAAGGGATAACTTCTTCTTCCCATATCTTCCTGTGTACCTGAAAACATCATTCAAATCAATGAATATTTAGGCTAAAAGAGATGATCAAACAAAAACATGCCACCCAACACAAAAATTTCTACACTTGCAAAACCTCTTCAGTCAAGCATTACAACTACCATCATAAACACTAGCAAGAAGTCCCATCTCATTTCTAGTTTCTTACAATAAAAGACATAATAGATGAGAAATACATTACAATTTACAGACAGTCATAATTACAAAAATACACACATAAAATAAACATATAGTAAATAAAATAGATGCCTTACCATTAAAGACATCAACTCCTTCTGAAGCCTGAGAACAAAATAAAAACAATAATAGTAGTAAGAAATTGCAATGGTGACATCCATAAAGTAAATAATGCAATAACAGGAAAGGCAACGAATAGAGAAACCCTAACCCTCCGTTTGGTTGCTGAGAAATCTGTCGGAAAATAGAAGTAAGACAGTTTGAAATCCAAAGCTAAATAATATTATTTCTTAACAAACAGTGCCTATTAGACTCGAATGAGTACAAAGAAGACGCTTTCTTCGCTCCCAACAAAGGAAAAGATTCACAATTTTGATTCTTTTTTTCTTTTCTTTTCCTACGATTTTTCGACAACCAAACAGATTGCGACGAAAATACTGTGAAAATGCTAAGGGAAGCGAGAAGACCTCTGACATACAGAAGTGCTGTCAACAGGATTCGGCGAAGCTTTGGGCTGCTGCGACGGTGATGGTGGCTGATGCTGATGCTGCCGCCGCCGAGGGACGGACGAGTTGTCCGTCGTCGGGCTGTGTCGGACTTCCATGGGCTCTCAATCAGATTGATTGGTTGATCAATTAATCGAAAAGTCAATAAATCGAGAAATAATTGACCAATGAGTCTGGGTATGATGTATACATATATATATATATATATATAGGTATGTATGGAAATCGAAGCGACAGAAAAACGAAAAGGACCTTTTTTTTTTTTTTTTTTTTTTGACAAATTATATTCACCTTCCGTCAGGTTTTAAACTAATATAATTCACCGCTTAATATTTTAAAAATTACATTATTCTCTTTTGAGTTTTGAGATGAGTTACATTTTTCTTCAGATGTTAAATCTTTTAACAAAATATAATGGGGATTGATCTGACAATAACTGATCAGGACTCCAACAATGGGCTGACCGAGTAGACTATGACCGACCACGACCGAGCAGACCATAGCCAGACAGATCACGGACAGATCATGGCTAACAAATCATAGCCAATCACAACTAAGCAGATCATGGTCGAGCAGACTATGACCAAGCACGACCTACTGAGCACGACCATACCGAGCATGACCATGCCGAGCGTGACCTAGCAAACTTTGTGGGACTGTGTCGATCATTCCCCACCTGCCACGCTAATGGGGGGCCATCACTGACAACCCAATTATGGTAACGTGCTCCCAACTCTAGGACCTCGCGTGTAGCAAGAGATAGTCACCTTCCTCGCTCTGATACACGCCTAAGGGAGAGCCACGTGTGAGGTTGGACAACCACTCCCCCTATTATTCTGCCACTAGTTTGGCCCTCCAATGTCATGCTGCCACGTGAAGAGACAACCATCTCCCACTATCTCCATATATGCAACGCCTTCTGGGGGTTACCAGAAGGTCTACTCATATAAAAAGGAAACTCATCTTCTCCAACAAGGTACGCAAACATACGACTCTTGAGAAAATCCTAAGACATCTTTTCTTCTCTAAAACTTGCATATCTTTGAATCTGAATTTAACACCGGAGGGCCTTTAGCTCCCATCACACTAGTGGGTTTAGTGCAGGAGATCATCGGTCGGCTAGAGGGCAGTTCATCCCGAACCTGGAGGCAAGCCACTACGAGTTTGCTGCATTATCAAAATATATGTGATGTCAGCAAAAAAAAATATTCATTACTTAAATTGCCCATAATGTGCATGCAATGACATAAATAGAGTTTTTTTTCTTTGTTTCTGAAATTAATTTGTGTTAATTTTTTAAATCTTTGTTTTTTAGCTTCTAAATTCTCTCACATGTATGTTGATTTTTTTTTATGGTATATATGATCTAAAAACTTTGGTACAATTAATTCTTTTAAATTAAACCGTTTTCTTTTTAATATAAGTTAACTAACGATGTTTTTGATATTACTTTTTGCAGGGCAGTTTTTCTCATATTGAGTAGAACTTTTTTTTATAAAAATTTATAAAATCTATATATAGGGCTTTAATTATAGTATATAAAGTTTTACAAAAATATGAGACTTATAATTTATTTATTGATTAAAATAGTATTTTATACAAATGTAACATTTAATTTGCTCTTAGAATCTTATACTGGTAATACATCTTTTTTTTTATTAGAAGAAGATTCAAAATTAACACAATAATTAATTTCATAAGAAAACAAAATCTATTTATGTCATTTCATACACATTAGGGACAATTTAAGTAATGAACTTGTTTTTTTTTTTCTGATATCACATATATTTTATTAAAAGATTTAACATCTGAGAAAAAATGTAACTCAGCTCAAACTTTAAGGAAAAGAAATGTAATTTTTAAAACCTCAGAGATAAATTATAATAGTTTGAAACCTCAAAAGAGGTGGATGTAATTTGCCCCTTTTGTTTTTTTTCTGAGAGTAGCTGCTTTTGTTGATTTTACCGCATGTTCGGTACTCGGGGGAGGGGAGGGATTCGGAACCTCCCTTTTTCCTTTCCTTTCCTTGTGTAATTACCTAATAAAGAAAGGAAAGACAAAAAGAAATGAAAAGAGGAGAAAATTTTAAATTATTCTCTCCTTTTCTCTTTTTCTATCACTTTTTTTTTTTATTTTCTTTACAAAATGATGCAGGAAACAAAACATATTTTCTTTTTGTTTTCTCTTTTCTTTTCTTTCATTCTCTCCTCCAAATTCCAAACACGCTGTTATTAGCATTCTATTGGGACTTGTGGAAGGGAAGAAAACAAAAAAAGAAAGGGAAAAGCAAGGGAGGGAAAATACACTCCCCCCCTCTCTCTCTTTCTTTCCTCGCCTCCTTGTTTACTTTCTTTTTTCACAGTATTACAGATAGGGCTGTAAACGAGCTGAGTAATGGGTTGTTTAAGCTTGGCTTGATAACAACCGAGCTCAAAAAATTTTTAAGCCTCAAAATATGTTCAAATTTAGCTTGTTTACATAACAAGCAGATCTTAAATAAATTTTTATCAAACTAAACTCGAATAGCTTGGTTCTGGACTTACACTTTCACAATGTGTTTTCTTTATGGCAAGAAAAGCCAGAATTAAACAATTTAATTTAGCTCTTTTTATTTCATTATTGAAAGTAACATTATTATCATTATATAGTATTGTTATTGTTTAAATTTGACTTAAAAACTTAATAAAATTCTAAATATATTTAATTTTAGCTTAATTATCTTTTAAGTTGATTTTAAATGAGCTTTAATCTAGTCGATCATAAGTCGAATTCAAATAATTAATGTGGTTTCTGGATAATTTTGGATTGGCGTATAAGCTGAGTTCGAGTCGAAGTCAAAAAATTAATGATTTTCTAAATAAGTTCAAGCTTAACTTATTTACATGATAAGTTAATTTCGAACATGCTTTTAGTGAGTCGAATGATAGTCGAGTTTGAGTAGCTTGATTGGCTTATGTGCATATGAGGCTCCTAAACTCCACTAATTAATGCTTAATCATCAACAATGGATTACTTTGATTAAAATATGCAAAAAAAAAAATTCATATTGTTTAGATGATGGGTTCTATTCTTGAATTTTAATCAAAATCTGCAAACCATTTAAAACTAGTCAAATTGCTAAAACCTACCGGATTAGTTTGAGGTGTACACCTTAAGTTTTGGTCCCTTTCAGTATGTGGGCATGGATGGGCTTTCCTTTGGTTAGGAGGAAGAGTTATGTCCCAAGAAAAGAAGAAGGAGGAGGAGGAGGAAAAAAATGAAACAATTATAGTTTGTTATTAATTGATAAATATTAATGTCTACATGAGTCCTGTTCCCAAAACATACATGGTTTGAAATGAGAACATTGACTGTTTGTTTGGAACTTTAGGAAGAGAAAAGAAGCGGGAGGAAAAGTTATTTGAAAAAAAAAAATTTTTGAATTTTCTTTTCCTTCCCTCTCATACTAGAAACCAAAAAAGAAAGGAAAAAAAATAATTATTTTTTCTTTCTTCCCCTTTCTTTCCTCAAGTGCCAAACAGCCTGTGTGATTCCAATAAATAACAAGTCTTTTAAAGTTTGCCTAAGAATGGTAATGACCCCAAGTTAATTTCTTTGTTGCTTACTCTAAAGCGAAAGGCCTTTACTTCTTCATAGACAACCACCCCCACTTGGATTTTAGGCTAAAGAAAAAGAACTCCTGTTGATTCAATTGAAGGAGAATTATAACTCCTAAAAACAACTATATCTATAATAACTAGCAATATTATCGTAATCATATTTATTTAAATAATACTGTTCTAACTAAAAAGTTTCGTAACACAATTCCAATCCACCCTACTTTTATGAATTAAAATCTCCACCACTGTTTAAAGGCTGCAAAGTAAAAGCAACATCTATGGTTGATCTTCTAAATAAAGTCAAAAGCTTTCTCTGTACAAAAAGCAGCCATTTGTATATGTAGATAGAAAGGCCATGAAGCCTCCATGTCCATACAGTACTGAAATACAACAGAACTTTCCCATCTTTTGGAGAATCGAAGAAGGCAAACTGGGAATTGGAGGGAAGAAGAAAACCATAAAAAGGAAAGAAAAAAGAGAGAACTTTGCCTAATAAAGCCAGTGTCTTTTGTCATCCAACCATCTCCACCTGTTAAAACAAAATAATATGAAAGCTCGTCATCTCTTAGCAAGAAGATTACTGCATATATACATATATATACACACACAAACTGACAGACATATATGAGAGAGAAAGAGAGAGAAGAAGAAAATTGAAATTTTTTGGTTACAATTTTGATTCCTATATTCTGTTTTCGTTTTTTAAATTTTACCGAAATGCGATTCGATAAATTGATTTTGAAAACTATTTTCATAAAGACTGCATTTAGTAAACCGGCTTTGAAACTTATTTTCATAACATTTTACGGAAAACACCTCAATTGAAAGAATTCAAAAAAAAAAGTATTTTCTTAGTTTATGGAAATTGTCTCATTTTTTTTTTTGTGAAAACACATTTGTTACCGAGAACAAAAAAACCGAAAAGGAACTCGTAACCAAACAGCTAGACTAACCAGGGGAAATCCCATCGGGGCCCGACTTTGGACATCCGGTTTCGGCCATACGGGTAATCGGTCTCGGCCCGTCTTGTGTTCCGGAAAGCACAGCAGCCAATTGAGTAGATGCCAATGAGCAAGACAAGGATCACAACGTTGAGGACCGAGAGTTTGTGCCAATCGTTTCTCACACTTTCGAGCACGCCGGCTTTGCATGAATCGCACTCGTAGCAAAGCAAGTTCGGGGCGTTGTTCCACCGGTAGCAGTCCGGGTCCTGGGCCAACATGGTTGCCCCGTAATTGCATGAAGTTGGTGGCTTGCAGCAACCAGACTGTAAATACATATATACATAAACAAAGCCATGATCATTACCTTTCGGCAATAATTATTTTCAAAAAGTACCCCAAAGAAATTTTTTTCCTAGTTAATATATGAGGTAAGATACCTAGTAGATTTGTGGGCTTATGTTTAATTTCTTCTGACAAATTTTTAGTGTCATTTGTTATCAAAAAAAAAAAATTGAGTTTTTTTTTTGTTTTTGTTGAACTTGAGTTTTATTATTGTTACTCTACATAAAATTACGAAAGAGAACTCGGGGAAATCATGATGTTTGGTTTTGTTGGTTCTATTTTCGTTTTTAGTGTTCTTGAAAAAAAAAAATTTGACAACATCTCATTTTTATTTGTTCTAAAAACAAAAACCAAAAAAATGGAAGATCGAAAACTCGTTTTTATTTGTTCTAAAAACAAAAACCAAAAAAATGGAAGATCGAAAACACCATTGTTTTTTTCAAATGAAAACGGTTTTAGAAATTCAGAAAATATTTTTTTAATCGTTCCTACTGAGATGTTTTTTAAAAGAATTTGCGAAAATAAGTTTCGGACCGACTTACCAAATACAATTTAAACCGAAACACTTTTAGGAACAATTTACCAAACACGATTCCAATGAATTTTAAAAAATAAAAACATAAACCGAAACTATAACAAAACGGTTTTATAGTTTTTAAAATCTTCAATAGGAAGCAAAATCAACTACAGTTTACTCTTTAGTGAACAAAATTTTCATGGATAAAGTATCCTTTAAATCAGCTGAAAGCCACCAAAAACTGAGAAATCATCAAACATATATACTGAGAGAGAGAGAGAACATAAAGTAATGAACCCCAACAACAAAAGAACACCTCCTCAAATTTCTCCATCGAAAACGAAACTCAAGACAATCAAACTTCAAATTTAAATCACTAGAACCATAAAGAAAAATAAGTAAAATAAAAACAAGAAGATAAATAACCTGTATGGGAGACATGTCTCTCTCTAGATAATCATAAGGTGTCCAGGAAGCAAGCTTTTCACAAGTCTTGGAACCCACTATGCAGCTCTTTATAGTCTCCCAATAACGAGGCTCCTCAATTCTCTTCCTCAACCACGGCGAGTAATTATCCAGATGATACTCTCTGTAAACCCTACCGGAAACCACCACGCCGCCACCGTGGCCTGTCACGACAAAGCCAAACGCAGTTAAAGCCATTAAAGCCCCTATGAGCACTAACATGACGGCTAAGTAGACCCACATGGCCCATGCGACGTGAAAGCAAGCTCCGATGAAGCCTGCCAGAGAGATTATGAGGATGATGAAGCCGATGGCTAGAAGTGGTGTTTGGAGGAAGCTTTCGCAGGTTGTGTTGCTCCTTGCCATCCATAGCCCTCCTCCGATGATGGGTATTGAGGCTAAGAGGGTGAAAAGGTTCAGGAAACCGATCACCGTGTTGCTGAATCTGTACATCTCTCTCTCTCTCTCTCTCTCTCTCTCTCTCTCTCTCTTAGTGTTTTGTTTTCTTTTTGTGTTTGCCTTCTTCAAGCTTTCTTGATCTTTAAATGGGTGAGCTTGCTTTTTGCCTTTGGAACTGAGAGCTTTGAAGAGTTCTAAATGTATAACACCTTTGCTGAATTGCTTTCCTGCATTAAGTTACTCCAGTAACTTTATCTTCAAAATGTGAAAGTAACCAAATTACGCTTCTTAGTCATTGAGGAACTTTACACTTGGCTTTTAATTTTTTATGTTTGGTTACGTTTCTGTTTTCATTTATTGTGTTTTCAAAAACAAAAAAATAAAAGAAACTTTTTCCTTTTTCCTATTCTCATAAACAAAAAATGGGATTGCCAAAAATACCGTCATTTTTATATTATTCTCTTTTTATAAAAAAATAAAAAATAAAAACTCTTAAAACTGTTTCCTTTTATTTTTTCTTAAAATTAGGATGTTCTTAAAAAAAATTGTGAAAACAAGTTTCGGTGCATAATGCACTTAACACTAAGGAGAGTGTAGTTGTAGTCTTTTGGAATTTTAAGCGATGCCTTAACCGAATATCCTAGAAAAATTATCAAAATACGAAACTGCACCCGAGGTCATTAATTATCTCAACAGCCTTCTCAAACAATGATCAATACAGTGCAAAAACCAATCTGTGAGGGCTGAGAATTGAGGCATATATTCAAAAGTAACGTTATACAAATAAAAAATTCATACAAAATTTTTATACAAAATAATATATTTGAATGAGAGCCTTTCACTTTAAAATAAAATACCTACTATAGTGGCTTTTAATTACAAGACTGTAACTGCCACATCATTCTAATAAAAAATTTTGTATGATTTATTTTTTTTAGTTTTTGTAAGAATAACATTTTTTCTATTGAGAATGCATGGAGTGTCCCAAGGCAAAAATTATCAAATATAAAACTGCACCCCATATCATTATTTATCTCAACAGCCTTCTCAAACAATGATCAATACAGTGCAAAAACCACTAGTTTTGGTTAGGCTTGAAGAGCTGCGAGGGCTGAGAACTGAGGCATCTATTCAAAACAAATGAAGTGTCCCAAGGCAAACAAATTACAGGGGCAGTTTGGTAAATTTACAAGGGGGTGTCTTATGGGTATCGAACCCTTTTTTGCTTCTTTATTATTGCTTCTTTATTAAGTAATATCAGAACAAGAATTTGGACATCTTGCATGCGAATAGGGATAGAATATTTGGATGCTTCTTTCTTTCTTTCTTATCTTCTCTTTGGTTTGTTTAATGCCTCGTTGATCCTATCTTTTTTATAAATTAAAAAAAATTTGCTTTTGATTCTCTTTATGGCTCCACTAATTCTTAGTGGGCAAAATTACCATTATTAGATTCCTCAGTCAAGTAGTTGATTCACATACTGAAATAACTTGCAACTTGATAATGTTACGCTTTCAGTTACCTTTCTTATCAATTATTTCTGAACTTTATTCAACATGGCATCTAGTTCTTGATTTGACGCGTTCTGAAAATCAATATGTTTTATGAAAATTCAATTATCACCCAGAAAAACAAAAAAGAACAAAAACAAAAGAAGAAGAAGTGATAGTTATTGGCTGTTTTGCATTTAGCCTATGACAAAACATCTTGTGAGTAACTAAAATCAATCCAATAGTGAATTGAATCATTTCTACAACTTGGATGCCATATATCATCAAATGTTGTCAAGATGATGCTGCTGCTGGCATGGTTTCATTGTTCAAGAAATGCCTGAAAAGTGTCATTGCAAGCCGAGGGCGCCCCAAGGGAACCTCATGCCCTGCTCCCCTTACTGTCACAAAGGTCAGGCCTTTGTATACTTGGCTCCACCCACCAACCTATATCACCAAAGAACAACAAGAAGAAGATATTACTTCATATGGAGACCTATATATATATATATATATGGGTTAATTACAATATCACCTCTTAAACTATCACTAAGTCTCCTTAAACTATCAATATGTATCAATCAATACCCTTATTAGGAATATATTAAGCAATCTGTTAGGAAAGTAGATGAAAATTATCATGTAACTTGCACATATTCACCGAAATATAATTTTATACTAAAATTAATCTTTTTTTTTTTGTAATAATTATTTAATGACAAACTGCCCTTGAATTGGCCTTATATTTACACACCATTTCAAAGGACATTTTGATCATTAGACAATTTCCATAATAAGTAAAGATTAATTTAGGTATAAAACTATACTTTTTTTAAAATATGTGCAAATCACATAATAATTTTTCATCCACTTTCTTAATGGATTGCTATTAGAATGTGTTGATTAATACAAATTGATCGATAATTCAAGAGGTCAATATGTCACATTTTAGAGTTTTATGTTATGTTTGGAACTCAAATTTATCAAAAGAAAAGCAAAAAAAATTGGAACCTGAATTTATCAAGGGGAAAATAATGGAAAATAAAAAGATGAGAAAAAGACAACAAAATGAAAGAGTTTTTTTGTTCTCTTTTTCCTCACCTTTTCATTTTCCTTTTCCTTTTCTTTTGCATTACCAAATCCTTAATCCACACAGCCTAAGAGAATTTAGTGATATTAAGTCACAATTTAAGGGTATTGTTGTAATTAATCCTGTATATATAAATATATGATACTAAATGAGTGTATTTGTGCAATTTCAGAAAGAATATCAACTAACCTGTTTATTGTTGTACCAAGCGTACCAATCGGTAATGGTATCGAGCTTCAGAGCTTTAATGGAGTAACGGGTTGCAGTGAGTGGCAAAACAGCATCAGTATCACCACTGTTTTACAGAATTCAAGTATTTCCCTTAAGATTGTATTGTGATAAATAAAATTTTCACAGAAAATTTTGTTGTTGGCCAAACAAGGAAGAGGAAACAAAAAAGTAAAATTACCTATACACCCATATCCTGAGTCCAGCTGCTATCAGTTCTTTAAAAATGGGAAGCATAGATTTGGGTGAATCAGTCCAGCCCCCTCTTATAACATCACTGTAGACAAAGGTGTTGAGATAGATTTAAAGCTATGCAAATTGAATTATATTGTAAAAAACTTCAAGGGATTGTTTGGAGAAATGGAATAAAAACTGATGAGTTTAAAGGGTTCTTAAGTTGTTGTTCAAACCTGCAAGTCATCCAAGGGTGAGGAATTCCAGTAACATTCGCGTGAAGAGCCGTTTGCACCGCCTTGCGATTCATGTATATTGTTGTATATTTTACGATGCATTCATCGTTCCCTCTAAACGTCCAAGGCTGAGTTAAAACAAATGTGGATTAGTCAGAAGGTATTTATATGGGGAATCAGTGTTTTTTTTTTTTTTGTTTTCATGAAAAGTTTATGCTTTTCCATTAGAATCCTGATTGACTAATGGGACAATAGTTTAATGATATCAGTTGCTATTAGATGAAGCAAAACGAGTCGTTAAATCTCACTCTATAAACGATTGTGCTATATATTGTATATATATATATTATATACTTGCATGGATATCCAATGAAGCAGCAACGAGAAAGGCCCCCAACAGTCATCCCTTCTTAAAATTTAGTACATGCAATTTCTTTTTTCTTAGTTTTACAAAAAAGAAGATTATCATTTCCTTACTTACATTCATAAAATATAATAAATAAATAAATAAATAAAAAGAATCGTTATGCTGTATGGGTACGTGATTGTTTTCATCACCCTAGTTTTCACTAGTGTAGTGTGTCTAAAGACTGATTTTCAGTGTAAAACATTCACATGGACTTCAGCATTCTATAACCCTAGAAGCTAGACATACCATTAGAAAGAGATACACTAGAACCCTAGAAGCTAGCCATACCATTAGAAAGAGATACACTAGAACCCTAGAAGCTAGACATACCATTAGAAAGAGATACACTAGAACCCTAGAAGTTAGCCATACCATTAGAAAACCTAAAATTGCTAATATGTATATATACATACATGATACATACATATATATTCATAATTGAGTAAATTAATCAGCTGGGAAATTGGAGAAGATGCCGAAGTCTTACCAATGGCTTCCTCAAGTTGTGCCGAAGAGTACTCCCGGTGGCAGAGCATGGACTGTCATAAATGGCATAGGGATTGATGTCTCCAAATGCCGTATAAGCACTAAAAAGAGCTTGGTAACACTTGTTCCGGGGATATAAAAACGAATCAAACGGGCAGGACTGGTTTAGTGCCTCATAAGTATGATCCGAGATCAAACCATGGTTCCACCAGAACTCGAATGTGCCAATATTATCATAATAATCATCGATAAGCGGATTACCTAGCTGCAAAGAAAAATAAAATATGTACATATAATACATACATATATATGTATATATAGTAATGATCGAGGGAGCAAGAAGCTGGAAACATATATATTATATAGTTGCTTTCCAGTAGGCCTAAAGGTATTCATTAATGCATGATTGTTGACTTACCAGGAAACCTTTGAAATTAATTACAGGATCCTTGATGCTCTTATTGCGCCGGACAATGAGTTGGGATAGCTCAGGAATGTAATGACCTGAAAATCATTGAGATATATATATATATATATATGTATATATGTACATGAAAAAGCTTATAGGATTGATAAATGAAGATCTGAAACTGTGATATGTGAATTGGTGTTTTGTTGTGAAACCTGCGTAGCTTTCCCCAGCAATGTAGAATGGCCTGTGCTTGTATTGAGGGAACCTTTTAAGCCAGTTTACAAGAAATGTGTATGCATCCTTAGCTACAAGTCCATACACATAGAAAATTTAGTTAAAGGAGGAAATAATGTATATATATATATATATGTATATATATATGAGAGAGAGAGAGAGAGAGACCTGTTCTTTGGTCACCAGTAATTAAATCAAATGAGGTATTTGAGTAGGAGAAACCAACACCGGCCGGTGAATCAAGGAAAAGCAAGTTGGCCTCTGCATGAACTCATAAAATCATTTAAAAAATAACACAAAATTTAACAAATATCTAAAATTGACGAATTTCAAAAATATGAATATGAACCCACCATTTTTATGGGTCCCACCTAATCTAGTGAAAATCTTAATTATTGATCATGACACGGTCGAGATCAGATCAAACAATTAATACATTTACCTTTGTTCCAAGCGAATGGACTCAAAGTGAGGGTCTTCCCATCAGGACGGACGCGAAAGGGGCCCACCTCCTCTGAGGCCCCATAGGCCACCGATGAGCAACCGGGCCCACCGTTGAGCCACAAAACAAGTGGCTTCGATGTGGGCTTCCTATCCGCCGGCGACTCGATCAACCAGTAAAACAGGGCCCGGCCCGCCCGGGGTTCCACGGTGATGTAGCCGGAGTATTGGGAGAAGTTGACATTCGCCGGCTGTCCGGGCAGCTTGATGATCCTATCTCTCTCCTGCTGTTTAAGGCGGTGGTGGTGGCCGTGGCCGGTTGTGGCTGCGGCAGTGGCAATGGAAGAGAGCAACAAGATAATAGAGCCCAAAACACATATCCAAGAGCTAGAAGAGGTCTTAGAGTGCCCTCTCATCATCGTCAATTCAAGTTTGATTAGCTGAACTTGAACTTAGGAGGAGCTATGAAGAGTGGTCGCATTGGTTGTAAGTGTGGAGTGCAACCAAAGGAACAGTGGGTGACCAAGGTGGCATTAGCTCCTAGGTAACTATAACATGCATATATATATATATATTGCAAGTCTTCTTATATCTTTTGATATGGTAATAAAACTGTTGACTTGGTACAGATACCAATAAAAATATATAGAGTAAGACTCTGAGACTCTGAGTTGGATCAAGATCTCTCTGCAGGCTTCTTTGTTTGACCGTATAAACCATTTCCTGGGCGTATATATATATATGTGTGTGTATGTATATTTATGTATATTGAGGGAGGGCATTGATGGCGCCGTGTCATCTCTTTCAAGGAAAGTCCAATTGGGCCATGTGATGTCAAATATGGACCCATGAATCCACACAGCATCCGGATTTCGGGTTGGACTTATAGGACCCCTCAGATATTCGGACACTGCCTTGGATCTGAAGATATGAGTAGTATGCCCACCACCCCCATCGGACGCCATAATTTAGGGTAATGGGTCTACCCTATACCCATCTAATATATGGCACTTGTCTACTTTTTTTATTTTTTTAATGCCACATTGTCCAATGGTAATTGACTACATTGTCCAAATCCAAGTCCTTTGTCTCCTTAGCATCGTTGGGTCACATCTTCACTTAGGAAAGGGTTGAATGAGGTGGAGATAAAATCACATTCAGAGAAGGCTGCAAAAGTCCCACGACTTATCTGTGCAAAACTTCTCTTTAGAAATTATTGAGGTTAACTGTCACACCACATCACCATACTTGTATAGTATGACAGTTTATTCATGTAATGCTATGTATAGAGAGAGAATATTTTTTGAGAAATTATAAGTATCATCCAAGTTAACTGTCATACCACATCATTATACCTATATGGTATGACAGTTTATTTATATAATGTTATGCGTAGAGGAAACAACATTTTTCAAAATTATAGGTATTATCCTAGCATTATAGTGGATTTTTAAATTTAAAATTTCCGTCATGTAAAAAAATTTCACACGTGTCACAGTGTGAATGGAATATCATACCATATAAGCATGATTGCTTTGTGTGATTGTCACTCTAGATAATTTATTCCTAAGAAAATGCAGATATATCAAGAGAGAAGGTAACAACTATGTGGATAAGTGAGGTCTAGGCTAGTCATCCTTGATGAATCATTGAAGCGAGGGGCTAATTTCCCTAACCAGGGCATATTTTCATCTTTATTTTCAACTTGGGTGCTTTTAAATTTAATTCAGCAATCCAGGTTTAGAGTTTACAAAAAGTGTTTATACACCGTATATGAAAAAAGGCATAAAACGCTAATACAAAAAGCGTGTCTTTTAAAAACGCTAACGCGAAAAGCATTTTCTCAAAAAACGCTTTTTCAAAAAATATTTTATGTAAACCATAAATCTCTCCCTCTCGCGATTGATCCTTCTCACTGTCACTCTCCCTCTCCCTCTCCCTCTCTAAAAGACGCAAATCTCCAAAATTTCTCTTCTTCTTGTGATCCCTCTTGCTCTCACTCTCTGCCATCTTGCCGGAGGTCTACCTCTCTCTCGTCGTAGCTCACTCGTCATTGAAGCTTGCATTGGAGCCTAAGGTTTTGTTGGACTTGTTTGAAAGAAATCGAAAAGTACGAATACTCATTGGCTATTTTGTTGCACACTGATTCCCAAATTTTCTTTACAATGGATTGCTTTAAATAACATTTTCCTCCTACAACCATATCCTAGCTTTCATTATTATGGTGGGGAATGCATGTGTAGCTCAACTGAGAGGGACGCAGTGTGGTGCACTAAACCTTGTAATGATTTGAGTTTATCTTTTATGCAAACAAAGCTCTTGTTTGGCTGGGAACTTGACGTCACCTTTTGCTCAATATGATAGTCATATTCTTATAATTGACAGAGCATTATGCTTTAAAATTCCTTGGCAGTGTAAATGATTGGTTTATAGTTATAACTTCCCATCAATTTCAGTCTCGTTCACAATTGAACCCAAAATTTTAAAGATTGGTTTTATTTTGAAATGTCAAATATTTTTTCTATGACTTGAAGGTAGAATAGAAAACGTCACAATTTATAGCAGCACAATGTGCATTTTTGCTCTGTGCTATTTAAGTCATACACACATGCATTAATTAGTGCATCGAGAGCTTATACTGGGATTCTTACCGCTATACACTTCATCATGGTAGTCAAGCATTGCCTGTTTGAAGTCACTGTAACAATAGAACAATTGCATTATGTTAGGAACATTATATTGCAAAAAATGACCATTTTTTGCTTTTTCCTAATGAATCATTTAACAAGTGCTTTGGAAGGTACTTGAAAAGAAACAAGCAGTAGTCCAGTCCTACTTATCACAACTTCTTTCTAAACATTAAATATAGAATAAAGCCAAACAATAAATAGTAGTCCAATCCTGCAACCTTATATTATAAAACAAACGGGTGTAGGTGGTTTGATATTTTGGTCAAAATTATTAGCAAATTAACTTTATATCATGTCAAACAAACGAGCAGAAGTTATTTCCTGTTATGAAAGTCGCTATTACTCATGGAAAAAGAGCTAGCCTAATACTTTGAAGGATTTGGATACTCTTTATGTAATGGTTTGAATAGAGATCATCATTCCAACCATGAGACTGCACTAATGATGGATTAATTGAAACATGAGGACTTGTCATGTTAATTAAAGGCTGCACCAAAGATAAGACATGATGTGATGGCCCAACTGAAACATGAAGACTTGTCATTTTTTCAAGAGGTTGCACCAATGACAAGACAATACTTTAGCATTGTCATGTCCTATTACTTGTCAATTTATAATTGTCCCCTCTCTATCTTCTGAAGCCTTTCACGTGAACCATTTTTGCTTGGTGTGAACCGGTTGAGTATAAAATGGTGTGATTACATGAAATGCTCAACCAACCACACCTCCAAACATGCCCAAGCAAAAAGGGTTATTTGGTGCATTGTCTAGTCATTCAGTTCCAATAGGCGTTATGCATAGAAACCGGAACTCAGCCATCCACATGGTGGGTACATACCCAATTGGTAACAAATTGTATGGCCGAAAACATAACTTCCTCAACAAACCTATCCTAATGCACGATATGATGGGTTCGGTCAGCCATATCTTCATTGGCAATGCATCCTTACAACCACCCCATGGTGTGACCAATGACCAATGCATAAGGTTATCATGGGAAGACTTATTTGATAAATAGTGTAAACAAGAAATGTATTGTCAATGGCATAGCCTACGTGTCCCAAAGGCCCGCTCAACTAAGTTTTTCGACATGAGATCACCTAACAACAAGTCATAATGTAAGTACCCTATTTTTGCCCGCTCGACAATCTCTGGCCCGACCGGGCTAAGTTTTCCAACATCACAACACATGTAGGTTCAAGATGAGCCTTACAATCTCCAATCCAACCAACTGGTCACTTCTCAGGTCCACAAGGACCTGCTAGAGCCATAAGCACCATTATTCCAAGCAGCTTTCCGGACCAGGCGATCCTGGAAACCAACGCCATCCAGGTAGCTTCCCGGGATCAGGCAATCTCGGGGACCAACACCTCATCAAATTCCAAACGATTCACTTCTGGCGCCCGCTAGCCACCAATGTAGAATGTCCATCATTTGGTAGTTCTCCGAGACTGTGCGTTCTCAGAGACCAACACCACCCTTCAAGGTAACTTTCTGAGACCAAGCGCTCTCAGGAACCAACACCACCCTTGCAGGTAACTCTCTAAGACCGGGCGTTCTTAGAAACCAACACCGCACAGGTAGTTTTTCGAGACCAGGCGGTCTTGGGAACCAACACCTAGGTCAACATCGGCACCTGCTAGCCTGACTCGGTGAAAAATGACTAAGCCTGCCCCTTGGGCCTCTAGGCACATTTTGAGAAAGTTCAAAATCCCTCAAAACGATAATTCCATCCTTCCAAAATGTTGTTAAACCATTAGGCGTCCCCCTCACGCCATTTGGTCCAAATCTGATCCTATTCTAACTCGCTCTGGTCAAAATGACCATTTTGCCCTTGAACGCCTTAGCATGGCACAAACCCCGCCGAACAGTAAAAGACTCTCCCAAAACCATCCCTAAATAACTCTACACGCTTAACACAACACGTTAAACCATTCCTAACCATTTCCAGGCAATCCTGGCCAAAATGACCATTTTGCCCCTGGCATATCCAAACATGCCCGAAACAGCACCAGTCTTGGGATTTCGAGCAAAGGATTTCACCATACACCCTTGTTTAACCCGAGAAGGACCTTACAACAATAAACGCCCACAACTCGATAAAAGTTCCTTGGAGCGTCTCGCAGATGCTCCGCCTAAATTGTCCTTTCTCTCGATTCCCTGGTTATAACGTACGTCAACTGACTTGAGAATGCATAAATTAGGGAACTCTCGAAAACTCGTTCATAGATCTTTCCATTGATACGGCTCAATCGGATAGATCACTTCCTGAAGCCCTCCATCGTATGGTGCGAAAACTACAACTTTCAGCAACTCCTGGAGCGTCTCACAGACGCTCCGCCAAGGTTTACTTTTTCTCCGATTCCCTAATCAAAACGCACCATCAAACGACTTGAGAAATGCATAAATCGAGGAATTCCCGAAATTATCTCCAGAATACTTTCCATCCGTACGTCCGATCGAAGAGGTCGCTTCCTGAAGGCCTTGATCACACAACACGAAAACAGCCACTTTAGAACACCCTTGGAGCGTATCATAGACGCTCCCCAAAAATGTCCTTTTATGCACGCTTCCTGAGACGATATCCCATGCTTCCAAACACAATTCAAACTCTCCAAAAATATGAAAATTCACGAGAAACCCTAAGAGAACACCGTGGGGGCAACTGATTCCCCCGAAACCTTCCCTATTGGCTCAATTATCGAGGCAAAGTTTGGACGAACCTTCCTGGTGATGGAGCGTATGCCACATGCGCTCAGATTTTGATCAGATCGACCAACTTTCGATTAACAGTCGAGATTTAACCAGTACACGAGGTGCCACGTGTCATTTTGGCAATGGAACAGTATCTGCGCATGTTCTACATGCGCCAGGTCAAATTTTGGCCAGGCCCATGTAGCACATGCGCCAGGCCTATTCCAGATTGCCTATAAATACCAAACCACCCATTTGCATATTCCATCTCTGAAATTGATGCGAAACTCTGCTGAAACTGTTCTAGAATCTCGAATCCTTACATATATTTCACCCCTCCAACACTTAGGCTAGATTCTACCCCTCTCAAGCCTATACACTTTACCTATAAGGCCTTATACCCCATTACACACTCCATTCCAGCCCCTTAAGGCTTCTTGAAGTCATTCAAGCACCAATCAAAACATCCATTAAAGACTATAAATGTGTTGAAGGCAAAAGGTGGTATCCCTTTTACATTTGTGTCTTTCCCCACTCTTCTCTTCTCCCTTCTAGCCTACTTAGGCTATTCTCTATTTTAATCCCCATCTACAACCCCCTATTCTTACATGCTTGAGCCAAGAGGGCTCTTAGATCATGCTTAGAGGAAAGCAAGTGAGAGCCACCGTGTAAGGAGACCTTTCACTAGCCTACTTTGAAATGGTATGGCCTAAGAGCCCTTTGTTGATGTGGTGTAGCCTAAAAGCCTTGTATGTGATCATGACCTCTTGCATATTACTATTTTGATCATGTTTTGTATGCTTGGCTTTATTTTATGCTTATTGTTATGTTTTACAATACTTACATTGCTCTTATTTTCATGACATTTCCAAGCTCTATATTTCTTTCAAGAATTGTTCCAAGAGTTAGCCCCTTGAAGTTTAGGATGAGATTTTAGAAACCATGCCTTGGAAGACCTCCTACTAACCCCCTAACTCTCATTTTGGCATCATGACATTTTAATTTGCATAAGGGTTGCCTTCTAATTCCTTAATTTTCAAGATTTTCATTCTTTTAAGTGTAGTGGTTGGAATGGTCCCATAGAGCCCTCTCTTGAGTGGTCTCCCTTTTGTTTAGCCATATGAACCCTCTCTTGATGGAATAGTTCCCTTAAAAAATAGTTTTCAAAATCCTTCTCAAAAGATGATTTTTAAAAATGTATTCTATCTAACTTTGCATCAAAAATGATTTTTCAAAAGTTGCCATCATTATGTTGATTTTTGGACCCCTTACACTCTTGTTAAGATTAATGTTATAATGGCCATGAAGAAACCTTCCTTGGAATGGTCTCCAAACACCAACCATATAAACTATACTCTTGGCTAGAGTCAAAATTTTCATGGAAATGATCTTCAAAAGGGTTGTCCACCAAAGTCCATTGCATAACATATTTTGTTTTTCAAAGCTCTTTCCAAAAGTGCATTAAACCAACTTTCAAAACCATTTTTCAATCCAACCCTATGTTAACTTGGCCCTAGTTATCCAACCCTAGGTTAACTTGACCCTAGTTGTCTAACTCTAGGACAACTTGACCCTAGTTGCCCAACCCTAGGTTAACTTGACCCTAGTTCACTCACCTTGGGTTGACCTAACCCTAAGTCATCCTAACCTTAGGTTAACCCTACTCTAGTTAGTTAACCCTACGTCACATTAACCTTAGGTTAACCCAACTCTAGTTAGTTAACTCTAGGTCACCTTAACCTTAGGTTAACCCAACCTTAGTTAGTTAATCATAAGTCATCTTAACCCTAGATTAACCTAACCCAAGTTAGTGAACCTTAGGTCACCCTTAACCATAGGCTAACCCAACATAGGTTAATTCACTTCAAGGTTCCAACTCTTGAACCCTTTTCTAAATGATCACTCAATTTCAAACTATTCTCATAACCCATTTTTCCAAAACCTTCTACTCTCTTGATTAAAAAAAACCAACTCCATAAACTCTTCAAACGTTCTTACATTCCATCTTCAAGACGTTTTCAAAAATGTTTTCAAAATGTCACAAACCTAAGGTGTCCCTAGCCCTCTCATGGTTAGGGATTCCAAGGACAAGTGATAAACCAAGAACAACCTCCAAGGTTGTCCATATTAAGATTCCAAACCCTTAGCCATTTCTAAAATCCACTTTCAAAAACTAATTCATCAAAACATTCTAAAATCATGCCTCCAAAGTTTTCAAAAAACGACTTCAAAAACACTTTCAAGTTCTCTTGAGTCATGCCAAAGCATTTTTTCAAAACTCTCTTAAGTTGATCCAAAAACATTTTCAAAACACTCCACCATCCAATTTCAAGTCTTTAACTTTCAAAACTATAAAGAGTCTTCAACTTTCAAAACCACAAAGTGTCTTAAACTTTTTCAAAGACCTCCAAGTGTCTTAAACTTTTCTAAAGACCTCAAAGTGTCTTAAACTTTTCCAAAGACCTCCAAGTGTCTTAAACTTTTCTAAAGACCTCAAAGTGTCTTAAACTTTTCCAAAGACCTCAAAGTGTCTTAAACTTTTTCAAAGACCCCAAAGTATCTTCAAACCTTCCAAAGGCCCTAATGTGCCTATTTTCCATCGAGCTCTTGCCCGAACTACGAATGACTTGATTCTCACCAAATGAGATACGTAGGCAACCTAAAATGGTGCGGTCATGACTTTTATTTCAACTCCAATCCCTTTTTCAAAAATTCTAATCAATTCAAAGTTTTTATTTCAAACTTTTTCAAAACCCCCATATTTTCAAATTTCTTCCAAAAACTTGCATCATGCATCATCCATCCGAAAAGTGATGACTAAACCCCATTTTCAAAGTTCTAAAGTGGATATTAAGTGGATAATGGTAACCAGTTATTCTAGTGAGTGAACAAAGGGTGATTAGACATGTAGGTACCGAAAGGGCAGGGTAGGGTGATGATCTTAGGATATCTTCCCTACACGTAACCAACCCCCGAACCATAGATTTCTGTTTTCAAATGACCAAAATGGAGTTATGTTCCAAAATGGCTTAAATCTTTTCAAAGGTTGTCAAACAACTTATTTTCTTAAAAACCATTTCTTGAGGAAGTTTTCAAAACCTTTTTCAAAAAATCTTAAGTTTAATCTTTGGATTAACACTTAATTTTAGGTGCCCTAACTCACCTTAATCAAGTTAGGTGGCGACTCCTATTTTTCTGAAAAGCCCTTAGTCAAACCAATTTTCAAACCTAGTCGCACTTGTCCTTCTAGGAGAATGAGTTCTAGTGACAGAGTTCCGTGCTTTTTGTCTCCAAGCTGAAAGGACCTTGGACACCCAAAAACCGGGGCGCGACACATAAAAGCGGTCAAATGCGAGATTAATCAAATGCAATGAAGGCTAGATAGATATCATTTTATGGAGGATACGAAGAAAGAATGTGTTAATCCAATAAAATGAATAATAGAAATTATTGAAGATCCGCTGCTAATTTCTGACCAAGAACTTTTCGACTTCTCAGAAAAAGAAGGTGATGATGGCTTTGATAACTATCTACCTAGTAACCTTAGCGTTGCAAGCAAACCACTATGTTGTTATAAACATGTTTCATAAAGCTTGTACCGATTTATAGTTCAGTATAATACAAAATAAGTTATTATGTTATCCTTCGTAATATATGTATGAGTTTGGGTTATATCTTCCATTTTGTATTTATGTCATATCTATTCATGTTACGTGTGGAAGTTGACGGCACATCAATCGGACTCCCTGTTCAAATGTTATGCAATCCTTCGTTATTTCGGGACTTAAGGTTTCAAAGTTAAGCCAAGTCAACCTTCGAAGTACCGAAAATAGGGAGGAAAGGTCCGGGGAGTGCGAAACTCGACGGGAGGCTCCAGCAGATCCCGAGTGATGTGTGAAAGTTAACAGCACATCAATCAAACTCCCGGTTCAAATGTTATGCAATCCTTAGTTATTTCAGGACTTGGATTTTTAGAGTTAGGCCAAGTTGACCTTCGAGGTACTGAATTTGGGAGGAAAGGTCCAGGGAGTATGAACTCAACAGGAGGCTCCGGCGGGTCCCGATTGACGTGTGGGAGTTGACGGCATGTCAATCAAACTCCCGGTTCAAATGTTATGCAATCCTTCGTGATTTCGGGACTTGGACTTTCAAAGTTAGGCCAAGTCGACCTTTGGGGTACCAAATTGGGGAGGAAGGGTTTGGGGAGTGCAAAACTCGACGAGAGGCTCCGGCAAGGACCGAGTGATGTGTGGGAGTTGACGGCACGTCAATTAGACTCTCGGTTCAAATGTTATGCAATCCTTCATGATTTCAGAACTTAGACTTTCGGAGTTAGGCCAAGTCAGCCTTCGAGGTATCGAATTGGGGAGGAAAGGTCCGGGGAGTGCAAAACTCGACGGGAGGCTCTAACGGGTCCCGAGTGATGTGTGGAAGTTGACAATACATCAATTAGACTCTCTGTTCAAATGTTATGCAATCTTTCGAGATTTCGGGACTTGAACTTTTGGAGTTAGGCCAAGTCAGCCTTTAGGATACCGAAATAGGGAGGAAAGGTCTGGAGAGTGCAAAACTTGATGGAAGACTCTGGCGGGTCGTGAGTGACGTGTGAGAGTTGACTGCACATCAATCAGGCTCCCGATTCAAATGTTATGCAATCCTTCGGGATCTTGGGGACTGGGTACCAATTTGGGGATGGTTTTTAAATTTGTTGATGTGCAAGAGGGATTTTCTGATATAAACGCTTTTCGAAAAAGCGTTTTTTATGAAAATACATTTTGTATTAGTGTTTTTAAAAGAAACGTTTTTTGTATTAGTATTTTATGATTTTTGGTCATATGACGCGTAAATACGAATAAAACGCTTTTTGTAATAACATTTTCATTAAAAACGTGTTTTGAAAAATCTCTGAACCTGAGTTGCTGAATTAAGTTCAAATAGCACTCAAGTTGGGAATAAAAATATAAAAAAATATGGCCTTATTAGGGAAATTAGCCGCAAGTGAGGTTTAGGCTGAGTGCTTACTGGCTCCGATGGTAAATGCATTCAAAATTCCAATCAAGCAAAGTACATTTCACCAATCAAGATGCCATAAAACATATTTGGAGATTGAAATAACTTTTGACTTAAATCTTCTGAAGACTTTGATAGAGAATTTTTAATATTGTGCATCTCTAAACTAAACCTTATGAGAGTTCATAAATTACATTTACATGATTTATGAATGAAAAGGAAAAAACTGAAAAATCAATTCCACTCCAAACATTCAATTCTTCAGGCAGTTTTCTCTCCTTCGACAATCTATGTGACCAACCATCAATGGAGGAGGTGGAGACATCACCCACTGTAGGTCCCAATAATAGTCGAGGGCGCTGGGAGGGGTAAGACTAGAAACAGACCTAAAATAGAATAATGTGCTATGTATAGAGGCAAGAATGGAAAGGCAATGAGAGGAACAATTCTCCTCTTATTCTGTTTTTCTTTTAGCCACAATAAATTAAGATTTCTATTACTTTTCACTTATTCGTAATGGATTAAACAAGCCAGACCAAGCAGTTTTAGCTTGGCATGGGCTTGTTATCCAAAAATGTTCTGAGAAGAATAAAAGCTTGTCGAGGGCGGTGAAGTGGAACCTCATGTCCTGCTCCAGTTACTGTGACAAGAGTTAGCCCTTTGTATACTTGGCTCCAGCCACCAACCTATGTAACAAAAACAATGCAAACAACTATTCATAAAAGAAATATGAATTATAGACATCAGTGAACGAAATAAGACGTTATAAAAAAAAATTGAAATGAAGGACCGAGGAATGAGCAAGGAAGATTTTAGCCCCAATGAGAAAGGAACCTATGGGCAAGGGCATTTTCGGGGAGAACCCACTTCCCATTACTCAACAGGGCAATTCCTCACGCATAATTAAGGGAGCCATTGAGAGGTGATTAAAAAACACCACAAGAAGATACTTTGTGATATGATGATGAGTAAATGAGTGTGCCATCAGTTCTGGATTATGGTGGTTGATTGATCATACCACGTCATTTTACTTATGCAAAATCACGAGCCAATGAAATAGATCCACATGTATTGAAATCCTTTTCATCGCAAATATCAACTAATTTGTGGGTAGTCTCTAGAAAATGTTTCGACAACTCACTAGTTTGGTATTATTTTATTGGCTAGCGATACCACGTCAGCAAAATGACGTGATATGATATCACCATTATGCTTTCTCCTAAATAACACTTTATTGCTCAGCAATTTAACATGAAATATAATGGTCATGATGGGCAAAAGGCCACAAATTTCTCACTCCACAAAATTTTCTGGTATTTATTGCATTTTGATGCCATCTTTGGAATCAGATGTAGAGACAATATTTACTAGTTAAATAGAGGGAAATGTAGCCAGAGTTTGGCAACAACAATAAGAGCAAAAAGTCGCAACAGCAAACAAAAGCCAAAAGCACCCACTTGTGTCAAAAGAGGAACCAAGGCAGTTTAAGAAATGCCAGAAATAGAGATCCAAATTGATGACTGGCAAAACAACTAGTCCTTAAAACTAACCTTTCCATTGTCATACCACGGGTACCAGTTGGTAATAGTTGGAAGCTTCAAGGCATCAATGGAGTATCGAGTTGCAGTCAGAGGAACCACTGCATCAGTGTCTCCACTGAACAAAGAAATTAATCGCAATGTATGATTAGACCTCACATGCACAACGAATTAAACAAAAATTGGAGACAAAAATTAAGTGTATAACATTGTTATTCAGTTTCAACTATGGTAGACTGAACAATTTAGCTGCAGAAGATCCAAAGACAGATATGTGCATTGCAGAAGAAGAGAGAAATATTCCAATCACTTCTAGGCCAACATGATTATACAGAGTAAGTTGCAAGTTACAAGTACTCACATAGGAATAACTACATTGGTTGATCTTTCTCTTCATGTGGAACAAGAGAGTTCAAGACAAATTCTTTCTAACCATTTTGGATACAAAAAAAAATGGTGCAATGGATATCTGACACAAATTGGAAAACATAATCAATGAAATGTAGTTACTCTTTTCAGCAAACCTTTCCAACCAATTTCCATTTTTCACCTAATAAATGATTTCCCCAACACAACTAAGTCGAGGTTTCGAGGCTTTCAACAGTAATTCCCCCCATCCCCCTTCTTTTCTTCATTTTTCCCATTCCCCAGCCATTCGCTTTTCTGAAATCAACTTATACATAAATACAGATACTGAGACCATAATTGTCATAAGCACAAATTTATTGATGGGGTATTTTGACAACAATCATAAAGCAGTTCTAATTGATTTGCATAGCATGGCCCACACAAGTCAGTTATGTGATGTACAGAAATCATAAAAAAATCCTACACAACTTTTTAAATGTTAGAGAAAAAAATTTCTCCAAACAACCCCTAATCATATTTTTCCTACAAAAGTTTCAATGCAGCAAAATTAACACACTAGTATTGTATCATTAATTGTAAACCTATGATTAAAATGCAGTATGCACCACGAAAATTTTTCACTCATTGATCAGTGGAACCACTTGCAAAAGAAATGCCTGCCACAAATTTAAGTTGGCTGGTTGGGGAACTTCTAGAGGGAAGAATCCAATGACATAAAGAGAGTTGGTATTGTATTCTCTACATTCCCCCTCAACACTGACTCTCTCTAGGCTATAGCAACAACTTCCTTCTCCAATCTTCCCTAGGACATTGGCTATGAGCATCCACGCACCGTAGTTCTTACCAAGCAAGCCTTGTCAAGTAGCTTTACAATCTCAAATTGTGCACGAACAATAATCTTTCCCCTCGCGTGGTGCCTCGCATAATGATCCGTAACCGTCCCCATCTAATTCTAGCCAACTGCCCATGCTAAATCTTCTACTGGGCAACTCCTCTAAAAGGAGCCCCTGACTGATTGGCTCTGATAAGTCTTTCACACAGCAACGCCTCGAACACAGGTCCCTGACCACGTGGCTCTAATAAATTTTTACCTGAGCAAAGCCTCCAAAATCGGTCCCTGACCCTGACCGCTTGGCTCTGATACTAGATTGTCGAGTTTAAAAAGGATGGAGCACTCAAATATATGAATAAAATTATCTATTACAACACACTTGTATGCAAAACTTGCACTACTTAGTGCCCAGCACCATTAAGTCACACCAAAGGCTCTCTATACTTTACCCTTAAGACTTTAGAGCACTCAAGTACACTACACAGTAGCTCTGCTAGCTCATAGCTCACTCAAAACTAACTTGCACTCTTGCTCACAGCACCACTTCACATACCACTTTGTGTCTTCTCTCTACTCAGGCTTGACTGCCTACTAACGTAATTCTCCACAGCTCGCAAGGGGAAGGCTCACTTCTTACTCACACTCACATAAGAGACCCAAGTCTCCTTCATAGGTGGGTTGATCCACTTGCAAAAGAAATGCCTGCCACAAATTTAAGCCAGTTGGATGGGAATCTTCTAGAGAGAGAGAGTTGGTGTTGTATTCTCTACATTTCTGCTCCGTAGTATAACATAAGCTATCAGAAATATGGCTAGTGTACAAGGATTCCAGTGACTAGACTTTTCTAACACTAAGTGAAAAGGACGCAATAAATTTTAGTAACACAAAGGAGAAAAAGGGAAATAGAGGCTGGGTTGTACCTGTATACCCATATCCTGAGACCAGCTGCTATTAGTTCTCGATATATAGGAAGCATAGATAATGGAGAATCTGCCCAGTAGTTACCTACAATATCACTGCAAAGCAAAAAAATAAAATATTATCAGACACGATGTTACAAAGTATATACGAAAAATTCACTTAAAACTACAATATGTGAAACACACCCGCATGTTCTCCATGGATAGCTAATACCAGTCACATTGGCGTGAAGTGCGTTCTGAACTTCTGGGAGATTGAAGTACACTTGTGAATATCTCTCCGTGCACGGGTCGTATGCTCGTGACATCCATGGCTAAGTTGAAAGTAACAGAATTAGTTCTACTAAAGCAATGCCCTTTAACAATTTGTATGGAACAAAATCATATGAAGTGATGTTTAGAATACTACAAAGAACCAAGTACACTAAGTGGACGTGGAATGCTACGTGATATAAAGCAATTATGACCTGAGTGAATCGATGGTGATAAATTCAAAGTTGAAAACGTTTGAGCATAACTTTGGATTTAGAAATAAATTGTACAAATATGGTGAAAGAAGCCATTAGAGAAATCGCTTGGACATGGGGTGGGGGAGTTGGTTGAATTGAGTGGAAAAGTTAGAGAAATGAGGGATGACAGAGGATTCAGGAAGATTGCAAACGGTGAAAAGAAATGAGATAAAATTGGTAGATTTATAACAGGATCTTCACAAAAAAATGATCAGTTCCCTGCTTTGTTCACTCCCTCCCTCATTCTATTCAGACACTGATTCTGCACTGTTGGATCTACTATCTGGGTAGCCTTCCCCAACACCTTTCCCAACCACCCAAAACTTACTAGTGCTCTTTTTTTTTTCTAATGCTTTTGTTATTTGCATAGGACAGCACCATTTGAGAAGTTTATTTTAGGGCATCATAATTCATAACCACGTCAAGAGCTCCACCCCAAGACTGTTGCAGAAATTTACTTTTACGTTTCTTTTTCCCAAACATTTCTTACATCACTAACAGCACAAATGAGTGCATACCTTTATGAGGGGTCAACAAGTCTTGGTTGACGTTTGAATCAGTTGAGTGGTGCCTACCAGGGGACCATTACTATATGGTCAGGCAGGTCGATCACATGCATGCAATAGGGGGAAAATGATCAGAATATCAATCAGACATAAACCCACTTTTCAGCTAGGGACACTCTGCAGAGCAAAGAAAGTGCTGGGACCTCGGCAGCTTTAGACAGAAAGTAATAACTATCTCAACCACACAAACATTATGGACAGGCACCACTAAATGGTCAGTCATTACAAGGGAACATGCCGTGATAATTGAGAATAGAGGTGGATGCATTGTCTGTTGATTATATAGAACTCCCAACGTATATTGACTTGTAATCAAGTGTGTGTAACCTGATTCGATTCCTAAAATTAAATGATGCACCAACTATTAATGAATATCACACGAGATTCTCAACCCATGCTGTCTTTGGATTATTCCTCATTATAAGAGAAAAGCACCATAATCTCCTTTGCTCGGCATGTAATACTTTAAACCACACCTTAATTCCTCCTTGATTTTTCTTCCAATACTATTAACTGATTTCTCATCAAACTATGGCATTATCCTTGAGTTCCCGAGTTTATTTTTGTTTATTTTCCCAAATACTTTCCACACAACGAGTTATAATTGCTGGCAGACATTTTAAAATCATGAATTTGGTATTATGCACAGATGATATTGAAGGACAGTTTAATATAAAAAATAAAAAAATAAAAAAGCACCGTATGAGACTACAAAGTGTATAAACATGTCTTGCTTTATTTTTTTATTTTTTTTCGATGAAAAAACATGTCTTGTTGCTGTATGCAAGATTCTGCATCTAAATCCCATTGGGTTTATCCGGTTCAGTACTGTATGATCTCCTTTAAACATTTTAATAGCATGGGAGAGCTTTGATGAACACTTACATAATGACCCCTTAAGTTACGCCTCAGCGATGAAGTATCATTGCAACGGGGCGTGAAAATACTATATGGATCGATGCTTCCCTGCTCCGCTCCTGCAACATTCAGAGCCTTGATGCAATCACTTGATGGATGCTCAGAGGATCCGAAGTCGCAGGCTACTCGAAGAATTTTATAGGTAGAATCAGAAATCAAACCATGGGTCCACCAGTACTCAAAAGTGCCAATATAATCATGATAATCATCAGTAACAGCGTTCCCCACCTAAAAGAAGGAATATTTATTACACAAAAAGAAAAAGAATTTAGTGAACGATTCATTGACATTAAACAATGGTAATTGAAACTATCATTAAAATTCTCATGAATCCTACCAAGAAACCTTTGAAATTAATAACTGGATTCCTAATTCCCTTATTTCTTTGGTAAACAAGTTGAGACAGCTGGGGAACATAATGACCTGAAACAGAAAAACAAAAGGTAGGATTGCTCAAGATCATACAGGATATCTATACAAAAGGTAGGACTGCTCGAGATCATACAGGATATCTACAATAAAACGCTTTACAAGTAAAAGGGAATGTAACAAAGCACCTGCATAACTTTCTCCAGCAATGTAAAAACCTCTACGCTTGTATTGTGGAAACCTTTCAAACCAATTAACTAAAAATATGTATGCATCTTCAGCTATAAATTCATAGCAACCAGATCACAAAAAAAAATAATGATAAGTCAGTATTAATAAAGCTTAAGCAAAAGTAACATTATTTGTGAAACCCGTAAGACGGTGTTAAGTGCAAATTATCATAAAATATTATGGAGCATTGCCTGTTCTCTGGTCACCAGCAGTATATAAATCTGAAGAAGTATTTGAATATGAAAAACCAACGCCGGCTGGTGATTCAAGGAAAAGCACATTTGCCACTGCCAACAAATTAAGAAAATGAAATCAGGAATACATCGTCATGTGGATTAAAGGAGACAATGTTGGAACTAAGAAAAGACCAGTGACTTATCAACTATTTACATACAATTATTCCAAGCATAAGGATTTAGGTAAAGGGTCTTCCCATCAGGACGAATTCGGAAAGGTCCAATCTCTTCAGCAGCTCCATAAGCTATAGAAGAACAACCAGGGCCTCCATTGAGCCACAACAAGAGAGGCATTGACTCAGCTCCACGACTACCCGGAGCCTCAACCAACCAGTAAAACAAAGCCCTCCCAGCCTGCTGGTTTACTGTCACATAACCTGAGTACTGAGTAAAACCAACATTGGTTGGCTGCCCAGGTAACTTTGTGATCCTATCTCTGTCTTGGTCACCATTAGACAAAGAATAACAAATACCCAGAAAAAGGAATGACAAGCACAATACAGAGAACAATGAGTTACCCATAAATCAATCAATCAAAAAACAGCAAAAACAAAAAGGACCCAGAAACACCAATCCCAAGATATTTCTGGGTTTGCAGGGAATTTATCTACAGAGCAACAAATGATGGAACCGGCACATGAAAGCCTTGACTGAGAGAGTGGTTAACATTCGTGTAGCAACTGTTATCCAATCAGGCAATGCCCAGAAACAAACTTACCAATGTATATCTGAGTTCCCAATAAATTTTTATCTACATAAATCTGAATGACGACACACACATGAGGGTCTTAGAAAGAGAAAGCAGAGATAGAAAATGAGCCGCGAATCGACAAGTCAATAGACAGCAAATGCAATCAACACCCAGAAAGACAAATCCCATTATATCTCTGAGTTTCCAAGCAGCAGATCTACAAAATCCTAATTGATGAGATCAGCAAACAGGAGTCTGTTAGACAAAGAGAGAGCCAGCGAAGTCACCACCATATACACTTTCTCCAGTTATTTAGTTTCATGCACAATGATTGCAATTAGTTGTGATGAGGTGTGATTGAATTGCTAACAACAAGCTCATTTGTGTCTTTTGTGCTTTGCATTCACCCAATATCTACAATCAAGTATCTGATCTTTCTTAGGCCTGCTTCTCTCAGGCATTTGACCGGACAGGTAAGAGGCGCACATGGGTTTGGTTTTGAACGCCATTGATTACGTATGTGCCGCGAAAAACATTAAATATATGTATCTATATTTTCAAGCTTTTGGGGCAATGGCATTGAACTGAAACATTACAAAAAACAGAAAGTTCTAACGCTTTTAATTGAATCTTCTTAAGAAGGTGCCAAGACAAAGAGGATAGAAAGGGAAATTATTTGATTATTCCAATAAGAATGATGACAGAAAGCTTAATATACTATACTGACTGTTACATAAAAAAAATTTCCATTTTTGGTGGCTTTGTAATAAGAAGTATTAATAATAGGAAAATTAATAATATGGGAGTTGTTAATCCTAACTACTGTGGTGGTGTAGGTTCTGTTTTCTTGTCCTTGGATAAAGGTGTGAATGGTTGGGTGGGCCATTCTACAATAATTTTCTTTCTATTTTGTGGAAAATAATTTTCTTTTATTTCTTATACACCGAATTAATTGCCTGCTTCGTACTTTGAGAAAAGAAATACAAAAAAAAGGAATGTTATAATTCATGTTATTTCCTTTGTGTTGTTCTTAGTTTGGAGAGAATGGGAAGAAAATCCAGGGTAAGTGATTTTACTTCTCACTTCTTTTTTCTATTGGGTACTATATATAATTTTATTTTTTAATTTCTTTTTTCAATCTAAAATGACCCACGTTTAAAAATTCATATGAAACCATCCACTTGTGTCTAGGAGTGAGAAAATAAATTGATAAATATAATTATATAGCAGTTTTCCTTTTTATTTTCTTTCTCCATTTCTTTTTAATAGTTACTTAATTATTTTCTTTTTTCTTCCCTTTGAATTTCAAACAAAAGAAATTTGTTCTCCTTATATTTTTTTTAATATTTTCATTCCAAAACTAAGCTGAGGAAATAAACAACTTTCCTTATCCTTTCCCAGTCGCTTCATTTTCCTTTTATTCCACGGTTCCGAACAAGCTCTAAATAATACCAGGGGATGTGTAGGATTGCATGCCAAGAATTCATAATTGGAGACCACATTGCAAAATTATCCTCCTTTGAATTTATAATATTGGAATTCCTTATCTCTTATCCCGTCTCAGGGAAAAAAAAAAAAGAGTAACCTAATAAACATAGGGAAAAAAATTAGAAATAGTCCACACTAGTTTATCCTTGCTAATTTCCTTTGATATATTTACTCTTGTAAATTTTTAGACATTGGTTACCAAATAGAGATAGTTCATCGGCATTGGGAAGGTTTAGGCCCACATGCTCTAACATGTTGATACATCATATTCAGCTGTCTCCCAAATTTTAGTTTTTAAGTCAAGACCATTAAACAAGGTCCCCACGAATTTGGACTTTTATGGTGGTTGATGGAGGATTGGTTCAGATGATTGAGATATTGAGAGGGGTTGGGGGGGATATTTTTATAAAATGCATGAATCCAAAAGAAGAATTAAAAAAAAACTTGTGATAAGGCTTTGCCATGATTGAAAGTTGGAATTGCAGGATGAAGACAATGGCTCTTTCTTTTTGTAGGCCAAAGAGGCCCAAAACATTATTCCTTGCTTGAGGTTATGGACAAAAGAAAAACCCTCGCGTTGAGTTTTGTTTGTTATGAGATTTACCCTTTTCACTGTCTCTATAGAATCGCTGCACACGCAATGCAAGTAAAACATGTTTTTCACGGGATTGAAAGTAGGGGTGTTCACGAGTCAGGGAGTCACTGGTAATATTAGGTTGAAGAATTTCGAAATCGCACTTGATTTATAGGTTGATTTGGTGCGGTGAAAAAAAAAGTCAAATTTTAGTATAAAAAAAAGTCGGGCTGGATCGGTTTAGGTTGGAAATATAAAAGTTCGACGCCTAAACCAAATATAGTTAGGTTGATTGAAATCAATCCGTTATCCACCCATAAGATAATTGGATTGGGTCCATTTGGTGTCGGGTCAAGTTGGTCGGACTAGCTAATTTTTTGAACAACCCTAATTAGAAGTCTTTTAAGTTAACTTAATTAGATTGTGATTTTTTTTTTCTTTTTGAAACTATAGATATGATAGGACTTCAAAAATCAAGTTTTACCAAACCAAGAGTGTTGCCTGATTATAATAATAGTTAATCCTCCCAACAACACGCGTGCACACAAATATATATGTATATAAGAAACTCAACTTTAAGATATACATAAATTAGAATGCTTTTCAATGGCTATAATTCAAACATTCCGGTCAGTGCGGTGGAATGTGTCTATTTATCCGTCACTTGACTCAAAATGGGAGCAATTCTCTAAGTGACTCAAAATGGGAGCAATTCTCTAAAAGAAACTTAGAATGCATGGATTTGGCCAAGACGGTCTCTTAGGACCTAATTTTTGTTCTTCTCATGCAAATTCCTATAAAAACTTGCCATGGTAAAAGAGAGAAGAGAGAGAAGCAAACTTGTAGAAAGGTCAAATGTAGCTCAATACAATGGAGAATCCTAGGCTACCAAACAGTATGCTAGTAGTTCATGTAATTCATGATTTGGCTATAACATGGATTATTTTCTCTCTCTTTTCAATTTTTCTTTTGTTGGGCTAGCCTTTGATTATCCATGTCAGAGGAAGAGCAGTGTTGAGGCCCTGGAAAATGGAAGTATGTTTGGACTATGAAAGACAAGCTACACAGGGCGCCTTAGTAAGGCCATGTAGCTCTAGTCTTCTTATAGCCTTGTCCTATGCCTTATCCAGTTATCCAGAGAGGTAAGGCTACATACACTGCACACCAGCTGATTGATCATGTTATCAAGTAGATAATATCTGAGACTTCATATAATTTCCTCGGTGGACTTTAAATGCTTACTTACCAGTAAAAGCTAGAAAAGCTTCTACATGCTAACTAAAAAGCTCCTAAAATTCTTTTGCCAGGTTAAGAAAGAGCAATCTAGTACACAAGGCTCCCATAACTTATGTGGAATCTAGGAAGGGATAGATGTATACTGTTTTACCATCCAAATATGATATTTTCGTGTCTCGAACCGGTGGTGTTCAACTTGCAATGGAGCAACTTTATCGTTGCTCCAAGCTCCCACTCTCATCCTATTGCTCCTAAAATTCTTTTGTCATCTTACAAGTAAATAAAGAAAGAGCAGACCAGTACACAAGGCTCTTATCACTGTTGCAGAGTTTAAAAAAAGTCAAATGTATAAAGTCTTATTGTCTAAATATGATATTTTGGTTGTGAAATCGGTGACGTTTAAATTGCAATGGAGCAACCTTTTCGCTGTGTACGTCAAAATCTGTTTCTTGCATGACATTTCTAGGCCATTCAGCAAACTCTAGTTTAACAGTACATTGGCTGCTAAGGTAGAGATTCTCAAAAGGAGAATCTAGACTGCAATCTCCACATTGGGCATCTGAATGTTGCCTGGCTTAGTCGGAAGTATGCAATCATGGGAATAATTTCTTATTTTATACATCATTTATTTCACTTATTACCCCAAAGTTATTTGAAAAAATTTGTACTTTCATGTTCTTATTTTGTCATTTCCAGTATGATTTGTCCAAAATAACATATAATGATCACCTTTGAAAAAAAAACTAAATAAAGAAAGGACGCTACTTCACGAGAGATTTGTAAAGAACTTAATAACCCGTGAACCGAACCAACTTTCGTATCATTTTTATCATCAAAAGGACACAATAGGAACAAAATAGTTAGCTAAGTTCAACCTGTGGTACAATTCTAGAACACCCAGATAACTCTGAGCTCATGAACTTAAAATATTATAACATATCTACAATCCATGGTTTAATACAATTTCCATGAACTAATAAGCCTGATGAAGGTTGCTTGTAGAACCTTCTTACTGTGTATTTTTTCCCCCCTTTGGGTAGAACCAATTTTAAATAGACTTGACCAATTTGTAACTTTGTTTATATCATTGGTCATGCAAAGTAAATGTGGATTCCTTCCAATATCTTAGTCATGACTATTTTTCTAATGAGCTTCGCATTTTACTGTTTAGGAAGGAGAGAGAGGGAAACTAATGTCATGGCTTTTCCTTTGTAGGATAAATGTAAAAATAATTAATTTTCCTGATATATAAAAGAGTGAAACAATACTTCAGTTGCTGTGAAACAAGAAGCTTTCGTATTTGAATGCATGTATTTAATTTATTTAGGGCGACATTCAAATTTAAATAGTCTTAAATAATTTCTTACCCTCTTAATGAGATTTACAATAATTTGAGAATCGAACTCAGTCTCAATCTCTTTCTTTCTGTTTTGGAAGATGATTGTGAGTCATCTGTACATGCCCCAAATTTATGCCTTAAGACTTGAACCAATCTTCAAGCTTTCTAGTAAAGCCATTGATCCAGCTACGTTCCCCTTTCATCTTTAAAAACTCTTCAATGGGAAGCTTTTCTTGGTTTTCCTCTTTGGAGTTGCCGTCTATGTTGAGTTTTACATCGTCCAAGCAAGGTATACATAATACTTATATACAACATGTGTCTTTCTAAAATGTTGGATGCAACATCAGGTACGACCTAGGCCTCAATTTTTTCCATCTATAAAATAATCATCACACACTAAGATAATTAATTAATAATCCTCTCTCCTCCAAAGTTCAACTAGAGACCTTTGACTTGTTGGGCGACTAACCAGGCCAAACTTAATTTTTTTATTGATAGCTACTTATTAATACTGACAAATATCTAAAAAGATATTAAACATAATCTTCTTTTTGTAAATAAACAAACCTTTCGAGCCGTGACTAACGTCCCACTGGCCCGTTGATTTCGCATCTCTTTCGCTCTCACTATGGGGGCAGTACTGTCAATAAATTAAAATATAAGGTCATAATATAAAATAATCAACAAGTGGGGGCCATAACTAATTTATAATCCTGACGAAAAAGCATTGAAGGAATCGTACGTTGGCGACGCGCAAGAAAAGTAAAAAAAGAAAGATTCGCCAACGACAGCCCTAGTTTCTTGTCACGTGCTGATTGGGCCTGTGGGCTGTGGACTTGAGGCTTGGCACGTGTTAGGTTAGGCAGGCTTCCAACAAGGAGTATGCCGAAGAGGGGGTTCGTACGTGCGCGTCCACACGTGCCGCGGATGACGTGGGGGAGTAGGTTTTGTCCGCTAGTAGTTTGACTGTGTTCCACTTGGGAGATTTTGAAGGGCGGGAAGGATGCCTTTTGGGTTTCCGTAAAAGCCCTCACTTTTATGCATAAAATACCACGCAATCAATTAATTAACAAAGAAAAATGCTGTTATGCTTTATGTAAATTTTTACCAAAATAATGTGCTAGTAACAATTTTATAAAAATAATGTTATATAAATAAAAAATTTATATATAATTTATTACTATAATAATGTATTTAAATGAGAGTTATTTGTTAAAAAGTAAAACATTCATTATAATAGTTTTTTTATTTATAAAAATATCACTGTCACATCATTTTATTAAGATTTTTTGCACAAATTTTTTTAAAAAATAGTAATTTTATTTTTATAATTAAAATCTTCATAATAGATATAATAGATACTTTATTTTAAAGTGAAAATGCTTCATTCAATTACATTGTTTACATAAATTATATATGAATTTTTTGCTCATATATCATTTACCCATTAATTAATTGTTCGTTTGTTTATTTATTTAATTTTGCTAATGCATTTATTAATGTTTGTTTCTCTTTCACTAATCAGCAAAATGGTGGAAGTAGCATTGATTGTTCCTAACTAAAAACTTCTAGAAATATACAAAAGTGTAAATGATGTATAAATACAATTTTTTAATAGAATGATTGATTGTTTGTGATATTTTAATTTAAAATCAAAATATTAATTATTTTTATTTATAATTTTTAAAATGCTACTACACCATTATCATAGTAAAATTTTATTTATAATTTTTTTTGTTAATAATAGAATTTTCATTTAAAAAATTAATGAGTTGGGAGAAAGCGTGGAGGAAAAATTGAGGCGATTAATATGCCTTCTTGTTATTTGTGTGTGCCAAAAAATTTGAAATTGAATTCCCTCTTTTACCTAGATTGAGGGATTATAAGTCTACCCCTTGTTATGTAACTCTGTCACCATTGGATTGAGAAAAAAAAAGGGATGAAAATCAATTAAAGCATAATATATACAAAATATTAAACACTATGAGAAGTTGAAGCAAAGTAACGATTTCCTTCATATGTTTAAATTTCCACTTACTGATTTTGGGTTATGGTTGCGTACTAATATTTAAAAATGAAAATTTTAGGTTCATTTACCTTGTGTTTGGATCTCGAATTTGTGGAAGAAGATCAAACTATGTGTAAATATTTATTTTTATGAGGAACAAAGAATAAAACAAAAAAGTATTTTTTACAAATGCTTAATTATTTATTCTCATCTTTCTAACACAACCAAACAAACTAAACCAATTTTATTTATTTTACTTCATATTCTTTTGTTATTTTCTCTCTTTCTTTTTCTTTTTTCCTCAACAAATTTAATATTGAAACCTAAATTAATATTGCTAACACTAGCAATAGCAAATGCTAAGGGTGTGTTTGGATACAACTTTTTAACAACTTATAATTTAAATTTATAATTTTTTTAAATTATATTTATTTTCTCATTTAAAAAAATCACTTTTAAAAATAACTTAAACTTTTCGCTTATAACTTTCTTAAGCTACCATTCAAACATCCATTTCATGAACTGAACTATCTATAAGAATATCTTATTCAGGCATGCTAAGACTGGCTAGGGCCTGCCCAATATTCAACTAGTTTGACTTTGAGCATCTCAATTTGCTACTCAGCCAGTGGCATTTGAATTTCACTATCTCCTCCCAATAGCCACACAAACTACTGAAAAAGAATGCTAAGAATATTCTACGAAGTTTCCTCTCAACACCTCATGCGTTAATCAGTCATTCATTTACTAATTTCTAGCAAAATTCATTACACATCGTCCTTACTTGACATGTGTCGTGTGGGTCTTATGAGTGTTTAGAACTTTGGGGAAGAAATTTTTTTAAAATTTTTATCTTTCTCCCTAAGATAAAAAGGAAAGAAAAAGAAAGGAAAAAGATGTAGACACTTTCTCTTTTTTTTGTTTCATTTTCTATTTAATTTTTTTTACAAAATCAAGTTAGAAAATATAATTTTTGTTCTCTTTCTCTTTTCATTCCTTTCTTTCAACAAAGTTCTAAACCGTTAATCGAGGGCCCAAGCCAAAATTTTGCTTTAGGGGCCGCGCATGGTCAAAAGTAATGATGTTTAAACAAGTTTAATAAATTTATAGAAATTTTCTATAAAAATATATAATTTTCTATTGGGACATGAGTTTTGACATTTAGTTAATAAGAAAATTGTATATAATCTAATACAAATACTATATGTATTTCTAAATTCAGTTAGTTAACTTTATATAACGAGATTTTATATCTTGAAATCGTTTAATTGTCAATGATCTTGAATAAATATGTTCCAATAGAAGTAATTGACCATTTCAATTCCTAATAAATAAAAGTCCCCTTATCATTGGTTTTTGGCAAATTTCAATTTCTAATCAACTACATAAAAATGCATAGGTTTCTATTAGTGGAGGAGCAAGATATACATCCAAGAGCTGTAACCGTTGATCATAAATTAAAAAATTATTTTTGTAACAAAAACTAAGCTCTCACTTCCATATATATAATATGAAAACTTTATTTGCACAATTTTTTGTACAGAAAAGTCTGCTAAAATGATGTAGTAGTGACATTTATAAAATTATAAATCAAAATGGTAGGTAATTTAATTTTGAATGAAAGGACTACAAACCATCATACCATTCTGTATAGATATTTTATACAAAAATCGTATGCATAACATCTATACTATATTATAGTAACAGGTTAGGAGGCCTTTGAGCCTTAAACTCTTAATCAAAATTTTACAAATTTTCTAATTTTTGTAATATTAAAAAGCACATGTTACAATTTGATTGGTTAGCCTAAAAAATCTTCCTACCTAATGGAATTATAGGTAGTATATAGATGGGAACTTTAATTCCTATTATATCTTTCCAAATCACTCCCTTAAAAATTTTGAAAATTAAATTTTTGGTAATGTTAAAATAACATTGTTAAAATTTGATTGGTTAAAATATATCGTTTTTATCATACTTTCCCAAAATCTTACATTTCTTTCAAAATTGAAACTATATATTTCCTAAAGTGACTCCCTTAAATTTCTGAAATTAAATTTTTGGTAATATTGATATAACACTTATTACTTTAATAATAAGTTTTGAAATATTATAATGTGATTCAGACTAACAAAATATGCATTTATAGCTACCTATTTATAGTAATACTTTGTTGGGTCTTTAATATTAAAAAACTAAATATAATTTTTTTAGTTTTTTAAATTACTAATATCACGTGTGCCTTACTAATACATGTTTAACCATAAAATATATAAACCTTTAATTTTTCACAATTAATAAATTTTTAGTAAAATCTAATCTTATTTTGGAAAGCTTTACATAAAATTCAAAAATTAGAATTTTTATATTTATATTTTCTAATGCTCTCCTCTTATAATTTTAGAAAGTCATTCGTTTGATTCAAAACACTGAAATTTGTTATTCAAAACCCTTTAATATTTTTTTTTGAAAAGAACAAAAATCTCTATATTATATATTGTAGCAATTGGTTGTTAGGTGAATTTCTAAATTTTTTTTAAACAATAACGTTACATATCTCATAATAATATTATTCTAACCATAAAATAGTTTACCTTCTAATCATTATTAGTAAACATTTACTAAAACTCAAGTAAACTAAGCAAATCAAATTTCCCTAACTTAAAATTTTGAATCCTTTTTTTTAGATAACTTATCACCTTTAAGCATTTATATGTGCTCTATTAAATGTATTTAATAAATAAATCATCAATGGAGTCCCTTAGCAAGGTTTTAAGGGAAAAAAAATTACTTTAGAATGTCACAATAACACTTAGTTTCTTATTGCAAGTTAAGGTTTTCTTTTTTTTAATTGCAATCAACTTTTAATATTTTATTTTAAGACTATGCGGACTATTATAATTTAGTGTAATAAAATATTATTAGTGTATAAAATTGATAATTTAATTTTTATAGAATTTTTATGTTTAATATAATATTATTTTCACTTCGTGCATAACACGAGTTCACTGCTAGTTATTCATATGTACAATGTACATATAACCATATATAATCGCGCAAGTGCTTCTTTCTACCGATGTATTTTTACATTCCATAGCTTCGGAAAATTGCTTAGCCTATTCTTCAAAGCAAAATAACTATTTAATGGGGCATTTAAGAATTTTATGAGGTAAATTAAAAACATTTATAAAAAAAAAATAGAGTTTTTGAAAATTTTAGAGGAGAGGGGGCAGCTGCCCTTTATAGAAATTTTGGCCAATTAGGCTGCTAGATAAAATGACAAGTCAATACCATATCAGTATTTTACGAATTTTTAAAGTTTAACCTATTAAAAAATTAAAGTTATGTATTGTTAGCGACTGAGTATGGCTCCCATATTTGGAAAATTTATCATATTTAGGTTGGAACAATCACATAATAATATTAATAATAATAATATATCGGGACAGTTACATAATAGTAGAACAATGGGAGAGGCAGTCACGAATAAAAAAACGTCCAAGTATTTCTTTTTCTCCCTGTTCTTTTTGTAAAACATTTGGATGATGTTAGCCTAATATAAAAATATTCTTATTTAGTTTAGTAGGGAAAAAATTAAATAAATAAATAAATAAATTTGAGGGTCCAAAATCATATTATTTATTGAAGCAATTCAATATCACCAATATGTATTTTCTTTTAATCAATAAATATTTTTTGTAATATGAGAATTTTCGTTACAAACTTCAAAATGTGGATTTGACAGTGAATGAATATACCCACCTGCCACTCTAATCTCATTGCAAATAAAGAGTTATTTCACTTATTTGAAAGATTTCTTCTAAGAATGGGGTATGGGTTTGTTGAGTGGTGCCATCCCTACCCCCATCACCTTCGATTATCTTAATAGTTTTTAATCTACACATTTTTATTTGGACTAAAACAAATCTAACGGGTAGGTAGCCACTTTCATTTTAATTATTACTTTCATTATGATTTTTACATTCTGTGTATAGTATGCGCAGTAGTACTATAGGGGTGGATATTGGTCGGCCTCGGACCGGGCCTACACAAAAAAAATTTTCATTGGATCCAAAATTGAATTCCAAGTCCACCTATTTAACAAAAAATTTGTTTAATATATAATTTTTTTCTCTATAAAGAATATTGAAGAACATAAAATTTAATTACATAGACATATATATAATATTAAAATATAAAAAATATATTATTTTATATATATTTCAGGCTGGGCTTGGCTTCAAAGATAATTTTTAAGCCCATTAATTAAATTAATTGGGATTACAAAAAAATTTCAAGCTCTATAATTTATAGACGAGTCTATCGGGTTTGCAAGATCTTGACCACCCTTAAGTAATTGTAGTTGGTATCACTGTACCATTAAAATTATATCCTGAAAGGCTTCAATACCCGTGCAAATGCACTTTGGGCTGGTTTTTGTGATAATGGACTATTTTGAAAAGTGATTCCATATAGGAAACCAGTATGTAGGTTTGTATGCAGCGCTACTTAACTCAAAAACATTGAAAATATGAAAACAATTGGAAAAGTTTTGACCGTGAAAATTTTGATCTTCTTTTTAGTCTACGAGACTAATTATCTCCAAAACATTATGAACGTAAAAACAATTGGAAAAGTTTTGACTATGAAAAATTTGATCTTCTTAGTTTAAAAATACTTTGTTAGTTAAGAAAAATAAACACACGTGTTACAACTCAACTCAAGATATACATAGTATAACACTATTTGTTTTAAGTCCTAATTTTCATGATTTTGAAATATGCTATGCCAAGTAAACATAAGTGTCTACATACATAACACTTTTCATATTCACATGCAACTGCTCAGGTTTTACAATAACATTTCTTAAATTTGCAATCAAAGCTTACAAGGTAAATATGAGTTAGAGGAGAGAACAATGTCATAATGAAAACCATTAATTTTAGTGGTTAATATATAAATTAGATTGTGCATCTTTCAACCCTTTATACCAAATTGATCTATTTTAAATCCACAAATCCAATTTAAGCCATTTATTACTTCGCCCTAATAAATCGATTGTTTTACATAATTAAAATCAAATAAAACAAATATTGACTTTCTTTAGTTGGTTTTTGTTATTGAAAATTTTGGTAGAGCAAACTCATCAAGATTGACCCCATTCTTACGCTCCCATCTACTTTTTGAAATTCAATTGAGAATCAATTTACATTTTGCAAGATAATAAAAAGATTTGTTTTTGGGTGGGAAATTCAAATTTGAATAACCCTATTGTGCATTGTTTATGAATGAGAAGGACAAGGCCAAACCGGTAATTTTACCACAAAAGCGGTGGACTGCGCGTGGACTCACGCGAGCTAATTTGTTGTAAATATGAATCCAAACTAAGGGCATATTCGGTTTTAAAGACCAGACTGCAATTAGGGCAAAAGTAAAAGCTAAAAATAAAAGGGGCGAGAAATTAGTATATTTATTATTATTTTTTTCAGCGGACGCGAAAGAAGTATAAACTCTGGTTTAATATCGCCGTTGAGATACACACCATTTCCCTCTCTCTCTCTCTCTCGTTATCTATCTCATCAGGTCTGGTCTCTTCGTTCACGTTCTCAACTTTCTCGCTCTGTATGAGACAGATTTTTCACGGGGGAAAGAGAAATCTAGAGAGAGAAACTTCCCAAAGCGAAGATCAGAACGGACGGAAGGACGGTGCTGGTTTGCCACTGGATTCTTCGAACCCTAATCTGCCTAAGGCACACAAGCAGCTCTGGCCTGGTTTCTGGAATACCAAGAAATCTCCAATCTTCAAGCTCTTCGCTTCGTCTTTTGTTGGGCTCTATGTTTGATGTGAAGCCCTAGGGTTTGGTGGTGCTCGCTGCTGTGTTGTTGTATCGGGTTGTGTGTGTGTGTGGTGCGTGGGCTTGTGCCTCATGCGATTGACTGGTGGTTTTTCATGCCGCCGGAGCAATTGCCTTGGGATCGGAAGGACATCTTCAAGGAGAGGAAGCACGAGAGGTCGTCGGAGTCCTTAGTGTCCAGATGGAGAGAGGCTCCTCACCACGGATCGACGTCGTCCCGCGATTTTGCTCGCTGGGGATCGGCCGAGTTCCGCAACAGAGCTTCCGGTGAGTCTTGTTAAACGCTTTAAGCTCGAACAGTTATTCTTTTGTTGGTCCGAAATCTAGGGTTCCATTCGCGATGTTGGCCCCAATCTTGTCCACGAAACAGCTAGATCTGTAGGAATTGAGTTTTCACGCAGTTTCTTGTCCTCCTTTCACTGAATATACATATATGCGTATATTTGGGACGGATCTGTGGTTGTTTTTGATAATTTCTTTAAGGGTACATTTCTTCTCGATTATCCTCTAGATCTGAGGTTTTCAACATTGCAATCGTAAATTGAGACTTGGGGTCATTGTTTTTGTGGAGAAATTTGCCAAATTACTTTTTATTTCGGTTCCTCGGAGAATATATATTTTCTTGTGTTGATTTTTTTCTTTGTGATTTTCTTTCTTTTTACTTTTCGGGTTGGCATGTTTTCTGCTGAAGGTCACGGTAAGCAGGGTGGTTGGCACCTTTATTCTGAAGAATCTGGCCACGCCTTCACTCCATCTCGGTCCAACGAAAAGATTCTGGAAGATGAGAGCTGCCGGCCTGGGTCTCGTGTGGATGGAAAGTACAGCAGGAATTGCAGGGAAAATAGGGGGTCCTTTAGCCACAAGGATTGTAAGGGCCACTCTTGGGAAAATGGTGCATCTCCAAACGGTCCTGGCAGGCCGCTTGACTTGAGTGATCAGAGGTCAGTTGATGATATGCTAACGTACAACTCTCATCCTCATTCTGATTTTGTGAACACATGGGATCAACCTCACTTCAAAGACCTCCATGATAAGACTGGTAGTGTCAATGGTTTGGGCACAGGCCAGAGATTTGAGAGAGAAAATTCTTTGGGATCAATTGATTGGAAGCCTATTAAATGGACTCGATCAGGGAGCTTGTCTTCACGGGGTTCTGGCTTCAGCCATTCAAACAGCTCGAAGAGCATGGGAGTGGATTCCAGCGAAGGGAAGGCTGAGGTTGAGCTCAGGAATGTCACTCTGGTACAGTCCCCTTCAGGGGATGCTGTTACCTGTGCAACATCATCTGCTCTGTCTGAAGAAACAAGTTCCAGGAAGAAGCCACGTCTTAAATGGGGTGAGGGGCTGGCTAAGTATGAGAAGAAGAAAGTTGAAGTTCCTGATGATAGTGCAACCAAGCATGGAATGGTTGTTTGTCGTAGCATAGAACCATTGCATTTTCCTTTCTCAAACTTGGCTGATAAAAGCCCTAGAGTTGCAGTATTCTCAGACTGTGCTTCCCCTGCCACTCCCTCGTCGGTTGCTTGCAGTTCCTCCCCAGGTAAATTGCTGAGTTCTGCTTGGTTCTTATTTTGTCACTTTGCCTATTTGATGTTTTCTCTGCATGATTGGAAGGAGAAGTTCTGCAGAATTCTTCCAAAACTTGAAATTGTCATATTTGCCAGACATTGAAACCAAAATGGACCAATTAATTGTTTCAATTTAATAATTCTGAATATACATAGGAGCATTTGCATGGTGCAATGGTAAAAGCTTGGACTAGAAAGTGTGAAATATTGTTTCAAGTTTAATATCAAAACTCGATTCATTGATTATCAGATTTGTGACACATTTAATCAAATCTCGACCTTTATGGTACTCTATAATATGTAATTTATTTCAATAATACTAATCCTGAATAAACCTAGGGGTCAATGCAGGGTAAATGGCCAATTCTGGGCAAACCATTCTACTAGCAATTTGTGGGGTCACTGTATTAGTGGGTTTGAGTGCCAAATTGATTTTAAAAAAGTTGTTTTCTCCTCCTGTTTCAGCATCCAGGGCAATCGATAAGTTACCTCATAGATAAAGCTCTCACCTCATAGATAAAGCTCCATTGTAAGAACCTTGATTTCTTTACTTTGAGGAAGAGACTCGTAAGATGCAGAAAAACCTATTTCTAGGTACGATAAAACTAAATCAAGCTTTCCAAGTTCTGGATTCAATAGAAATGTGGTAATAGGTTGATGTGAGGTTTGGTCACCCTTCATTAACTTCCTCCACTATGGTTCCTCTGCGTTTACCACCCTTAACCATTATAAAACATCATCTTCCACTTTGTTTGAATTAAGCGTATTGTTTAAAATTTTTGATTGCTAGGCGTACTGTTTAAGTTATATCTTGTCATTTATGTTTAGTCATTTTGCTTTGCAAAGTGGGTTTTATTATCACTTTTGTTGCTGCAATCAAACTATGAACATATTGATCACAAGCTACAATGCATTATTTTTCTACCTAGAATTGAAAATGTCGTTTTCCCAGTTTGAACTGTTATCAAGCATATCGGGTGTGGGTACAGGTCTAGGCATCAGACCTTCCTAAATCTAGATATTAGGATATAGGTATATCTACCCAAAAGTCATGTATAGGTATTTGGATGCATACTGAATATTTAAATATATTGCATAGCTAATTGAACACTTGTGAGAAGGCTCGATGTGTTAGAAACACGTCCAAATGTGTCATTATCTTTCTTAATGTTTTTTTAGAATTGGACACTTGGGGATAAGGTACATGGATACATGTGTCCATCACTTAGGCACACGTAACCCGTTGTAAGTTTGGGAAAAATAGCTTGGAGATCCAATTGTAAAATAAAACTGATGTGATTTTATACATAATTTGTTGTTTAATTTATGGAATGCATAGTTTTAATTTTAATTGGTGTCATCTTGTAATTTTTTCATTATTTTTTAAGTAAAATACTACTGTACATGGCATATAAAAAATATATTTTGCCGTGTTCCCACCATGTTATGTGTCTTGCCATTTTTTAAAATCGGCGTGTTAGCGTGTCTTTGTCGTGTGTCTATATCCATGTCCGTACTTCTTAGTTGTATAGCATATAATATTATGATACAAGACTATATGTCATGTGCCATAAGACATAAGATGTAGTTATTGCGAATGTACTTTAAACTAAATGAGATTTTGGGCAAAAAATGGGATTTGTATCTCCGATCAATGTCAGAAGGTAGAAAGTTTTTGTGGCTATCAAATTTGAGCTTCTTCTTCAAACATCATAACTAATTAAAGGATTCAAGTGTTCAATATGGGTATGGGGTTGGACACATCCCAGACCATTACCCTTGTCATATCCAATGGAGATGGATACGCTAAGGGAATTGAAGGGTCCATGTAACACTAGTTATATGATTAAATGTTGTTCATGAGTTATGTCTGTATTTTGTGTTGAGTTCCATAGTATTTGGTAGTTGTTTTGGGGAAGTGATTGATATTAACTGCAACAGGTGAACCAAGCTGATCCCTTAGCTTCCCCTTTGACTCTCTCTTATGTTGTGTTGGATTGAATTTGGTTTAGGTTCTTCTTTCGCTTTTTGTCCTTTTAATATCTTGATAATAGGGGAACATTAATTTTATCGTGCCTTCACAATGAAGTTCTAAAATTTCAAGCTTTCTTTTTAAATAGGAACGAAGATTAATCCATATTGCAAAATTTATTTTTCTGTATTGGGGATTTCAACTATCTTTTCCCCCAAGTTGTAAGGTAATGTTGCTGAAAATTGCTTTTTCCCCCTCATTTTTGGTTTAGATGGGCATGCATTGCAGTTTTCTGTTGGAGCATTTTTTACCTGGAGAATAGGAACCTGATCTGATAATGTTAGTAAGTAGTTAGTAAGGATATAGTTAATATTGATGGTGTTTCTTGGAAATTGCTTTCCCTGTTCTGGATTTGGCTAAGATATGTCAACATTTCTTTCTTCTAATTTTTTAACTAATGGTATTTCTATCAAATATACCTCCATTGTATTACGTTTTCTCAAGTGTTCTATTTATTGAGCATCTGATTTTTAAGTTTTTGCCTTCTTGTAACAGGTGTGGAGGATAAACCATTTGTCAAGGCAGTGAATTTTGACAATGATACTAGTAATTTAATTGGTTCACCCAGTCCCCCCTCTCAGAATCATCTCGAGGGGAGGGCTTTTAATTTAGAGAATTTGGAGCTCACTCCAATCGCTAATTTAAGCTCCTCAATTAGTGAGTTGCTTCAATCTGATGATCCAGGTTCAGTGGATTTTAGCTTTGTGAGATCCACTGCTATGAACAAGTTGCTGGTCTGGAAGGGTGACATTTCGAAGGCACTGGAGATGACTGAAACTGAAATTGATACACTTGAAAATGAGTTGAAATCGTTGACATCTGAGTTGGGAAACAGTTGTCCTTGTGCAGCAGCATCCAGTTCTTTGCAAGGGGAATGCGAAGCAAAAACTTGTGAAGCACTAGTTGTTGCATCCAGTTTAATTCCTCGACCTGCTCCCTTGCAGCTTGTTTCTTTTGGAGATGAGATTGTGAAAAAGGCAGTTTCTGGTTTGGAAGAAGTACATGCTCAAGTTAGAGATGAGGATGTCGATAGTCCAGGCACCGTGACATCTAAATTTGTTGAACTGCTTTCTTCAGAAAAGTTTGCTGTCCTGTCTGATCCAGTGAAGCATCGTGATAGCTCTGGTGATTTGGATGCAAGTAAATCTGGAAAGCTGGAGGTGAAATGCTCAGTGTATGGTTCCAATGAGGAAAAGACAGAAGTCTTATCTGCTTTGAAGGGTGGTGGTCAGCTGGTAACAAGCAAGAGTTGTGCTGCTCCACCCATTGATGTGAATTTACATTGTGACAGAGAAGCCATATTATGTGATCTAATTCTGGCTTCCAACAAAGATTCTGCAAATAGAGCTTCTGAAGTATTTAATAAGCTATTGCCATCTGCTGAATGTCATACTCATATTTCGAGAACAAGCAGTGTATCTGGCCTGTCTAATGATCCACTGATTAAAGAAAAGTTTGCACTGAGGAAGCGCTTTTTAAGATTTAAGGAGAGAGCTATCACTTTCAAGTTCAGGGCATTTCAGCACCTATGGAAAGAAGATATGCGATTGCTTTCTATAAGGAAATATCGTGCAAAATCTCAGAAAAGGCTGGAACTAAGCTCGCGTACACTTCATGGTAGCTATCAAAAACATCGATCCTCCCTTCGTTCTCGATTTTCTTCTCCTGGTAAGAATTTTTCTTTCTTTGCTTTCTTGTATGCTGGTAGTTTCTTTGCAACTTCTCAACTTGTCATGGTGATGAAACGTAAACATAGCTTATTTCTTGTTTTTATTGGGATTAATCAACTCCTAGCTTAATCAACTCCATTCAATTGAGTTCTTTCTGCTTGGAATTGGAAAAATGGAGGCCTTTGTCTACTGGATTTAGGTGTACTTTGTGGTCCATTGAAAGATATTTGTTTTATTTTTTTTCTTTCATTCTTTCCGATCTTTGATCACCTCTCCCCTTTATGTAAAATGTGAATGCTGGGGTACAAATATATATATATATATATATATCAGTAAAGGTATATATATATATAAATAAGTGGTGCTGGGGTACCAGAAACCTATCACCCTCTATACATCAGAAACTGCTTAAAAAGTTTCGGAGGTAAGGAATCTACATTTGAATGTCCTGCATACTTGCAGACACACATTCAGAATGTGCAAATTTAAAGGTACTAAGGGGTTACCACCCATGTACAAAATAGGGCAACCGAAAAAACCTGTTGCCCTCTATACATCAGAAACCACTCAAAATAGAGAGCAATCTACTTTTCAACTTAAAGAGGGAATCTGCAGCCCTAACAAACATCCTTTGATTGCGCTCACCCCAAATAATCAACATAAGTACTTGAGTCACCAAAAACCACCCCTTTTCTTCCTCTTGCCTACTCTAGAAGCCCCAAATAATCCTCATATCATCTGTATCATGTTAGTTGTTAATAAGAAAATGGAATGCCAATTTGTTAAATGTAGGCCCTAGGGAAATTGTTACTTGGTTACCTGTTATGTTTAGCAAAATAGATCAGAAAACTTGATCTTCTTGTGGATTAATGGTGAATTGAGCTACACTACTACATTTTTATATTAGCTGTATTTTTTCATTTTTATATGAGCTGTATTTTTTTGAGTAATATATTGAACTCTTAAGGTTGTAGGTTGAGCAGAATGGAGGTTTGTATTTCTCGATTTTCTCAATCGTTAGGGCAATTGTGTTGATATAATATTACATCAGTGCATGTAGATGTACATATGAATCTTGGTAATTTCGTTAGGATGGTAAAATTTTGGAAACTAGAATTACTTTTTATCTATTTATCATATTTAGTTTTCCATGCCCTATTTTACCCATTTTTGGAGCTTCCTATATTGTGAGCTTATTACTGTTAAATATTAATATTCTTTAGGTGCAATGGTTTACTCAATTGCGCGACAATGGCCTGATAACCTTCAATTGAAAATCTCTCTCTCTCTCTCTCTCTCTCTCTCTCTCTCTCTCTCTCATGTTGTGTATTCAAATGGGTTGTTTCAGTTTGTTATTGGAAGTATTATGGCATCCAAACTTGTTATGACTTAGATCTCCGAAATATCAAACCCTTGAATTTGACTTCAGGTTGTGGATGTATTTTGTTGGTTTTGTCTTGTCCAAGAATCCTATGATGTTTTAGTTGGAATAGTGCAACTTCTTTGACTGTATGTTGCGAGTCATATGCAATACTTCATTTTGTTCTTGTTTTATGGAGGAAGTTGATCCCAAGAATGTATATTTTTTATTTTATTTTATCTGATATGAATCTGCTTATTCTTTAGCTTCTTAGGTGTTTAGTTGTACTTATGTAACGTTTTTTTTTAAAAATAAAATTAACCTATTATTTTCCATCTTCATTTGGTTATTCCATTTGTGATACCTGGTAGCTAAAGGTCAATCCTGTGAAAGTTCAGAAAAGAGTTGAGATGAAGCTTTCCCATTCAATATTGAAAGAAACTTTAATGTCAGAATTTCAGGCAGTTATTTTTGTGCCTTCACCTTTTTTTTTTTATTAATTGTTGTTCTGACTGATGCCAAGGTTCCATAGGCATTTGGTGAATGTATTATAGTCGCAAGGCCAACACCATATCCATCAATTTCCCCGTTTGTTGCATTTTCATTTTGTTTAAAAGTTGCATTATGTAATTTTTTTTTGGTTGCATTTTCATTTTGTTTAGCAGTTGCATTATGTAATTTTTTTTTGCCCTCAAGAATCAATCCCTGCTTTCTGATAAAGAAAAGGAATTGTCTCATGAGTCACGATAGAAGGGTAGTCTTGAACTTAATATGGCTTTGTGACCATTTTAGCAATTGGTTTTTTTAATCATAGTATTGCTGTGAGGTATCTACAAATATTTTGAACAAGTGGTTTTGACTTCTTAATAATGAGTGTGAAGTGGTTTTCACTACTTTGTTATCTGTTTGAAAAGTTTTTGTTTAAGCTTCTCAGATTTTTTGTTTTTCTTTTCCTGTTTAACATATGCATCCAGAGATAATTCTCCTTGTTTCTCTGATAAGTAATAAGTATTCCACTTGGTTGCCATGATATTGTTCTTTCTCATTTCGTCAAAGCTTTTGATTTGTTTTAAAATATGTAACAATTATAAACATTTAAGCGAGCTCCGACTGCGTGATTATCATATAACCACCACCACTTCTACATACATTCACAACTATTACCCTATGCATTCTTCCGTGGGTACCCTTAACTTTTAAGAAGCTTCCTGATGTTTTTGGAAGGAGAAGTTTTCGATTGTCCTGTACCAAATCCACTCTAAAACATTGTCCTGGAGTGCCTGGACTTGAGAACTTGGTGGGAACATTTTTCTCCTGTTAAATGATGTTTCATCCTATATAACACTACCGTGAAGAGGGGCTGAATTGAATAGATCTTATATCTTAACAGCTGTGGTACTTCCTTTTTTTTTTTAGAAGCCCTGCACAAACTTATCTTTATATCTCCGTATGTTCACTTGTTCTGATAGAGTTTTTGCGTAAACTTATCTTTAATTTATAAAAGCCTACTTGACTCATCAGTAAAAAAATATATAAAAGCCTGATTTAGGCAAGAGAAGCTTCAGCATCTTAGTATCAAATTTCGGATTTCCATGCGATCAGGGATGGAATATGCATGATAGTAGAAGTCTTGATCATGGTCAGTATCTGAATTTCCCTGCAGGGTGATGTTCCTTGTTTCTGAACATTTCTCAGAGTATACCGTTTCTGCTTATGTGCAATGGATATGATTTGTTCATTGTCAGCCTTATTATGAACTTGTGAGATCTGAGTTTATGTTCTGTATCATTGTGAGGGATTCTCCAGTACTAATAACCTTAAGGCTAATGGTTACAGCAATTCATCTGATTCTTTAGAGATAATCATGCCTTTCCATGCTGTGGGCCGCATGGAAGGTGTTAATGTCAAGCAAATGCAGAACTATGGCTAAGCACAAATGAATTTTGATGAGAGCATCTTTGAGTACTCTAATCTTTACTTCTAGAAGCTTTTTATTGTTGAAATACTTACAGCTGCATCGTGTAACATTTGGGGGATTTATTCTTTTTCAAGGAACAAGGTCAGCATAGCAATTTGTACTTGGAGATATGATTGAGGGTCTAGGATGCACTCAATTTAGTTTTTGATTTGTTATGGTGCATTTTCTTAAGAGAGGGGAATACATTTCATGTAAGTGCGAACATGGATCTTCAGTGGAGTTTCCGTGAAACTTGCTATTATTTCCTATACCACAGAAGTCATACATTTTTTCCAGAGAATTGTTATTTGAGAACTCAGCTTGCTTCTTTGGGACAGTGTATTGTTTTTCTGTAAGTGGATGGCATTTATATGTAGATGCACATTTCAATGGGCTTATCTGAATGGCCACTATGTGTTTGATGACATGCTTAGAATGAGAGTGAGCTGGGAGATATATATGAGTTTTTTTACTGATTGGGATTTGAACAGCAAGGGGTTTTAGAGCTTTAATGGCACAGATTGATAGAGGCATTATTGCTTTCATTTCCAGAGCTAAATGTTACACTAGCTAATGCATATTATCTTCCAGAAGTGTGGAGCAAAGTAGTTGGAAAAGGGTTATCGCAATGCCTAGGTTAGTAGTTGAAGATTGAAAAACTGTAGGGAATTTAGGTTAGCTGAGGGATTTTCAGTAATACATGCTATCGCTCAGCTTCTGTACATCCTTTGTGAACTGATGAAAATAGAGTTACTGGATTGCTGTTAATAGATGTTGCTAATTATTTATTTCCTTTTGTCTTTATCAATGTTTGACGTTATATTATTCTTATTTAAATTTTATTTAAACGGGTGCAATATGTTTATGTACGAGACCATTTCTTACAGTATCTTTGACCCTCATAAAAACCTCTCTTAAGATTTTGATGTGATATGGAGTTAAATTTCAGTGATGGCTTTGTTTTGAATCTATGATCTCCCTTTTCAGGTTTTAATGTTTATTTTGAATGTTGTCTTTGCAGCTGGGAATTTGAGCCTAGTCCCTACTATGGAGATCATTAAATTTACAAGCAAGCTGCTTTCAGATTCGCAGGTCAAGCTCTACAGGAGTTCTCTTAAAATGCCAGCTTTGATCTTGGACAAGAAGGAGAAGATAATTTCAAGGTTCATTTCAAGTAATGCTTTAGTTGAAGATCCCTGTGCTGTTGAGAAGGAAAGGGCTATGATTAATCCTTGGACAACAGAAGAGAAGGAAATTTTCATGGATAAGCTTGCCACTTTTGGGAAAGACTTCAGAAAGATTGTTTCTTTTCTTGATCACAAGACAACTGCAGATTGCATTGAGTACTACTACAAAAACCACAAGTCAGATTGTTTTGTGAAAACAAAGCAGAAACCAGAGTTTGCTAAGCAAGGAAAGTCCTGTTCCACTACTACCTACATGGTAACGTCGGGAAAACGATGGAATCGTGAGTCAAATGCAGCATCCCTTGATATGTTGGGTGCTGCTTCAGCAATTGCAGCCAATGCTGATGGTTGTATGGAAAATCAGCAGAAATATACAGCACGGTTCTTATTGGGGGCAACTAGTGATCATAGAGCACCGCGAGGTGATGATCACATTGTAGGGAGGTCGGGTAGTTTTGATATATTCAGTAATGAAAGAGAAACTGTGGCTGCTGATGTGTTGGCAGGTATATGTGGTTCGCTATCGTCGGAGGCAATGAGTTCTTGCATCACAAGTTCTTTTGACCCTGGAGAGAGCTACCAGGACTGGAAGTGCCAAAAAGTGGGTTCTTCGACAATACGTCCTTTGACACCTCAGGTTACCCACAATGTTGATGATGAGACTTGTTCGGATGAGAGTTGTGGGGAGATGGATCCTACTGACTGGACGGATGAGGAGAAGTCTATTTTCATACAGGCCGTGTCATCTTATGGTAAAGATTTCGCGATGATCTCAAGGTGCGTGAGAACAAGGTCTAGGGATCAATGCAAGGTCTTCTTTAGCAAGGCTCGGAAGTGCCTTGGATTGGATATGATTCATCCTAGGCCTGGCAATGAGGGAAAGCCAATAAGTGATGATGCTAATGGCGGTGACAGTGACAATGAAGATGCTTGTGTTGTCAGGACTGGTTCAGTTATCTGCAGTGAGAAATCAGGGTCTAAACTGGATGAGGATATGATGCTCGCTGATTTGAATATGAACCATTTTGAATCTCATCCTACAGAGACCATGGACTTACAGACTGACCTGAACAGGTCAGAGGAGAAAAATGGGACCGGACAAATTGATTGTAAAGATCCTGAGCTTCAGTCAAAACATATGGTTCCTGATGACTTGCTGGCAGAGGGTAATCCGGAGCTAGATTTTGATGGTGACTGTAAGATGGAAAATGTTGTTGATAGCATGTCTGTTATAGTGCAGGCCCCCCATAAAATTGCTGTTTTACCTCCTGATACTGAAGTTGAAGGAGATGAAGCTACCGGAGAAGGCAATTCTTTGGGAGAACCAGTATCTGGCAAAGAGGCTAATGATCATGACCTATCTATATCTAGTACTGAGGTTGAGACCATAGCTGAGCGTCTTATAACAGAAGTGAAGAGGCAACAACTAGCATCAGAGAACAATTTGAATGGTAAGCAAAATGAAAGCAGGGATGCAAACACAAGTGGTCAAAATAACTTAAATTGCTCTGACGAAGACTTGCATACAAAAAGAAATGTTTCAGATTTTGCTGCTGATACAAATGCTCCTATGGAATTTTGTGTTAGCCCAAAGCAGGAGCAGAAGATTGCCCTGGAGTTGAATCATCCACAGGAGTCTCTTGTCATCTCACAGGAGCAGGATGCTTCTCTTGTAAATTTGAATTCCGTGACTGAGGGTCCTTCAAGTCATGATGGGCAGACTCACAACCAGGAGACACCAATGACGTTAGATTTTGAGAAGATCAGTGAGAAGCAGTGTAAAAAATCGGCTAGTGTGGATGATTATAATCAGCATCTGTCTGGCCATTCTGTGTTGGGCCATGACGAATCCTGCCAGATTCTCAGGGGATATCCATTACCAGTGTCAACCAAGAAAGAGATGAATGGGGATATCAGTTTCAAGAAACTGGTTTCACTTCAAAGAAATTTCCATTCTGAGAGATATTTATCTCGGGAAGGCCTTCTTCAAAAGTGCAACAGTTCAAAAGATCAGAGTTCAGTGGCTGAGCTTCCATTCCTGTCTCATGAACAAAAAAGCAATCATTCTAGACCCCATTCATTGAGTTCATCAGATACGGAAAAGCCATGCAGGAATGGTGATGTGAAACTGTTTGGTCAGATTTTGACTCACCTATCATCTCAGCAGAAACAAAATACTAGTGGTATCCATGAGAATGAAGATAAGGGGGTTCAACATCCTAAATTAAGCAGCAAGAATTTCCACCTGAAATTCAACGGTACTCACAGTATAGATGCAAATTCAGTTCCGGCAAAGTTTGACCGGAATAATTATCTAGGGGTTGAGAATGTTCCCTTGAGGAGTTACGGTTTTTGGGATGGAAATAGAATACAGACTGGATTTTCTAGCTTACCTGACTCTGCTATCTTGCTGGCAAAATATCCTACTGCATTTGGTAATTACTCTACCTCCTCATCTAACATGGAGCAGCAGCCCTTACATTCAGTTGTAAAGTGTAATGAACGCAATTTAAATGGTGTGTCGGTTTTCTCTACTAGGGAGATGAGTAGCAGCAATGGAGTGGCAGATTATCAGTTGTACAGGAACCGAGAGGGTTCTAGAGTGCAGCCATTTACAGTCGATTTGAAGCAGCGGCAAGACATGTTATTCTCTGAGATGCAAAGACGGAATGGCTATGAGGCTGTCTCAAGTATTCAACAACAGGGTAGGGGAATGGTTGGAATCAATGTTGTGGGAAGAGGAGGGATTCTCGTTGGGGGAGCATGCCCTGGTGTTTCAGACCCCGTGGCAGCCATCAAAATGCATTATGCAAAAACTGAACAATATAGTGGGCAGGCAGCGAGCATCATCCGAGAGGAGGAATCTTGGCGAGGTAAGGGGGATATAGGCAGCAGGTAGAAGCATGGAGAGGGCCTCTCTGGAAGAAGGCCCCTCCCTCAGTGGCAAATTCTTTCTTTGCCATCCTGTATCATAGTTTTGTAACTTCAATGCAGCAAATTGATAGGGCAGTGGACGGTTCTTCAATCCGTCTTTTTGGTTAAAAAAATATCTTTAGATGCTTGTAATATTGCAGCAGCTTTGTATTTGTTGTATTTGATCATGAAAATACAGAAATAATCTTGTGGAAGTTAGGGAGGCCGTGGGCAAATTCAGTTTCTGATGCATTTCTCCAATTTACAGCCATGTATACGTTTGTCCATCCTATTTTATCTTTCCCATGTTTTCTGCATCATCTCTCGACAGAAGTGTCTTAACCTGGAAAGTTCAGTTGTGAGAACCCTAATTTATTCTCTACTTACTGGTCTCATAATGATTTTCATTGCTATTGCAAGTTCAGCTGTTGGAACCTCAATTTAATTATTATTCTGTGCATCTCTTCTAATATCCTATCCTTACTTTGAGAATTGTTGCAGATATTGCTAAGTTCTACGGTTTGGATGTTGCATCAAATTGTTCTTGTTAAGTTACATCAAATGCTAATAACATTTTAACGAATAATCTCATTGCTTCTATGTCTTATTCCTTCAATTCCTGCTATCAGGTCTTTCCAAGGACAAATGGAAAGCAGGAGGAAATTCAACAACAGGAGCAAACAAATACACAAACAATCAATTACTCTGCAGAACACAAAGTGCAAGATCAAAGACACTAAAGTGTTAGTAGCAGACCTCAGGTGAAGAAGGTGGCCCTGCAACCTGAACAGGAACTCTATTCCAATCAACGATCTCTCTGCAGTGTCAGCCTTTAACTCCGACGACTTGCAACTAATTAGAACAACTAACAGAAGTTTCTGAGAGCTTTTCTTTTTTTGGCTCAGCAACTGCTTTCAGCCGAGCCCTTCTGCCCTTGAGCCAATAACCTGTCCCAATACGGATGCTGCAATGGTAAATGCCATAGCTGTCTTGGGCATCAACACGGACTCCTAAGCATCACTATGAACGGAACGGCTGCAAACCATGAAGGTGAAAATTTCTCCGTGTGTTATCTCCATATTCCTAAAGGAACATTTGCTGCCATGCCCAATACTCCACTCGCAAGAACTTTTCCTGGGAGGGGTTGTGGTCGGAGGATTTTTGCAAAGGCAGTTCGTGCAAGAGCTGCCCTGGCTGCAACGACTGCTGGGTGCACCTGTGGTTCATGCCAGCAGGCGGCTGGACCTGACTCATTGCCCTGTATGACTTCGCAATTGGGCAATTCCCTCTGTTTTTAACCACTCGTTGCTTGTTGCCTCGTGCTTTGAGTCTCCTCAAATAACTGTTAAGGGAGAAGCAATTTGAACTCTGTTCATAGGTTCTAAAATACTCACCATCTTAATGTCTAATCTGTGTCACAAACTACAAGCAAGTGAAAAACTCATGCAACTTCAACAAACCAATTGAATATTTTCAGTATTTTTATAAGATTTTAAAAAATTCAGGAATTACCTATTTTCGTTTCATGGTCATAATGTCCAATTCAGGAACTGGCTTTGAACTTCTACTACATAACTAAATAAAAAGGCTTTTACTTTAAAGGGGTAGCCATATATACCTGTGAAGATGTTCCTTTCTTGGATGATTTTGATTTTCTTTTCTGATTCTTCCACTTCTCAGAGAATTCATCAATGCCAAAGGGTCCTCCAGGTCCAAAAGCCGAGAGACTAATGGTGGCTGCCTTTGCTGCTAAATGATTAAACTGAGATGGTACCGGTTCAGTCTCTAACTTCTCATACTGAACCTGAACCGAAACCAAAACCGACCTTTATAGGGTTCGATTTGGACCTGTTCTCCCGATTCCCAATTTTCCTAAACCAACCGGATCGATTCGGTTCTAGAGTTGGATGCTCATTTCCCCCGAACCGACCCGAGAACAGGCCCTATGCTTATGTGCCACCCCTAACTGAGGAGAACCAGATAGGATGAAGAAAGCACGACACCATCATGATCAGAACTATCAGATGCAGGCGCAAGTCACAAGGGAGTTGTTTGGTTTTGAGGTTATCTACCCGCTCTCGGTTGTGATTGGCTTACATTGTTCTGTGTTTATTTGCTAGGATTTCTCCTATTCCAAAAAAAATAAAAAAAATTATAAATAAATTACACAACTCACAGGCATTGGGAAAGCCTTTGATGAGGAGGAGGAGAAATTAGTGGGCTCGTTAATGTTCCGCAGAAATGGGCTCCTAATAATGTCCTGTTGAGAAGGTAGGGACTCCTCGGTTATGTCCCTGAAGAACAAATCCATTTTATGCAAGCAGGATAACCTACAAAGAGAAAGAAGCATAAGCAACAGCATCTTGAAAGCGTTGTGGGTTTAAAAAGTAAAATGCCAAATATAAACCCAAAATTTCAATGTTTTGCTGTAACGGTGCTTGTTAATAGAAGAAAGCTTGAACTATACGGGAATGCAATAAGAATCTTGTAGATGGAAAGAATAAAGAAAGAAAATAAAGAATTTTAAATTTTTATTTTTTTATGATATTTTACACACTATATTTTTTTACAATTAAATATAAGATGTAATTTTTTATTTTTATTTTTTTTTCAACAAATTTTAAAATACAATGTTTAATATTTTTATAAATACAGTATTTTATTTTAAAATAAAAACCTCTTATTAAGTATATAAAATTCAGAAATTTGGTATAGCATTACCCAATTTCGAATATCACCCACCAAAACTTAGGAATCCAAGAAATTGACACGAACCCAATTCAAAATAACTCCAGATCATCGCAATCAGAACCCAATATATCTACAGGCACATACAGATATGCACACACACACACACATATATATATATATGCACATATTGAAAAAGAAACACGTAATTATACCTTAGGATGCAAGAGAAATCTTAGAGAGAGAGAGAGAAAAGAAAAGACACAAAGGGAGAGGGAGAGAGGGAGAAGTAGGTAAACAATAGAGGGAGAAGAAAGAGAAAAAGATGCTTTTCGAGAGACAGAGCGAGATAGAGAGAGACAGGGAGAGCCAGTAAACGACGCCGTGCTTTCCACACACCGATTTTGACATGGGAAATGGGAAGGGGTGATGTATTTAAATACTCTGACTCTTTTTCTCTCTCCTCTTTAGTGGAAAGGAATGAGGAAATTGGAGAGAGACAGTCGGTCAGCGTTTGACAGCTGCCCCAAACTGCGTGATGTATCCGCCTCTGCCTAAAACTTTAGCGTTCCCCGTCATTGCTTCTCGGCGAAGTTGTAGGCCCCAACAGAGGGAGCTGCTTTTCTCAAGCCTTCTGACGCAGCTCTCGTCCGGCCCATCTCAAAATTTTTAATAATTACTATTATGCCCTCAATCACCTTGGTTTTTTTTTTTTTTTTTTTTTTAAGTTTTGTGATTTTTTTAAGTTTTGTTTTTTTATCAGAAAATGTTTTTTTATTATATATTTATAATCTTTTGTTTATTTTTTAGTTGTAGATTTTGGGAGACATTATTTGTAAAAATTTTAAAAAATATAAAAATATAGATCAAAATAAAAAGTATATATATGAAACTAATAAAAATACTAACAATTAATAAGCAAACACACTAATAGCTTGCGAACAAATACTTTTTTTTCAAATGAAAAGTCTCTTAGGCCAATATTGATTTAGCCATGTTAAGAAAAGGAGAGGTTCTAACATGTGTTAAGGGTTCGGGGGTAATTTAAAAGGAGAAGAAAGTTCTGATATGTGTCAAAAATTAAATAAAATAAAATAAATAAAAGAAAATTGATAAAAAAACAATAAACAATACTGATTAAAAAAACAAATAAAAAAATAACAAAACTAAATAAAAATTAAACAAAACTGAAAAAAAAAAAAAAAAACACAAATGGGGTGTCGGGTTAGGGGAGTAATTTAAAGGAAGGAGAATGTGCTGACATGTTTCAAGAGTTTGAGGGTAATTTAAAAGTAGGGAAAGGTTTTAACATGTATCAAAAATTAAATAAAAAAAAAAAAAAATAAAAAAATATTGATGAAAAAAAATAATGAACAAAATTGATTAAAAAAAGAAACAAAACTAAATAAAAATTAAACAAAATTAAAAATAAAAAAACAGGTGCAGTGGTTCATGAATTATAACAGAAGACAATCGTGTCAGGTGAGGGGGCGGTGTCAGGGAAGGGGGAGAAGCAATTTTCCCCAACAGATCAGATGCAGAGAACTCTGGGCACTTGGGGCAGGATCTTTTGACCTTTCATATATATAAATATACATATATATATATATATATATTTGTGGGTATTGCGATTGGAGGTGTTTAGTCCGTTCACGCGTTTCTTTAACTAATTTGTTTTTGGTTCCAGTTAAAAGTAAATTATTTACATTTAGATTAAAATATTTATGAGAGGTAAATTTTTTACGATCTGATCCGAATAATTGAATATGAGTTAAACAATATAGAGAGAACACCTACTTCTTGTTGGTTTTGTTTTTCTAAAATTTGTAGAGGTCGCATTTTATAAAGCATAGGGATTTTTTCCTAAAAGTTCCTGCTACCCTGAATGTGACAGCACACCTAGTTACTACATACATATGTTTTGTTTAGATAACCTTTTGCAGAAAGAGTTATCCCACGGTCAGTAGGATTTTCTGCAATTCAGATTGAAGAAAATTGAATTCTTTTGATAAATTGCTAAGAAAATTTGTTTAAGAGAATTTTTCTAAACATCTGATCTTTAGAAATAACTATTTGTTTTTTGAGTATTCAAAAAGTGTGAAAATGAAAAAAGTACATAACGATAGTGTTTTTTAAGTTTCTATTAATTTTGTTTCTAAGAACTTGAAAATAGGAAAGGAAAACGAATATTTAAAACTAGTACCAAACTTGATTACATTTCAAGAGTTAAACTGTTACCAAAGATGATGTTACTAACGATTATCGAACAAATATTTTTTTGAGAGTAATGGAGGCAGTTTATAGCGAATCAAATATTAAAAAAATATACTCAAACAAATTTTTTTTTAAAAAAAAGGTTTTGTTATTTTCCTACGAATCGAATAACATGTAGAATTTTAATTTCATATCTTCAAGTGGGGGTTTCATGCTTTAACTTAGAAATTATAGTAAAAGCAAAAAACACTATGGGGTGTAGCTAACATACAGTGGTAACAAAGACAAGTCTAAGCTCAACTAGCTATCTTCCACGTGCCATTTGATAAAAGATTAAAACTAGGTCAATGCCATTTTTTTTTTCACAGGCTGTCACCTTTTTTTTCACAGGCTGTCACTGTTAACTCCACAAATGAATGAAGCTGATTAAAGTACAAAGCAGGAGTGGAAGCTGACAAGAAGATGCAATTCCTTGACTTAATTTGGGATAAGAAAATGCTATTCCTCCGTAAAAATGTTGAACAAAAAATTTAACCACTAAACTAATATGACAATAATATTTTTATAATTAAGAGTTATCATGATGAATATTTTGTAAGTAAAAAACTTTCAATCACATTGTTATATACAAAAAAAATTTATAAAAATAAATTTTCTAATTGTATAACATTATCCTTTGAAATAGACAGCAAAAATATACAAATAAGAAATAATTTTTTTGGATAAGTGAGATTGTTAAAAAAAAAAAAGAAGAAAGAAACAATGTAAGAAATTCATAAACATTGTAATTCAACCTCATCAACTTCTACTAGACCTGACCTGAGCTTGGGTAAGGTTATGTAAGAAAGAAATATGAAATGTATTTGGGGCACATAAATGCCACTCATTTGGATTCTTTTTTCTTTCTAGAAAAAAAAAAAGTAATCCCCCCTCACGCTACTTGTGGCCAGCGCACGAGCTTGAGGGAGTACTCAAGTTGAAGACTTGGACACCTGTAACCAAAAGAACTAATGGAAGTTGGATATTCATGAACACAGACTCTCAACTCTCGAGTAAGGATATTTCACCAGTCGATAGTGTCTCAGCCTCATCAGTTTCCAATCCAGTACAGATGAGCAGTAGAATGAAAAAAACAGTTAGTGCCAAAAATGCCTCTACATACATATTTGATACTCAGTTATGATCAATGAGTTCTATTGGCAAGTCCTGGAAAAAGCCATAGGCAAATCGAAGAACGGTAGGAACTGTGAAGTGGACTCCCAATAACCTTTTTCATGATTCTTTGACTTCTAATGAAGCTTTCTGACTTCAAACTGCTACTGAATCAGAGTTGTTTCCCCCAATAGAATTTTGCTTCCTTTCTGCTAGAAGCGACCGGCACAGCAATTCAAGTTTCTCCTTCCGATTCCTCGTTTTCTCCAGTTGTTTCTTTAAGTGCTCGCGCTGCTCAGTCAACCGAAGAGTGTAAGTGATGATTTTTCTTTGTAATCCAGTGCAAACTCATTCAAGACCATTTACATGGAAAAATGAAAGGCTGCATAATGTCAACCAAATAAATGACACAGGGGACTCGAATCAGTCACAATACCAATGGGATCCTGACATGGTTCCCATCCCAACTGCATGTTTAGCAGTATTTAATGATGCCCCATGTGTCCCCGGTAAAGCTAAGCTAAGCTCATACTGCTTTAAAACTTGGCTTACCAGCAAAGCCCAAGAGAAAATGTATGCAGAGTGATATATCTTGCTGTTTGTTTGCACACTGATATGTGTCGAGCCAAAAACTCGAGCACATAACCTGTGTCTACAAGTCAAATCCTAAAAGGAAACAAGCTAATGCAACTAATTGCGATGCTTTTAAATTAAAAATATAAGAAGTTACTCGAGCACATAACCTGTGGCTATGAGTTAAATCCTAAAAGGAAACAAGCTAATGCAACTAATTGCGATGCTTTTAAATTAAAAATATGAGAAGTTACACAAATTTCAAAATTAATCATAAAAAAATTAATTTTTCAGTTTTTCTAGTCACCAAAAACAAGTTTCTGAATATTTTTCTGTTCTAATATCAAATAAGTGTATAAGAACTCATCTAACTTTGAATTGCAATTTCATCAGGCTTTAAATGCTAATAATTTATCATATTTAGATACTTGTTCATGAATTTATAATAATTTTTTTTTGTTAGTTTTCAGTTTGCAAATTTCCAAGTAATGACCAACAGAATTTTTTTAAGGTCAAATAATATGTAATTTAACAAAGTACTTTTAGTCAAGGTTTTGAGTACTAAAACATCTGGGTGATATCAAATCTGGCTGGTATACTGAGATTTCACTGAATTCCAGTTTCTGAAGTCTCAACCAACTATATTATGAATATTTTATTCAACTGAGATACTATATGTTGTCTTTGGTGATATCATCCCTTATATCTGCTATGCCGTCTGTGATATTTAAATATTTCTCGATTTATTAAATATTTTTCTTTATCTACGAGTAATTTTGGTTAATTTACTTAAGTTTTGTTCCTTAAAACGATCTCCACTTGAATTGAATAGACACACAGTAAAACAAATTGAATTCCAGAATTTTTATTAAATTCAATCATCTATGTACTACTTATAGTATAGCACAATAGATAAAAATGAAGAAATAAATAATCTCTTAGTGTCAATAACTAGCTATAATATTCCCAATCCTCCTTTTTTGTTGGGTACAACCCAGCCATGTCATAATTTGCTATATTATCTTAATGAGTAGTAGGTGAAAAGGTACATAGAAAGTGCCCTTTCTAGCCGGCTACATGGCCACACGCCCTTATGAGCCAGAGGTGCCAAATTGTGAAAGAGAAAGTTCAAGTATTAAATAATAAATGGGTCCCAAGGCTATATACTACATGCACAAAAAGGAACAGACTCAAAAATACAATGGCTATGGCCTATGAGCATGAATGATGATACTGTATTTATGACAAGCTACAACACATTAATTGCTAGTCTACCCTGAAATGCTCCAACAGGCTAGTGGTGATTCCAGGGAATCGTCAGGCTGCAACAGATGTCATATCCGCACAAGACCATACCCAAGGGATTTGAAACCTATTCTATCCTTGGGAAATGGCAGCATAATCCAGTGTTTAGGTTTGTTTTCAATTATGTCTTAACAGAGCATTTTGAGGAGGAGAAATAACTGACAAAAACAGAGCATATGATCAATAAGTGCAAGGATCTCCAGAAAAATATCCCTGGTACCAGGATGTCAACTTTAGCAAGTTCCCAAGTGGAAGAGGTTTTCAATGTTTTACAGATGGTGTAAATTAGGATATATCTCAAGAAAGTCAGTGGTTTTGTGGCAATTTTTCATATAAAATCAAACTCAGAATTATCTAACAATGAATATGTAGGTGAAGGGAGAGTAATTACAATTTGAACCATGAAGATAACAGAGAAAAGATACTTGTGCAGCATTTTTTGACATTTAGAAAGAGATGCAAGGATTATATACTAAAAGATCATTTTTTTTTAATAAAATATCCTTGTAGAAGGCAATTTGATACCAAAAAAAAAAAAAAATGTAAGGAAAACCATACCTCCTCAACAAGTTCTATGAGAGAAATGTCTGATTTCTCACATTTGTTCTTCAAGAAGGTGTTCTCCTTTTTGAGTTCCTTTATCGATTTCGCCATCTAGGTTTACATCCATTACAAGCAGAATGGTAAATTACTTTGATAAATGCATCATGCCACTAAAGAAGTTGCAACAAAAACATACAACAACTATGAAAATGAATGGACTCAAGGATCAAGAAACAGAAACCTCAAAGGGATGATATACCTTCTCAATCTCTAGCTTGAATGTTTCAAAGACCTGGTTGCTTTTTACCAGAGCACCCTGCAAAGACATAATTAACATATGAGAGGTAGCACAAGTGGTATAGGATAGGCCCCTCTACAGATCGGATAACATGAAAACAAACTTGATGCAAAAACTCGTGAATAAGCCAAGTTTCTTTCAGTTCTGGGTTGTTGGTAAACCTAATGAATTGAGCAGATTGCATCCCTACTAGTACTGATTGGGATTTGAAATATCAGAAACCTTCCATGTTATTGTGAAGGAAAGAGAATGTCTCATGTTTATGGACAAGTGATTAATTGAGGGAAAGATTTATTTTTCCTCTCTTAGTTATTCTGTCTAATCTTGATATGCACCATCAACTAATACAATTTAGTGCCTAAGAAGCACCGATATGGAACGGGATATGAAAACAAAAACATTTTACTACATTACGAATAGTATATCAATTTTAGTCAACAAAATAAACACCAGTTCGAGGAAAAATAACAAATAATGTTCTAAAACAAAGACATTTTATCTCTCAAAGAAAAAAGTCCCAAAATATATTAATTCATTTGGAACACGTGTAACAATTAGAAAAAGGCATGCAGCCTAATATACATACAATGATACAAAGCATTTCCTTGTATGCTTTAATCAGAGACCACCTGGGTTCACTAGACTCATCGAGCTATGCAAAGACGTCTCTCTTAAGACAAAAGGGGGTCCATGACCCATATGACAAAAAAAGGCTTCAAACCAGCAGAAGGAGAAGAGCTACAAGCCTGCAACAATCTTTTCAATGATGCTAAAGTAGGTCTAACCATGATACAGCAGCAAAATACGCACAACGTTGAAGAGATGAAAAGGATCAGAGACTGCGAATCCAGCCCCAAACAGCAGTATCTTCCAGGTGGAAGAAGAAGAAGCAGCGTGGAGGTCTCAGTGGTGAGAAGAAGAAGAGAGTAAGAAGCATACGTCATACGCCAGTGGTGTGAAGGCTGATGGAGGTCTGGTGGAGCAGCTTCCTTCTCTCTCTCGGCTAGGGCTCAAACAGAATGCAAGATGGACATTGAATTGGGGATTTGGGTATTTTGTATTTTGGTGTTTTAAAATTTTCAAATTGCAAATTTGACCCATTTAATGTTTTAACAATAACAATTCAACGCCCTTCATGTCCATTGAAATAAAATTAAAAATTTTCAGGTGTCCAACACAAACAACACCCGAAATGGAGTGTCTGAGTTTCATAGCAATTTACAGTGTAAGAAATGAAATTTCAAGCTCTAGTATGCTTCTCTTATTTATTTTCTTTGGTAGATTGGCGGGCCAAAGCCCTGTGGAAGGGGGAGGGTGAGTCAAACTCATGACCACAATCATGAGGCGCCACTACCATTGGGCTAACCCCTCTCCTCAATACTCGTCTCTATTTTACAATATAAGAAACCATAATTCTCTTGACCCCAGGAGCGCTCCAAGAAATTTTAAACCCTGACCTATCTTAACTAAGGACTCCCAATTTAACAAGAACGATTATTTATATTAGCTATTCTATGTGACAGTTTTAGACTTCTTATAAAATCCACATGTTACATACATGTACATATTCATTTATATGGTGACGTGGACAACTTTTATGAGTATGTGTATTTGGGAGCTCAAGGGCCATCTAAATGAAAAGGGATTCTACTTTAAAATCATGTACATTTTCTCGGGCTGACCTATCTTATTCATAATGCACATTGTCCAAATTTTTTTACTTCAAAGATGATTGTATAGACCAATTCTCAATAAACAAGATGTCATTTTACCCTACAAACTTCCAAACAATCTTCATATCTTCTACCCTGATAGAAACCCCAAATTTTATTCTTTCTCAAGCTTTCTTCCAGCCAACCTTCCCTACCTTTTGTCACAGGAACTGTTAATTCCCTTATTTCTAAAACTACTTGTTCAGTTTTGGTAGATCTTCATGGTGCATCTTGCATGAAACTTTCTTTTAAAGCAATGAAATGCAGTTATAGGGTATTTAACCTCTACAGAATCGTACACCTGTGTCTTGGAAGTTGGAAGAGGTTTGCTTTCGCAATGTCACCTCTGTGAGTCAATTAATTCCTTACTTATGGGAGCATTATCAGGAAATGCATTAGTGGGAAGTGGTCCAACACCCCTTCCGTTCCAGCCCCAACTCAACTATCCATTCCTCTTTGGCTCCACAACACTAGGAAAAGGTTTTAATAAGCACAAAAGAAAGAAATCAATAACTGATCAGCAACCTCAAGTCATTTATAGAATAAAGACAAGCAAGAAAGTCAAAAACTGTCTACAAAATAAAAAATAGAGATCAATTTGATCAAATCTAGGAGATAATTGTTAATGTGACTCCATCTCACCAACCTCCATGTCTGCAGGTCTCAGTTAAGACATACTCATGTTTTCCACATTTCAGGTCCCGCATCATTCAAAAGGAGGAAAAGAAAAATAAGAATCATTCTGGTCCTAAAGGGTTCTCTCTCATGCATAAAGACTACCAAAAGAACTCTGGCCGTGTTCACTAAACAAGCCTGGAGATGTCTAGGTAAGTAGTTTCAAAACACAACCCATTTTATTCCTTTATTTATTTTTTTTTTTGGAGGTTTTCCCAAGTGAAAGTTTAGATCCCTGAAAGAAGAATCAGTAAAATTAATTTACTTGACCTTTCTCTTTTAAATATCATCTAGCAATATGTTCTTCAACCAAGAAGAGGAGAAATAATCCTTAATCTTACCCGGATTTCAACCAAATTAGGAAACTACTTAACCATATTAGAAATCGTGTTTCTTGGACTAGTACATTCATAAGTGTTCTTTTTTTACCCCCCTGATAAGTAAGAGATTTATACATATAGAAAGGCACCAGGGGGGTGCCACCCAATTATACAAAGAGAAAACCTATTCCAACTATACAACCACTTCAACCACAAGACTCTACAAAATCCAAAATTGGTTCAAGGATGGATTATCTCTACCCGAGAACCAATTGTACAATATGAACAAAATCCTACTCTTCAATCGGAATAAATATTCTTCTCTCCCATCAAAAGTCCTTCAATTGCATTCTCCCCAAATAATCCACATCAAGGCTAAAGGCACCAAAAATCAAGCCTCTTTCTTTCATCTTCCCGCTCTAGCCCCTCCCAAGAGTGAATCAGCTCCGCTACACCTCTAGGAAACATCCACTCCATGCCAAACATACAAAGAACCAATGATCAAAATACATTTTCATCCTATGTTACCTGGACTCGAGTACGGGTGTCGGGTGCGGGTACGTGTCCAAGTATCGGATTCATCTAATTCTCATGTCCAAAGACACTGGGACACGGCTGGATTTCATATTTTATAAATACTTCTTTTGTTTTTTATAAGGTAAAATAACATTTACAAGCTAGAATATAACATTTCATATATAAAATAGAAGTCCTACGATTAATTTTATAGTAAACTCAATTAGTTATATACCCTTGTTAGATGCATGTCCAACTACTGTCGAGTGTCAGATGTTAGGTGTTGAGTGTTAAGTGTCCGACACGGGTACTTCACGTATTTAGAAGAGTCTAGGTAACATAGTTGTCATCTTACAATGTATGAGGAGATGATTATCAGATTCCCCAAAATTCTTGCACACACAACACCAATTTACGTGATTTTTCCTCCTAATTAAGTTTTTTATAGTAAGAATCTGGGCATGTGTAGCGGTAAAAACAACAGACGCAATCTTTCACCTCTAGGAAATGAAGAATCGCTTTGACCCACCAAGGCTATGTAAAAAGATTTCACTTCAAAACCTTCGGATTTTGACCTTGTCCATCTCAAAACATCCTTTCCTTCTCCAATATGAGGATTATTATAAAAAGCACCCAAAAGACCCATTAACTCCACCTCTCGATCATTAAGATAGTGACGAAAAGCAACATCCCCAAGAACTTGGTTGCCTTCTATTTTAGATACTCTAACTGTAGCATCCTTATTAACTGCAATACTGGCAAGAGTATTACTTCAACACTTTTAAAATTTTAGCAACAAGCTTCCTAAGTTGCACTTATCAGAAAAAGAAGAAGGGGGGGGTGGGTGGGGGGTTGTGGAGAAAACAAGCGTCCACAGTTACACAATAAAAACCATTGGGATCCTTCTCTTTGGTGATCACACTTCATACAAACAAACTACTCAGATTAACAGCTTTCTGGAAGTAGTCCTCTCTATTTTCAATTATTTTCAGATTCAGATGAAACATTCTGCAAAACAGTGCTACGAGGAATTATATTTATGGAATGAAGTTAACCTGGAATTGTTGGAATTTTTCTCCATCAGCTGTTAACTGTAAACGCAGATTCTTTTCAGTTGCCAATAATTGTGACACCTGTTCTGCATATGACTTCATCTGGGATTGTTCCTGGAGCAATTTCTCCTCATGTTGCTGAATTTTCAAATCTGCAATTTGGAGTTCCAGTGTTTTCTGCTTCAACTGCACATACAAGTTCCTAAATGAAAATATATTCAAAACCTAGCAAAAGAATGCATCTCAAGTAACCACAGAGACCTACACAAGACATTATAAACGTGTGAAGAATGAATTACCTTCTGTGCATATTGCTGTTCAGAAAGAGCATACTGATCAGAAAGTTGCTTCAACTTGATTATTAACCTGAACTTGAATAATTTCTGTACATTAATATGGATACTTAAGGCGGTAACTTATAAAATTATGATCAAAACCATAATGAAAGACCGGTAAGCAGTAAATGAATGGCAGCTAGTGATCTCATAAAATTAACTTGAGAGATACGGAGCGAGGGAGGGAGGCAAGAGTGATGGCTGACAAATAAATGTGGCCTCCACCTGATTACCCCTAGAAGGATAGATAGGTATGAATGACATTCTGGCTTGAAATCAATTACATGTGGGGAAAAGGGGAAATTACATATGATTCATCTCTATTCGGTTACTGTAAGCAAAGTGAGATAGAAAGTGACACTCTTTGAAGGTTCACCCACCCTCACTCAGAGCCCACTTCTGCAATATCCATTTTCCCTTTGAGAAAACCGCAAGCAAAATCAACATAAAAAAGCATCTCTGTAAGGCACCAACTCATTTATGCCCCTCAGTGCTCTCTGCAACAACAGCCACCCACAAGTCCCCAGTATCGAGACAACTAAAACTTTCAAAGAAAAGGTCATATTCGATGCACAAGACTCCCGCTTTGCACCAGGGTCTGGGAGAGGTCGTAGGTAGGTACCCTTGCCCATTCTTTTTCGTGCAGAGCTGATTCCCATGACTCGAACCCGCGCCACAGCACTGGGGTACACGAGCAATTGCCATTGTCACGACCTCAAAATGACAACTTCCAACATATCAAAAAGAAAAAGAAAAAAGAAGTGATAGTTTTGAGTCAGCAAGAATTTTGTGAAATTAAAGCAGATGGATATCAATAGGCATGCTTCACATGCGGCTCAAAATAGATGAAACGAACATTTGAAATTCAAGTCTCAAAAGCAATCTGATGGGTATTCAGAAAACTTTTCCAGATGAGGCTAGAAAAAAAAATTGAAAGGCAGAAGGCGGTGGTTTAGCTCAGGTGATTTTGTAAAAGCAAGAAATGAAGATTGAGATGGAAGAAAGACAATTAAAGAAAGTGGGTGGCCTGGAGTGGTGAGAGAAGAGGAAATAAAGGGTAAGGATTATGATATATAAAATAAATGTCTTCCTTTATTGTCAAGAACTTCACTAGTATTAATATGTATCCTAGAATGGAATTCAAGGTTAAAAAAGGACCAGTTGTGATGACCTGATTAGAGCACCCCATTTGGGTGAAGCACACAATGATGAATTCAGAAATAACAAAGAATGCCCTTGTTTATTCTATTTCCTTTTGCTTTTCTTCTCTTTTTTTATGGGGTGCAGGTGTATGGAGTGATACCTTCAGCCGAGAGAGAGAGAGAGAGAGAGAGAGAGAGAGAGAGAGAGAGAGAGAGAGAGCTCTTAGGCATCGGATTGAATTTTTGGAGGCCAGAACTACAATGCACAGAGCAACCCAATAAAAGAAACAATAATAGCACTATTTACATCTGAATAGTGGAAACATAATAAATGCTTAACTTCCAATGATACTAAGAGCATTTCATTTGTCACAAAAAATTGAGTTATTTGTGTTTGATTCACTAGAATGGGCGCCAGTGTGGAACTGCTGGCCAACTCTGGGCCTCCCATGTCTGGTTTGGTTAAGAAAAGGCACAGTCCAGTGTTTTGGTTGGCTATCTGTCTTCCACTAATGTGGAGAAACGTCCACTCCACTCTTACAAATATGCTGCAAAAAGAGGCCTGATGATGATACCCTCTCTCTCTCCCTCAAACCACATACTGGACACCCAATCCAAGCCCACACATTCAAATCATAACAAACCATATCAATCTCTAGCCCCCAAAATCCAAACCCTTAACTCACTACATATGCTGCTTTGTTCTTTCTCTTTGGTTTTTGTTAAGCCACCAATTATCCCAAAAGCTTAAACTGTTAGAAAATGGGCCTAATAATGTATATCAAATTATCAAGCTATCTAATACTCCCCCTCACGTATGACCCCATCTCACACGTGGAGAGCAAACAGAAGAGCTAAACACGGTGCACCAACACATGCAGAATAGAGTACGCAACAATAAACATATCGGGGAAACAAACAGAGGTTATAAGACTTGAACCCAGGACCTCCTGGAACCAAACTTCTGATATCATGTTAAGTTACCAATTATCTCAAAAGCTTAAGTTGTTAGGAAATGGGCCCAACATGTACATCAAGCTATCAAACAGTTTTAACCTATTACATAAACTTACAATTACTCTTCTATTTAGTTAAAAGTGTACTAGAGACTTAGCTTTATTCACTTCCACATTTAACCAGCCAGACCAACCATTGGTACAAAATCAGTAAGCACTATCTCTTCCACAGCACTCTCTATAGAGCAACTGAACAATTGAAAGATAATCCATAGTGTACATACCAAATGGGGCTTTATAGCAGTAGGAATCCAAGCAAAAGCAATGCAGCCAAGTCAAGATGTCAACAAAATAAATCTCTTTTCTCAGCCAACTAAATGAAGTACAATGTTTCAACTTCTTGTTAAAAAAGGGAAAAAAATTCTTTCATACAAAGATGATGTCGTTGACCAAGAGAGAATGTCGGCAAACAATCTTTAGGGCCACAAAGTTTTATGCGCCATTCAACTCCACCTCTCATCCACGTAATCAGCAATGTATCACTATAACTTACGATATATTGTATTATTGACATTATCATGTAGCAAGAACAGAACAATAAAATAATTCGTCAGTCCTAATGGGTTCCCATAATCTTACATCTCATTCTCCTTCAGCTGAGACAGGCTTTCATCTTTTTGCTCTTCCAGCTTATTGCTTACTTCCTGCAACGAGAAGAAATTACCAAGATTGAAAAAATAATAAAGCACATTCACACACACACACACACACACACACACACCAAAGTTACTAATCCATGAAATAAAAAAATACAGAAAGAAAAATTAAACCATCACTTATCGCAGAAAAGAAAAGATGATGAATCACAGGGAAAGAGTGAGGATTTTGTATAGGGGCTTCGTGTTTCTTGTATTTCTTACTTGCTTTTCTTCTCTAGATGGTTAACAAGAAAAAATGCATTAGGAATAATTAACTGCGGCACAACTTTGAATAATGCCCAAAGTCCACCAAACACAATGAAAAGTTAAGAGCCTCGACCACAAGACATTCATAAGCAAGACATAGGTTCTAAAATCTGAGGATAATAACCTAGACCAAACGATGTAACTAACTCAAAATAGTGGTCCGGTGAGATTTGAAACTGAGGAAAATATGCTCTTTTGGCCTTCAAAACTATCACCAATTTAAGGAAAAAGAGGAGGGCCATAAAGCGTAGGTGGACAAGGAAGGAGAATGCAAACAGTAGATTAGCCTGACCAGAACATAATGTGGAGTCTCCATAGGCAAAAAAAGGAGTAACAAGCCTAGCCTTCAGGCCAGCAACACTCGAAAGGGAAGAAGAGTGATAAACGTGAAAAGATAAAAAAGCGAAGGGATGAAGAAGGATGTGACGTGAGGAAGAGAGAGTGCGAGGGCAGGCAACCTCATGTCCTTTCTGCTCAGTAAGGCATCTGACATTTTCTCCTACTAAACAGAACGCATGACATCTACCATGCAATTGTGAGAAAGATGTAGATTCTCAAACAAAAAGAGAAAGTCACAGGCACCTTAATGGCATCTTGGAACTTGTTTGATAGATCTAATCTCAAGTTTTTTCCCTCCGTTGATACTCTTTTGCATTCACCCTGCCAAAGAAGGAGAAAGACATCAAGGTCTCTACAAAAGAAAGTTGCAATAGATAACTGAAAGCAAATAGATCAAGGATCATAGCTATTATTTCCAAAATAAAATTTGCAAAAAGGCACATCATAAGAGACAAATAAAACTAAGTTTTTAATCTACCATTACCATTCAATAATAAAAAAATTATGGTACCAAAAATTGAACATGCTAAACAGGGTAAATTGTAATGTGAATCAAATTGCAGACGAATTAGTAATTTCATTCTACCTGTTCAATAAATTCCAAATAACTGAATCACAAACTATCAACTGTAAGGATGCAACAAAGACTGACTCAATCCAGACAATTATAACAAACTTTTCTAAGCAATAGGTATGCAAATAAACAAAAAAAAATGGCCAATTATTATTTCAAAGAACAGAATTTGAAAGCACGCCAAAGCCCAAAATAGTGTCAGTGTGTTTGGATAGCCTGATTCGGAGAGAGAAAAAAGGGACTCCCTCCTGCCTAATGACCTATCCAGGAGAGAATACGAGAGAAATGGAAGGGCCAAAGCCCCTCATAACACACCTTTCTAATATCTCCAAAAGTGGAGACATTTGGAGAGGAAAGGAAGGGTAGTTAGTAGTCGGCCATTTAGCCCCCGATTTTCAATACAAGTGATTGCCTTTTGTCACTTTTACTTGCATAATAAAAGTTCTTTTTCTCTTCTTTTCTCTCTTCCATCATTCATAAACAAGCTGGAAGGATACCACCATCTTCTTTTTCCTTTTCTTCCCTCTCCATTAATAGTCCCAATATTACAGTATCCTTGCATTTCTTTTCTCTCCTAATTTAAGTTACCCTTACTTTTGTTTCCTCCCCTGGTTTTCCAAATACTAAAAAAGTAATTTGCAGATCAACTAAAAGACTCAAGAAGAAAGACATACTGAAGGACCCTGGCCTGGAAGCTCCCCACGTCTTTCCAGGCCATCGCCGAACTTATTCAACCGAGATCTTGCCTATTCCTGCCTAAACCAACAGGAGAAATAGGGAAGTATGTACTTTGGTCCATGTGTCATTATTCAGTTTATCATTGGCAAACACTAGTTACTATAGAAAAACCAAGAGCCCAATCTCTTTAAGCACGATGCATTGGACACATGACCCAGAGGCATAAAAGGGGGCATAACAAGGACAAGACCAGAAACTTTCACCCTAAGAAACACAGATACTTCGTTAGAGAAGTCATACCCATGTCGGACACATATCGAACACCGACACGGGAGAGACACTCGCAGACATGTGTCGAACACTCCATTTTACGTGTCTAATTATTTATTTCTTTATTTTTACATCGCACACAGCTTAGACACGCGTGTCCTATTTTAAACACCTTAGGGACACGGCAGAGGCTCAACTATAAATTTTAAAATTAATTGTTGGATCAACAAAAAGAAGAAAAACAAGTATACTACTAATATTGGTGGTTCATTTGTTTTGTGTGTTTTTTATGAATTTTATATTAGATGATGATGTATAGTTCATAAAGTGTAACTTTATAGTATTATGTATTGATGAAATAACTTTTTTATTGTTAATCTGTTTGTTTACTTTATTATTTTTCATGAAATATAATTAAATAATTGTGAATGATTTGTTGCTGATAAAGTTAGTGAGATATGTTATTTTTTTTATTTAATTGGTGTTATCTTGTATATTTTTTACTTATTTTGTAAAATATTAATATATATGACATATAAAAAATTAAACATATATTCTTTTGTAGTGTCCTTATCGTGTCGTGTCCTATATTTTTTAAAAATTATTGTGTCGGTGTGTCCGACACTCGTGTCTGTGTTCGTGTCCATGTTTCTTAGCTTTCACCTGGCAAAAATTTAATTGATCACATCATCACAAATCTTTGAAATTTTTTTTATCGAACAACTTTGGACATTGAATCTTCCATCTTCCTTACTTTTTCATTTTTATAGAGCAACATAATAGTTCATGGCTTTAGGGATCCAAAGTCTGTATATCATAGGTGGGACCCATTGCACCAAGATACATGTTGTATTAAGTGTCAGATCAAAACTCTTCTGCTCTTACTTACTTTGCAAGTTGAGACAATTCCTTTCCGTCACATGTATCAGTCCAAAAAAACAGAGAAAAAAACAAAAAGGGAGAGGGAAAGCCAGTAGACCCTATATCAAATAATTTTCCTTCCTGCTGTTATCCCTATATACAAGCCAATCACAATCCCAAAAGCTAGAAAGAACACCAGAGCTCAATACTGTATATCAGTCTTTGGAGTCTAGACACTTTTGAGCCCAGTCACACTTTTTCTTTTTTTGGGTAGGTGAAGTTTTATTCAAAGAAAAGGCAGCAACAGAGATGTCACCCACATACAAGCACTAAGACAAAACCCAAAAGCCAAAAGCCAAAAAAGACACCATACACCTTGATGCTCCACTGACTCTACAAAATCCAAAAATGGCTTTGAGGACGGATACAAAGCTCCCGACTCCAAACTATACTAAATGGTCAAAAATTTGCTCTTCAACTTATAAATTGACACTCCCACGCCTTCAAAAGAACTCATGTTCCTTTCAACCCTAATGATCCACATCGTGCACGAAGAAGCCAAAACCCAAACTTTCCTCTTCCTCTTCCCCCTTCGTTCCAACTATGAACAAGATCCCTCACACTTCGAGGAAATACCCACAGCACCCCAAAAAGAGCTAAAATTAGCTCCAAAGTCCCCTAGTAATGTAGCAATGAATAAGGAGATGATTAATAGACTCCCCGTCTTACTTACACATACAATAGCAATTCACTAAAACACAGTTTCATTAATATAGCTCTACAGAAAGGCTTGACCTCAAAATAGCCAAATGTAGATCACATTCACCTCAAAGCATCCTCCCTTTCTCCAACCAGCCCCAACAAACAGCATCTCAAGAAGCTCCAACAAAGCTTCCACCTCCGAGTCTTGCAAGTTGCTACGAAAGATATGTCCCAAAAAATTTCTTGCCTATTCTTTCAAGGATAACCCACCATAGATTTCCTTATCCACCACAACCTTATAAAGTACCGAGAAAGCCATCTCTAAAGATGCCTCCTCACACCTAATGTGATGCCAAAATTTCACACTCTGACCATCCCCTACCACAAGTACACTGTAATTAAAAAACCCCACCATTCCTAATACCTTTCCACAAACCCTTCAAATGAGATAAAGATAACTCTGTAAAAGTCCAATCACCCCAAGAGCTACCACCCTCCTCCACAACCTTTTTTGCTCACAAGCGAAACGCCAAAGCCATTCCCCTAACAAAGCTTGATTAAAAATGCTCAATCTTCAAATGCCCAAACCGCCCTCCCTCAAAGGGTACAAACTGTATTCCAATCCACTATATGATACTTGAACTCCTCCCCTCACTGTCCTTCTCAAGCCTTTTTTCCACACCAGCAAGAATAGAGAACAAAGACATGAAGTAAGTGGGCAAACTTGGGAGGGTATTTTTTCATAAGCATGAGTCTCCACCCTTTAGATAAACATTGCCTTTTCCATCCTGCCAATCTTTTTCGAAATCTTTGTACCACCGAACCCATACCAACAGCCTTAAAAGACGAAGCCAGCAGAATACCCAAATAATTTGTAGGAACAACCCCTACTCTGCAACCAAGAATAGAAGCCAAACAAATGAACAATATCCATTTGTGTATGATGATATGCGTTCTCATTATAACCAAAGAAGGAATATACATAACAATCTTAGTGGTTTGGCACATTAATCGTGCTTTCATACTCAATTTAAACATTAGTTTATTCACTGGGAGGCCATTATAAGACTGAATCTTATAAGACTACATGGTACACTGGCATCTTAAGGTGCCTTAACACAGCTCAGTCCCTCTAAAATATATATTGACTAATTAGCAATGTCCATATATCTTAGGTTTCACCATCAAACAACTGATAAATTCAATAGGCATTTTTACCATACCACCTCGAGATGTTACAAATGAGACAAGTAATCAGAAGGTCTAAGGAAAAATCAACCAATTTCAAAGACAGAAATCAAGGTAAGCTTCACCTTTCCTAACAGTTGTGTTCTCCATTATCTATATCAGGATCACTTAGTGGAAGAATGGAAGTAATCATTTAAACTGAGTAATACAAAAAAGAAGAAATTCTTTTCTTTTTTTTTTTTCTTTTGGTGGTCATAACTCCACAAGCATTCTTTTTATATCCAAAATAGTTATGATCGTCTGCAGGAGGGAAGACATAAATAAATAAATAAAGAACATTACTACATGATCAGTTGAAGCAGATGTGACCGATAGAAAAGAAATACCATTAGCATTTTGTTCTGACGTTGCAACTCTCGACACAATGATTCAAGTTTATCTCGAACAGTGATGGCTACAAAAAGGGGTAATTGGATGTCAGAAGGAAAAAAGTACAAAACCATTATTTATTTATTTATTTTTTTTTTTGATAAGTATACAAAACCATTATTCAAAATGGATGAATCTAGCTTCTGGACAGTCAAGATAAATAAAGAGACATTAATTGGAAGTTAATGTGTGAAATATAAATGTGAGCTAACTTATCTCCTTGGAAACTTGCCTCATGTATTTCCCACAATTGGTTTAGTAAATTCAAAGTGTGTACTAATAACGTGTGCTGAAGTTATCAAGAAATACATCTACATTTTTCAGACAATCCTTACATTCTACCAGAGATTTCAGCACAACTTAAATATGTCACCTATCTGGAAGTGAAGCATATAATCTTTTCCAATGCTTGAAACTCACAATGTATATCCATCTATTACTTATCAAAGATTTTCCAGGTGAATAAGGTAAAAGAAAAAACATACTCCAACAGACAGCAACACATCAATCAACCACTGAACTTGACCAAATCTTTTCATGCCCTCATATTACTAAGCCTTAGAGCAATGTGAAGAAAGTTATCTGGCTAAGGTGAACTGAAAGGACAAAGTAAGTCATGTCCATGTATTCAGCGCATCATAGCTACATAACACGTCTAAAGATCATTTAATGAACTCCAACCATCTTGTGGTACGGTGGTACCAAATAAACTGAGGAATTCTGAAGAGCAAAATCATCATGTAAACAGATGGTAATGCATGCGTAACATGTTTCAACTATAGTAACCTAGTGGTGAAATTTGAGGGAAAAATGACATAAATGTCCTGTGGGAGTGATTGGTCCACAAAATGAGATATCTAATTGTTGTTTCAAGGAGTCTTTCTTCAGAAAAATAAACAATTTAGTACCAAATATAGGCTGCAAAATTGTAGTATTTTGGTAAGTGGCATCTAATGAAATGAACTCTTCAACTTCTCTATAATTTGCAAGTCAACATCATATGGATCTCTACAACAGCAATCATCAATCAAAATGACCAACATAAGTTTTTCCTCAATAAAGTTGCTTTTGCCATTTTTACCATAGTCAAATGCAGCTTGACAACACCATACATAAAAGACAAAAGGCTACTATGGGCCAAATAACTTTTTGATGGTTATAAAGCTTTCATTAGAAGCAACAAAAGATATGCATGTTTAAACATAACCAACAAAATGACCATAGTGTTTCAAGTGTAGGCATCGTTGATTGAAGAAAAGGATAGTAGCCTTCGGAATTCTTGATAAAATAAACTACCTGAGTCTCTTTCTGCAAGAACTTCTTGATATTTCAAAGTGAACTCTAGAAACTCCTTTTCAGATTTAAAGGTCCGCTTTGTGTTCTTACGTTTTACTTCAAAGGTTTCCTGACATAGAAAATTGTCCAACCATAAAGATATTTAACAAATATTGTGAGTAAGATCAGGAGTCAGCAGAAAACAGCATATGAAATATATCACAAAATAAATTCAAACTTTCCAACTGATGAAAAAGTCAACAGATTCATTTTGGCCTGTTACTTAACCATTGTCCATTGTAATTGTGGCAGAAAAACAAAACAAACGAAATCTAGATTTTAACACCTACTTCTGTGAAACAGATTTTATCAAACATGCTTAACAAAAGCAACCATAGTCAGATTCAATATATAGCATGCAAGTGGAAACGTTCTTCTCAAAGCAGAGAATCCCACAAGAATGTGTTGCACAAATGCTAATTATGTAATATCCAAACACTATCTCCAATTGAGAGGTTTTAAGATAGAGCCTGCTGACTTCATAAAAATCAATTATGTTGTGGCCAGACATTTTTCTGGATGCAGATGGAAAATTGTGTTTGTCTATGCCACTTACAGTGTCCAATAGGGAGACACTGAATGATCAGTTTACAGTAACAAGCAGGTTTAACATTTCTAAACCCACAAATGCCTTAACCAGATTCACCATGGAGCTTGTCCACCGAATCAAAAATTGTGCAAGAGTTGAATAGTGTGCTGTTCCCCTTTCTACAAGATAATAGACAACATATCATAACAATAATCAGAAGACAAAACAGCACTAATCAGTGATGGATCTCTTAGAAACTGACAGCTAAATATTTGAAGAAGGTCCAAAAATAACTGGAGTCACTGGACCATATAAATACGGACTCTCAAAAAAATCCCAAGAACTACAATCAATTCATTTAGAGTTAGTTGGAAGTAGAACTTAGGTCACTTCTAGTTGGATGACATGACAATAGTCCGGTGAATCAAAAGCATGATTTAACATAACATAATCAGAAATAACTCAAACATCCACATTCTCCAAGTTGAAATTGAATATTCTCCATCAAAGTACATATGCAAGAAGAGAGAAAAATTTAAGGAGAAAGCCGAGAGAGAAAAAAGATGTCTCTAATAGCATATGAATCCAAAATCTACTGCAATTGAAGTCTTATGATATTTTTTTTCGTTTAGGAAAGTCTTATGATATTACTAACTACTTTTCTGTTGTTTTCAGCACTCTCAGTTGAACATATCTCCTTCATGTGGACTGCTTGTGTGTCTAATCCTCCTTCAATTGCTGGCAAAAGATGAGGGAAGAAAAAGAAACACATGTCAGAAACTCAACAATTTACAGGATATATCTACTAAAAACTAACACTACCAGAAATTAAGGGAAGGTTGAAGTTGTTTCAACATATACAAGGCACTCAACACTATATTCCTTAAACTATTAACTGATTGAATGACTAATTATCCAACAGTGCAAATAGTACGAAATTGTATGACACCTGACTGGATGGGGAAAATAGTGTTAGACACATATAAATGGACAGCCAAAAGAAGGGGAAAAAAAGAAGAGAACAACTACATTATGGGCAACATGTTAACTGGCTATCAACATTCTAACCTCCCTGAATGCCCTCATTTCTCATTTTATCATTTCTTGTAACACCACTCATCCACCTCAACATTTTTATTTCAGCTACACATTTTTAGAACATATTGTTTCTTTATCATAATACGCCTCATAACTCTTGAGGATGTAAATGGTTAAAGTCACAACGTCCTCTCTAATAGCTTAAGCTTTTGGGACAATCTATAACTTAACATGGTATCAAAAGGTTATATCCAGTGCATAAGGTTCTCCCTTTATAGCAACGTCTAGGAGAGGTAATACTTAGGCAGCCTTACTCCCACTTTTTTGTGGAGAGACTGACTCCCGTAAGTAAAATATCATGTTCAAATCTCACCACCAACCCGATAATTTTATTTGTACATGTTTGGCCCACCTAAGGTGGAGAGGGTGACCACATGTGAAGAGCGTGTTAAGAATACAAATAATTAAGTTATACAGCTCTCTAATAGTGGGAAATGTGAGCTTATTCCAGTGGGGGAGGTGCAGAATATCCATAGTATGGCGTCATCCATGGGGTTCAAAGAGAGCTCGTTGCCATCGGTGTATCTGAGTCTTCCTCTAGGGTCTTGCTTTAAGGCGGTGGGTGTGTGGGATAGCATTGTTGAACGTTTTGAGAGGAGGTTAGCGGGTTGGAAGAGACAGTATCTATCCAAAGGGGGCAAAGTGAAGCTTATTAGGAGTACACTTTCTAGCTTGCCCACCTACTTCTTATCTTTATTTCCCATTCCTACTTCGGTGGAGAAAAGGCTGCAAAAGCTTCAGAGAAAACTTTTGTGGGGAGGTATGGGAGAAGAGTTCAAGTTCCATCTTGTTGGGTGGGATAAAGTTTGTTGCCCATTGGAGAGTGGGGGGCTTGGTATTCGCCAATTCTGGCAATTCAACCAAGCTTATATGCCAATGACGAAGGTCATATGTGGAGGAAGGCGATTGATTTGTTAGTATGGAATGGAGAATAGAGGTTGGACATCTAAGGAAGTAAGGGAGCCCTATGGGTCAAGCTTGTGGAAAGGGATTAGGAAAGGATGGTCAGAGTTTGCCAAGAATATCATTTTAAGGGTGGTTGATGGTCAAAAAGTTCAGTTTTCGCATGATATATGGTGTGGTGATATCCCGCTGTCGATGGCCTTCCCGGACTTGTTTGATATTGCGCGGGATAGCAATGCTCAGGTGGCAGATTACAAGAGTACTTCAAGTTCAGGGTCATCTGGAATACTATTTTCATGAGGACTGTGCAAGACTGGGAGATCCAATCTGTGAGTGGCTTTTTTCATGCAGCAGAGGTGACAAGGAATGGGGTAGATATGATGGAATGGGGTCATAAAGGAGGCAAATTCTCGGTCAAGTCTTTCTATCTGCAGCAGCAGCTAGGAGTCATTTTCCCTACAGAAGCATTTGGAAGACTGGGCCGCCTTCTAAGGTCGCGTTCTTTGTTTGGACTTTGGACAGCAGCTAGGGACTCCATTCTAACTATTGATAATTTGGTAAAAAGAGGTTACAAGCATATAATTAGGTGTTGGATGTGTTTTAGGGCCGAAGAGTCTGCAGATCACCTTCTTGTTCATTGTGAGGTTGCCCATTCTTTGCGCTCCCTTTTACTTGCCATTTTTGGGGTTCAATGGGTGATGCTAGCTTCAGTAAGCCAGCTGCTGAGAGGCTGGGATTCGGGGTGTAGGAAAAGGAGAAAGAAGAAAGCTTGGAGAGTTGCTCCGTTGAGCTTGATATGGTGTTTGTAGAGAGAGCGAAATAGACATATTTTTGAGTATATTTTGTCACCAGGTAATAGTATAAAGATAAGTCTTTTGCATAGTTTCAGTTTTTGGTGTAAAGGAAATTTTTGTGAATCCTCTCTTGCTTTTGTCGATTTCATTGATGAGCTCAATTTTCATGTTGAGCCTACCTGAAGTGAGTCTTTGTTTTGTACAGTGGTTGTGCACCTTTTGCGCTTTCTATAGTTAACATTTACTTATCAAAAAACAAAAAGCTTAAAATTTTGAGACAATCCTTGATCTAACATGGTATTTGAACTCTAATTCCATGAGATCCCGGGTTTAAGTCTTGTGGTATGTATTTGTTCCCCATTATGTTTGTGCACTCTGTTCTATGTGTGTTTGTACACCATGTTTGTGTTAATTTTTTTACCTTGCAAATGCGAGACGAGATTGCGCGTGAGGAGAGTGTTAAGATAGCTTGATATACAATAAATGAGTGGCCTCATTTCCTTATAGCTTAAGCTTTTAAATGAGGTAGTTGCTAACAATACAACATGGTCTTAGAGTAGGCAAAGTGATTGTGTTTGAACCCTATGGTCTACCTGATACTTATTGTATTTGCAAATGTTTTGCTCGCTTATGGTGGAGAGCTTGACCACATGTAAGGGACGTGTTGAGTCATACATATTTAAACTTTCACCCTCTCTAATAGCTTAAGATTTTAGATGAGTTTAAAATGATATCAGCTGTCACCGTGTTTCGAGTTCGAGCCGCAAAAAACAGTTGTCTAAAAGGGTAACATGGAGTTGAGTAAGAGCCATCTCAAACGTTGAAAAAGGCTATCTACCATAACAATGAAGCTACCTAGCATGAGAGTTGTTGGGAAAAGGGCTTCTTACGAGAGCAGGGCACTACCTAGAGAAGAGTAAGAGTTGTCCAACAGGCGACTTGTTGCCGAATTAAAAGCCATCTAGAGTAAGATTGGTTGAGGACGAAGGCTGCAGAAACGTGGTGATATATTACAGTTCTAAAGGGTTATAGGACTTGATCTCATATGCTCCTTTAGACTTGAGTCTTTAGACGTGTATTGGCTAGGTTCGTAACATTAAGTACAAAAGCAAGAAAAGGTCCTACATTCAAACCTCACCACCTATCTATTAATTATAATCCTTGCATATGTTTGTCCTAAAAAGCACGGACACGGACACATGTGTCCGACACAATAAATTTAAAAAAATGCAGGACACGACACAGCGGTGACACAGTAAAATTATATAATTTTTAATATTTTTATATGGCAATAAATTATTTTTTGTACATCTTTTTATTTGTTATTTATTTACTCATAAATAATGAAAATAGTACTGAAGTAATTTTAATTTAGAAAGTCTGTTATTTAGTTCTTTTGGGTTTATTTATTTTTTGATTGATCATCTTCCAATGTTACATCATTTAACAGCCTATTAAATTAGGCCTAAGAGATCATTTATGAAGAACAAAAAAATCTTTCAATTATCAAATAGCAGCCCATTAAATGGGCCAATTAGATATCAGGGTACAACATACATACACTACGCAAAAGAAAGAAGCGGCAGCTGCAGTCATGTGTACACAAAACAAAAAAAAAGCAAAGAAAAGAAAGAAAAAAAAAAAGAGCGTAGGGGCAAATTTGGAGGTAGAGGGGCAAAGACCAGGTAAGTCTTCTTCTTCTTCTTCTTCTTCTTCTTCTTCTTCTTCTTCTTCTTCTTCTTCTTCTCTGCTGTTGCTGCTGCCACTGCTGCTCCTCTTTTGCTGCCCCATCTGCTGCCCACGGACCCTTCTTCTTCTTTGACTATTCTGTTCTTGCTGCTGTGTCCCACAAGTGTCCGAAAATGGACACGCGTGTCCGGAGCGTGTTTGGGGCGTGTTCGGCAGAGAAAAAGTTTTAAAAAAGTCAAGACACGGGTCAACGCGTGTTCGACACGTGTCGGCGCGTGTCCATGTCCGACGCAGACATGCGAACGGTAGCCTTCCAGAAGTGTCCGTGCTTCCTAGTGTTTGCCCCACTCATAATGTGGAGCCTGGCTACACGTGACCGGATGTGTTGAGAACCTATATGCTTAAAGTGACATCCTCGCCAACCAACTATGTTGTTAGATAAGTTGGTTATCAACTTATTAACAATTTAAAAATAGTAGTCCTAGAAAACTTTCCATTCAACTTAATAGTAATCCTACAATCACACAACATTCCAGATGTACTCCTCCATTTCATCCATCCAACTCTAGTTCTATGGTCCGCATCCTCCTCAATCTCTCCTTTTTACGGCTAATTGGTCCAATATAACGAAAATGGTCGCTGTTAGGTTTCTCTTACCCGCAATTAAACTCTCTTTAGTCCTATTTCTGGTGTTGCCTCTCCAGAATTCTAGCTTAGAAGAAGCAGCTGAAAATGCAGGGCAATGCATTCTACACCATTGTGACAAGATGGAAAACTTTCAATTAAAAACTAAACAATGGAATGTAACTTCAACCACCTAGAAGTACAAGGAAACAGCTGTGTGGATAATTGGCCAAGAGACACAAAAGAGTGGTTATTACCATTATCTAAGCTCAATCATTCAGAAGAATAGAAAGATGCAGAGGTTGTTGCCAAAAAAAAAATATTTGTGGACTACCTTTTCGGATGTTGGCTAATCAGCCTTCACATAAAGTTAGAGAAAGTTTTCTAGAATAGAAATAAAGCCAGCAAAGCTTTATGCAGCATGTAGTGATGTGTGGTTGAGAAATAACACGTTCATAAATGAGCATAGTCAAATTACCGTGAAATTTTTTCAACACATGATTTGAAAATAAAGTTTATGATATATTCCTACTAAACAGAGACAACAACTAGGAAGTACATTATTCAACTACAAAAAATAGAAAACTGGAAAAGGAAGGCAATTAAGGTAAAGATAATAACCTTTCTCTGAACTTCGACATTTCTCTTGATCTTGTAGTTTTCCACAAGCCGAGCCTGCCAGTAGCTCAGCCGACTCCCCCCTCACTCCATCCCCAGGAACAGAATTCACTGCTTCAGGCATAATTGATGTGCATTCACTCAGCTCCAAACAGCCCGTGACTTCTCCTGTCTCACACAAAGCATCACAACCATCATTTTCAAATGATGCGACTGGAAAAGTTCTTGAATTCTCACTCTTTTCTGTTATTCCCTCGCTCGATTGAAGCTCATCCACTACTAAGTCGGGTCTCGAATCAAATTCTACTAACTTCTCCTCCTTATAATCAGTTAAGGGCTTTTCTTGCTCAGGTTTTGGTGTTGAAGGAGCCAATGGTTCGACAGAGCTATCGACAAACCCGTCAGGTAAAGAATGCGCCTCAGGAAGCTGATCCACATCCGGGTTCGCCATTTCACCTGCAGTGTCTGCACAAGCCCTCGAATTTATCAAACAATATCTCAGTATATAAATGCATATTACTAAATTAGTACACCTTTGCTGTCACTGGCCTCAATTACTATAGTACAAAAAAGTAAGATTCAAAGCTGCAACTTTCTTTTCCTTTCCTAAGTTTTCTCAGAAACTAGAACCAGCATTTGTGCGAAGAAAAGGCAGAATTAAAACCCTAGCAATCAAGTCCAAGAATCAACGTAAAACATACAAATTTACAGTCACTGACAACTAAAATCTCTATAGTCAGAAGTGACAGCGAATATGGTCGTGTTACGATCATGCATACATACATACATATATATATATATTGGCGTCGCTTACCAGGAAGTGTTGTGAAGGACGAACTTGATTCAGAGCACACAGTGAGAGAGAAGAGAGAGATGGAGTTGAAAAGGAACAAAAACCTAATTTCAGTTTACAAAACGCAAAAAAAATTAAATAAATGTTGAGAGAGAGGATGGATTTTCTTATAAGCTTTGATCTAACTTTTTTCGAGCTTTTGATTTTAGCAAATATAAAAGGAAAAATTAAAAATCAGTAAAGAGGTACGCTCAAATGAGATAATTTGTGATTACAAAAAAATAAAAAAAGAGAGAATTTGTGCTTATTGGACGCATAAAATACCAAGTTTTAATATTAAAAATATAGCTATACTAGATCTCTTCATTTAATAGTTAAAATTCAATTTTGTCTTAGGACTTCTGAAAAATAAACCCAACAGCAAGATTCTTTTATCATTTCCCAATAAAACATGGCTATTTTGATGATTTTAAAGCCATGAAAGAGTAAATGTTATACAAACTTAAAATTTATACAGAATTATGTGTCTAAGTGATAGTCTTTCACTTCATAACAAAACACTTATTATGATAACATTTAATTACAAAACGGTCATTGTTATTGTCATGGCCACTGCCACATTATTTTAGCACAATATTATGTATAAAAATTCTGTAAGAATAATATTTTCTGCTAAGAAATTAAGTAATTATCTATGGTAACCGTTACATTACTTGATCATGCTTATGTAGTGTGACATTACATTCAAATTGCGACGTGTGTGAAATTATTTGCATAGTGAGAATTTTAAAGTTGGAAACCCATTATACGATTGAGATAATGTTTATAATTTCTCAAATAGTATTGTCTCTCTCTATACATATAGCATCACATGAATAAACTCTCACACCGCATAAGCATTATGATGCGATGTGACTGGACAATTTCTACATGAAATGGCATATATTTATTAGAGCACATTGAAGTTAGGTTTGAGACTCCAACTCAACATGAATTTAATTTCAAATAAAAAATCTTAATAGCCTAAGCTAAACCAATTATATCACTTCTATATATTCTTATTAACTCATCAACCAAATGGATTATTTGATCATGAAATTAATATTTGTATTTGTTTCAATGGAAGATGGGAAGTGGGGGGAAGGTAGAGGGGAAGGAAGGTGGGAGATTTTTCAGTTTGGTTTGGTTGACAGGAGGGAGGGAAAAAAAAATTAGAAATGACACGTTTTCTCTTTGATGCACAATAACTCGTCCACTCCAAAATGGGCAAACAAGCAGAGCAAAAAAGAGGAAGAGGAAAGAAAGAATTGTGGGATGGGATATAAAAGGGATGAAGTGACTTTGTTTCCCTTTATTTTGCATAGAAAGTTTTCGGTTAAGATTATAATGATCAAATAACTTGAAACCTCATTTTTGTTTCCTCCTTTATTTTCCACTCAACCAAACAAACAGAAAGGAAATCCCCCAAATTCCTTCCCTCCTTCCTTACTATTTCCTTTTTCATTCTTTGTACTACACTAAATGTTTTGTGCGAAGGAAATGTAGAAGAGGTGAGGGATGGAAGGAAAAATCCCTTGTTTGGTTACAAGGATAAAGGGACGCAAGCCCACCAAATCTAATATGCCCAAAAAAGGAGGAAGGGAGGAAAACACACACACACACAGAGGCAAATTTCCCTGACAAAGGGAAATTTTTAACTTATTTCCCAGTCTGGGTGCGGTTTTAACTTTATTCTGCAGCTTAGGTTTGGTGCCTTTAGAAATGGCGTTTTTAATCTAAAAAGTGTTTTTACATTAATTTCTAGCCCTACGCCAAGAAAATACGAAAACAAAATATAAGAAGAATACCCCTTAAAAATGCCATTTCAAATGGCTTTTACAAGTTCAAAAAAACGCCATTTCAAATGACTTTTATATCAGAAAAAATAATTCTCCACCTGTTGAACTTTAACTTGCATAACTTCCAAACCACGACACCAATTGACGTACCATCAACTCCCACACGTCACTCATGTCACATTGGTGCCTCCCGTCAAGTTTCGCACTCCCCGGACCCTTCCTCCCCGTTTCGGTACCCCGACGCCCGAGTTGGCACAACTTCGAAAACCTAAGTATTGAAATTCTAAAACTTTGTATAACTTCCAAACCAAGACACTGATTGACGTGCCGTCAACTCCCACACGTTACTCGTGTCACACCGGTGCCTCCCATCAAGTTTCGCACTCCCCGGACCCTTCCTCCCTGTTTCGGTATCCCAATACCCGAGTTGGCACAACTCCGAAAACTTAAGTATTGAAAATTTAAAACTTTGCATAACTTCCAAACCGGGACATCGATTGACGTGTCGTCAACTCCCACACGTCACTCGTGTCACACCGGTGTCTCCCGTCAAGTTTCACACTCTCCGAACCCTTCCTCCCCATTTAGATACCCTGACGCCCGAGTTGGCACAACTCTGAAAACCTAAGTATTGAAATTCTAAAATTTTGCATAACTTTCAAACCGGGACACCGATTGATGTGCCGTCAACTCCCACACGTCACTCGCGTCACACCGGTGCCTCCCGTCAAGTTTCGCACTCCCCGGACCCTTCCTCCCTATTTTGGTACCCCAACGCTAGAGTTGGCATAACTCCGAAAACCTAAGTATTGATATTCTAAAACTTTTCATAACTTCTAAACTGGGACACCGATTGACATGCCGCCAACTCCCACACGTCACTCGTGTCACACCGGTGCCTCCCATCAAGTTTCGCACTCCTCGGACCCTTCCTCCTCATTTTGGTACCCTGACGCCCGAGTTGGCACAACTCTGAAAACCTAAGTATTGAAATTCTAAAACTTTGCATAACTTCCAAACTGGAACACCGATTGTCGTGCCATCAACTCTCACACATCACTTGTGTTACACCGATGCCTCCCGTCAAGTTTCACACTCCCCAGACCCTTCCTCCCCGTTTTGGTACCCCGACGCCTGAGTTGGCAAAACTTTGAAAACCTAAGTATTGAAATTCTAAAACTTTGCATAACTTTCAAACCGAGACATCGATTGGCGTGCCGTCAACTTTCACACGCCACTCATGTCACACCGGTGCCTCCCGTCAAGTTTCACACTCCCCAAACCCTTACTCCCCGTTTCGGTACCCCGACACCCAAGTTGGTACAACTTCGAAAATCTAAGTATTGAAATTCCAAAACTTTGCATAACTTTCAAACTGGGATACCGATTGACGTGCCGTCAACTCCCACATGTCACACTGTCGCCTCCCGTTAAGTTTCGCGCTACCCGGACCCTTCCTCCCTATTTTGTTACCCTGACACCCGAGTTGGCACAATTTCAAAAACCTAAGTATTGAAATTCTAAAACTTTGCATAACTTTCGAATTAGGACACCGGTCGACGTGTCGTCAACTCCCACACATCACTCGTGTCACACTGGTGCCTCCCATCAAGTTTCGTATTCCCCATACCCTTCCTCCCTGTTTCGGTACACCGACGCTCTAGTTGGCACAACTTTGAAAACAAAATGGCAAATATGACCCAAACTCACACATATTATATGAAAAAACTTATTTTTACATAATATTGAAGTACAAATGTTGACAAGTTTTATGGACTATGTTCATAGCAACATAGTGGTTTGCTAGCAACGCTAAAGGTAGTAGGTAGATAGTTTTGAAAGTTATCGTCACCTTCTTCTTCCGAGAAATCTGAAAGTTCTAGATCAGAAAGTAGTAATGGATCTTGAATAATTTCTAATATTCGTTACGTTGGATTAATACATTTTGTCTTTGCATACTCTGTAAAATGATATCTATCCAACCTTCGTTGGATTTGATCAATCTCGGGTTTGAGCGCTTTGAAGACCTTCTTGTTAGGTGATCTCCTGTTGAACATCTTTGTTAAACGGACCTTTAGGACACGGAGGCCATGCCAACTACAATACATCTCTTGTTTACAACGTTTATCAAACAGGTCTTTCCACGGCTCTTTGTATATGCATTGGTCGTCGGTGACCCCGGGGGGTGGATGTAAGGATGCCTCGCCGATAAATATGTGGCTGACCGGACCCGTAGTATCGTGCATTAGGATATGTTTGTTAAGAAAGCAACGTTTGCGGCCATACCATTTGTTACTGACTGAGTCTGTGTATGTACACACAGCATGGATGGCTGAGGATTGGTTTTGAACCGTCTCGTTGCTTGGAACTGAACGACTAGACAATGCCCCAAATAATCCTTTTCACTTCGGCATCTTTATAAGTATGGTTTAGCACTTCTTCACATCTTCAGACAACGTATACATAGCCAATACAGTACAGTGCATGAGTAAAGGGTTCACGTGAATTCATTGGGTTGTGTGCAGCATCTGCCTTCACGTTAACGGTCAAGAACAAGGCAGGCTTTATTGACTGTATTATTGACGGTTTCAGAAAAGATAATCAACACGTGAAAATGATCCTGAAGTGGCTATTCACGTGAAGTGTGGACCCAGGAATGCTTTATTGACTGTATTATTGACCAGCTATTGGCATTCCTATGAACCTAGTGAGAACCCGTCAGCTGAGATAAACAAGGGATGCTGACATGGCTTCTACCAGTTGCACTTTCTGAACGAGAAAGCAGCACAAGTAAGCAAGGGACGCTGACATGGCTCCTCCCAGTGGCACGTTGTGAAGGAGAAAGCAGCACTGGTAAGCAAGGGACGCTGACATGGCTCCTCCCAGTGGCGCTTTGTGAAGGAGAAAGCAGCACAGGTAAGTAAGGGACGTTGACATGGCTCCTCCCAGTGGCGCTTTGTGAAAGAGAAAGTAGCAAAGGTAAGCATGCGACGCTGACATGACTCCTCCTAGTGGTGCTTTGTGAAGGAGAAAGCAACATAGGTAAGCAAGCGACGCTGACATGACTCCTCCCAGTGGCGCTTTGTGAAGGAGAAAGCAGCACAGGTAAACCTGCAATGCTGATATGACTCCTCCCAGTGGCGCTTTGTGAAGGAGAAAACAGCACAGGTAAGTAAGCAACGCTGACATGACTCCTCCTAGTGGCGCTTTGTGAAGGAGAAAGCAACATAGGTAAACAAGCAACGCTGACATGACTCCTCCAAATGGTGCTTTGTGAAGGAAAAAGCAGCATAGGTAAGCAAAGGGCGCCGACAAGGCTTACCCCAGTGGCGAAGGAGCAAACCCAATTTCCCAAGACCTCCCATTCCAAGACATCCAATGATGGACACCCCCCATTTCTGCAGGATCGGCATTAATAAATGTTCTTTAGTCCGACAAATTATCCAACGATGGGCAACCCCCATACGTCTCTACTCAGGAGTAACCCTCACGACATAGTCAAACCCCTTTGTTTCCATTACCCGAGCCACCTTTTCCCTATTTATACTTTAATATCAGGCTACCTCCCCTGACAATGTTGCTTTTTTAAGGGATTAGTGACCGCGTGAGACAAGACAACTTATGTTTTACTGCAAAGGGACCAGTCATGGGTTAGTGTGATTCACGTGAATAAATTCCTGACAATCACGTGAATTCATGAAGCCTTGTGAATTCATCAAGCCTTCACATAATTACTTAAACTCACGGGTTGAATTCGTACCAAGTCACAGGTTGATTGTATAAATTTTCATACAATCAACTACAGAAACAGTAATATTTTATAAAATAACATGATCATACAAAGGCCATATAAAAGATGAACTATACTTTATATATGTTGCAACAATTTTTTTTACAACAGACAATACAAAATGAAAAACTAAATACCCTAATTACTATACATGACCTCCACAAAAAGTTTCCATAAAAAACTCCACAATAACAAATGGACCTCCCAAAAAAGTTTCTATAACAAACTCCACAAAAATAAATGGAAAACTAAATACCCTAACTACTATACATGACCTCATGTACCACACGGGGGTGGCCTCTTATCTCTCCTCGACCTACGGACATATACACGTGGTATCAATGGCTGCGACTGTGCCTCTACCTGTATGATCTGTGAATTATCATGTAAGTCATCAATTGTCGTGCCGCTGGACTGTAACCTAATCAGCATCCTCTTGAAGCACCTGGAATGTGTCATGGAGCCAACCGAGCCTGAGGCGACCCTTTTTGAACTGATCTGCGGCAGGGGCGATGTCCAATAACCATACACAAAGCTCCTGGCAGTCAACTACTGTAGTAGGCAGGTGTTGTCGTATAATGGCGTCCCCGTCAATAGGTAGTCCTAACAGAATGGAGACATCTTGTAAAGTGATGGTGGCCTCGCCTATAGGCAAATGGAACATATGCGTCTCCTCTCGCCAATGCTCTACTAAAGCGGTAATCAAGCTGTGGTCCAAACGGATGGGCCTAAGTCTGTAGACATCGTAAAAACCAGCCTATACTACATACTGCAACACGCGCAGGTCTAACTGCACATCATACGAATGGGAGGCACCGCGTCTGCACTGTAGAGCCTCCGTACCCCATGCCACAATTAGAGTATAAAGTCAAAGGCCTCAATGTTAAAAACTTAAAAATGCGTTTGTAAGTAAATATAATATGTTAATTGATGTACCCCATGGTCCCATATGTACAACGAGCGATGATGGGCCTGCAACGCCAACACCGTGGTCTCGATTGGCCCTGGCAATCCTATCTCCATGGCCCCTGCATTATGACATGCGTTAGCACATGTGTATCATATGATTGTCCACAACAAAGCAAAGCAATAATGTAAAGTGTCTACATTGTCTACAAAATTAGGTAAAGCTAATGAATAAATAAAGTATGACACGGAGAAGACTAGTCGCTGCAGGCCATGTGAATGATTTGACTACTCTCAGCTTAGTTATTGTCACTACCACTATTCAATATAGGATGTGAAGGCATGGATTGCCCTTTGTAGTTAAAAATAATGTGAAGTGTCTACATGCAACATTTATGACAAGTCCATGCAATATTTAGTAATATAATTATGACAGAAGTCAATAGCTACAGAAGTCATTGGCTTGAAAAATTATTACAAGTCTATGCAACATTTAGTAATATAATTAAGTTAACATACAGATAGAACTATCCATTATCTGAATTCCAAATACAATATAAGTTTTTACTAACTAGCTAATTGTCCTTGCAATACATAAGTCAGGCACTTCGGTTTGGAAATTTATACCTATCATGGTCTTGTTGCTTGCAAATGCCATAATTATTGGTTTAACGTCTTCTAAAGACGTCTATCTCATTCTCAATTCGTTTATGTTTTGGTCGACGGGAGTGGCTTCTCATCGACGGGTGGGATCTGGAATGACCTTAGGACCATTGCATAAAGACCAATAATGCTCGTGCACCATCGGTTGGAAATTTGATTCGTACACGTGACCATAAACATCGAGGTTATACTGAGGAGCAATTAAGCCCCATGGTTGTCTGCCTGTTTTCGCACACACTGCCAGTATGTGCAAACAAGGATAATGATAGATGACCCATTTTTTGCAGTCACACGAGGGAGGATTCAGAGTCACTGGATGTCTGTTGTTCCCTTTCGTGCCTACTGGATTTGTAATAACCTCAGCGGGACCCTAAGCCCTGCAATTGGAATATAATCACATGGCGGTTGTAATAGACATTGACGCTTATACAAATATATCAATACTCGATATGAATTAAAAACACTGTATAAATTATGTGACATTACCAAGTAAAGACATTAACGCGATGCATTACCGATCGAGCTTGATAAGATTCTATTTTCTTTTGCACTTTGGATGTGTACCTCAACCCATTCTCTACGGCATGACCAATTTGTAATCGTTGCTTGGTGAAAGTTGCCACCAAATGGTAGAAAGTAATCTGAACACATGCAGTTATAGGCAAGTCTCGTCTTAAGACATTATTATAACATTCTGAATCGTTGGTGGTTAAAACTCCCCAACGATAACATTCGTCATGCGCCAATATCCACTTTCTGGGGTCCTCCTTGCACAGGTCACGAAATGCTTTTGCCGCCGACTTCGTTTGTAAATTTTTTATTCCATCCATTGCCTGGTCGAACTTGCGCACTTGACAGGCAGTTCCAGCTTTCCATATAAGATCCTTAACTTTAGCGTTGTTGAACTTTTTTTGGTAATTATTTTTAAAGTACCTAAGGCAATATCGATGGATTCTAGCTGGCTGCCCGTCTCGTGCTCTTTCCCAGTAATCTTTTACCGCACTCAATATAGTTGCATGCCGATCAGAAATCAATGTGATCCCCTCTTTTCCTGGCACAATAACATGCCTGACATGGTAGATAAACCACGACCAATCATGATACTTTTTCGAATCAACTACAATGAAGGCTAAAGGAAAAATGTGGTTGGCAATAGTTTTGGCCACACCAATCAACAACACTCCAGTATATTTTCCATAAAGGTGGGTACCATCGATACATATCGCTGGCGAGCAGTGGTTGAAACCCTCAATGCATAGTCAGAATGCCCAAAAAATTATGTCAAGCGCGACATTGGTTGACATTCCAATGTCACGTGTTTCCAAAATCACAGCTATGCCCGAGTTCCTAAATTGCAACGTTCTCACGTACCTTGGTAGCTTTTTATAGGAATCATCCCAATCCCAGAAAACTATCTCAATGACTTTTGTTCTTCCAAGCCAAGCTTTTTTGTACGATGCTGTGAAACCTGCCTTATTTTTTACACTCTCCACTATGGAAGCTATCTTCCATCCAGGGTCTTCCTGTACACGACAATAAACAAAAACTTTAAATTTCACTAAATTATACCATTACTGAATAATATCAAAACATCTTACTTTCAGTTTACAATACATACGAACTTACCGCTACTTGTGTCTTAATTATGTGTGCAATGAATGTCGAATTAAGGTTGTGGTGATCCAAACTCTCCATCTCATGTAAACATGTCTGAGGCCCCGGGTATTTCGTGAACTCAAAGAAAGTATGTTTTTTCTTCAAATAAGCACGCAGTTTCTAAGGGCAATCGTGAATGCACCTGGTGCTCCAAACCTTTTTATTTGTTTCCACAATATAATAATGTTTGTTCCTCTTTACGTGATACCAATTACATGCATGGATCACTATATCTTTATCTTTGAAAAACCATCCCTTTTGCAAACTCTGGATTAGAATCTGACCATGTTGGACCGCGTTGGTATAAGTCTCGATTAGCTACAAAATGATCTACCCCATCCGGGTTTGTAAAAAAGGGCACTGGCGTATCATTCAATTCAAGAACATTGACTTATTCTTGCCCATCGTCATCAGAGTCGTCATTATCATCATTTATCAGTAAAACATCAATATCTTCCTCTTCTTTATCGGATTGAACAATACCTACATCTTCATCTTCAGCTACCCGTCTACCAATGTCATCAAGGCCCATAAATCATTTTACAGGATCCATACTTACACTAAGACCTCCCACCTCTACGCACCCCTCTTGCCTCGAAGCATATTGTGGGTGATGTCTGGGTGGACTTTAAAAGTCATGTAATTGTTCAACATTACTCATTACTCCGACGCTGTGAGTAATCCTTGTATGGGGTGAAAATGTTAGACATTTGTTGCCCCGGCGCATCGTCTGGGAAAACGATTTGACTACTCTGTCCAACTGTAAGCATATTAGTAAATGTCCCCAAGGCCGACACATCACCCCTCCTGTCAAGATTTCACCGTAGGACTGGACATCTCCCCAGTTGACAGCTTGACGATCGATACTGGTGGTCATTGTGCTCTCCTCCTTCACAACGTAAATCTCAACACAATACAAGTCAGGAAATTTGGAAGGCAGATTTAAGATAGTTTGCAATGTCTTGTCGTCCTTCACCGACAACTTCTTATATATCAATACTTCTCTATTTCGTCTCAAAGGGTATTTATATATGAATTTTATATTTGCATGTTCTCCTTACTCATCCATCATAGGAATGATTATGTCCCACAACCCACCAAGTGAGATTCCTAGTTCTACATCATAACATGCACTACCCTCTCTATCATAGGTTATACATTCTCTGTGATCTCATATTATCTTCCCCCTCCTCCTAATAAAACATTACCTTTGTCGTCATGCTTTTGATAATTTCAAAATGAACCTTGTTGAACCTATAACACAATACTTAAACAATAATTTTTAATTGCAGCTCACCTAGGTATAAGCACATAAACAATGTTAAAATAATATTTAACTACTATAATTTTCTTTTTACAAATCATGTAAACAATGTCACAATAATATATAACTACGATAATTATTTTTTTACAAATTCAAGGATTACCATTTTATATTTATTACATAAATGCATTGCTTGCTAAAAAAAAAAAAAATTTCTTCAATTTGTTGTAAAGATGTTTAATGATGAACAATTTTTTTTTTTTTTTTTTTGCATTTATGTGATCTGCACACATAAACAATTGTCAAGATTTTTTAAGAACCTAAACATTTTTTTTTTTGTTTTCAAATATAATTTAAACAATAATAGTCAATAACAGTCGGATTCGCAAGGTGTGGGAGGTCATTTGTGCAAAGATAGCTATTGTTTTATCTCTTTTTCTATAACAGGAAGAAGAATTAGGTTCAATAAAGGTAATGAACCATTAGAAACTCATAAAAAAGCTTTAAACAGTTAGTTGGGGAAAGGGTTCTTAAGAATTGTCAAATTCTACTAGTAATAGTGATGAAAAAAAGGAAGTACCAGTGATGATATCAATAAAAACAAAAAAGGTAGGTAATGTAATAACAAAGAATGAGAATAAGTGACTCACCCATGTTCCATTTTCACTTCACTGGTCTATCCTCTTATTTCTCGGATATTCTAATAAATTCAAGATTCTACTCTATTCTTAAATAACTTAACAAATATTCCTAATAGGTGTCAAAATAACTCATGCTTCTTGTCCGTTCAAATCCGATAATGCTTTTTCTTTCGGTTTGCCGATCCACGAGAAAGTCACTGAACAAAACTCAAAATCTGAAAATATGATTAAGGGCCAAAGCTTGCTGGGTTAGGAGGAATGGGAAGGGAGAGAAAGAGATCAATACAAGCTGGCATCACTTACATAATTGCTTTTTCCACAAGTGGAAATCAACTACTCAAGAAAGAACTTACAAAAAGGGGAGAAAATTTTCATAACAACTCTGACGGATAGTAATGGATGAAGGTCTTCTACAGATGATGTTCATTTACAAAGCACTATCATTGCACAATTTAGAACTTAAGTTGATTAGATTCATTTTTCGTACACCCATTTCAGGAGCTACTAGAACACAATGAATGAACATTATTGTTGAGTACTTCCTGATGACATATAATAATAAATGTATATATACAAATGATAATAACATGTTGAGTACAAATGTATACAACTATAATTATATGTATAAATATATATATACAAATGACAATAGGTAATATAATGTTTGTCCTAAATATATATATACAAATCTACTATATATATATGTATATATACATACCTGTATATATATGTACTTCCATGTATTATTAATCCTAAAACTATTACAAGGGTTCATGCTGAGTCAATTCAATGCAGATGAGACAAGCTTGGGATTTCTTAATTGATTTGGAGCCATTTTCATGCAATCTAGTCTTTAATTTCCGTTATACTAGCCCATCCAAATGCAGTATGGGACTGGATTATCCTTGGAGCAATCAATCCAAACTCAATATAATGTATGCTTAGGGGTATTTGGGCATAACTTATTTTGTTAGCTTATGACTTATTTTTGAAAAGTTATTTGGCTCACCCTTAAAAAAGTCATTTAAAAAAGTTGTTTATCAAACTTCTACTTAAAAATGTCACTTATAAATTTTACACAATTTTACAAAAAGTTACTTAAAAAAATCACTTTTAAAAATAGTTTATAGCTTATGACTTTTAAGCTACCATTCCAAACACCCCTAAGGCCCCAAATTCTATATCCTAGTACAAATTATCATAAGTTTTAACAATATCCCCTTATCCCATTTATGAATCAGATTTGGCCAAAACTCAGTATACACCATTTTTTAAAATAAAACTTGGCCAAACTCGATCCAAACTCAGTATGATCTATAGGCCGCCACATAATTGGCTTCGTCATCCTAATTGAGATTTCATCTATTGTTTGTTGAGATTTATTACCAAACCAGAGTGGTTTGGAAATTGATTTCCCAAACCCAAGCGGGAAAAGCCAAAACAGCTTTCATGGCAGCCTTGACAAACCATAAATAGCTAACTCACACATTCGCAAAGTATACAATATAAATATATATGTTTTAGCAACTTGTTACCTTCCCTCCCTCTATTTAGGGCCCGTTTAAAAATAATTTTTTTCTTATTAAATAAACTGCTTAAAAAATATAAATAATAAATTAACTTAAAAAAAAACTTAGTTGAAGTGTTTGGTATTAACTTAAAATTTTTTTGCCTTTATTATATAAACATAATAAAAGGACCCTCAAAATAAATTAAATTACATATTTGTGATGTTATGTAAAGCTAAACAAAATTTCAACATTAATTATAGTATACTAATTTATTTTTAAAATTTCCACTACAGTACAATTAGCAAAAAAAAGCTTCAAAATTTTTTATTTTTTGCTTTTTGGATGGTAGCCTAAAATAAGGAAAAAAAAATAAATAAAAGCTAACTTATTATAAGCTAAAAAAGCTTGCTACCAAGCACTAAATACTTACTTTAAACAAAAAGCTAAAAAACACTCAAAATAAACGGTTCTCAAACAGGCCCTTAGTTACATCACAGCTTTATTAGTTTTCTTAACCAACATATCTAAAATTAGTGAACACTGCAACTTGCACACAACTGTCCAAACAACATCATATGAAACCATATTCCTCCCCCATTTTTCTCCCCTTTCTTTTCACCATATCATTGGAGAATTCAGACTCATTTCTTACCATCCAAGCAACATCTGATCTGCGCCACTCCGAATATCACATAACAAAATTTCACTCATCCCAGGGGAAAACAAAGGATTGGTGTGGGACAGCCTATTCTTCATGAAGAAATCAGCAAATGAGGTGACTGGAATACAATACTAGAACAGGGCAGGATGCTAGAACATCTTTGCATTCCTTTCATTGTGCCGGTTCCGCCATAAGAAGTCTAGACCCTGAAAGTAAATTGGCCACACAAGGATCACCCAATTATCAAACCCACCTCTGCTGGACCTGTCATCAACAAATACCTTGTAATTTGTTAGGCCCTTATCAAACCAACCTATGCTGCACCTGTCATCGACAAAGATTTTATGTTCACTGCTTTTTAATCAAAGCCAATACCATGAGAATAGAAAAGTAAACTGACATAATCAAATTATGAATCCAGGTATTACAGATAAATTGAGAAACTGAGTCGAACTGCAACAAACTTTTTTTAGGTCAAGAATTGGAACAAACTGAAAAATGGCAAATTGTGAGAGAACAGTGCAGACTACATCTCCATTTCATATAATGACCTAAAAGAGGGACACAATCCCATAATTACATCTGGCCTCACTTGCTCGATGGCCCATCCCGTTCACCCCCGTTGAGTTTTTACGCTTTCATGTCCAATTCACTATTAGATAAAACCGTAGCAGAAATCTGCACTTGTCCGAGAGAGCTCTAAACAGTGTAGTAAAACTCTAGGAAGGTTAAAGATCCTCAAAATGCAATATACCTGAAGCATGTTTCCTGGAATCAACCTGGGTAAATCTTCATCTCCTGTTTCCATTTTGTCCACAACCATCAAATCACTTATGTGAGTCCATTTGTAACTGAAAAACATAGGAAACAGAAGACAATTATGTTGGCAAAACAAGCCAATTTCTCACTCCTATTCAGATTCAATATAATAGAGTAGGAAATCCTATAGTTTTACCAGTAGTGAGAGTTTCAGCAAATCCAGAGGCCCCTCAAAAATTTCTCAAGAATTACAAAAGGTGATAGCATTGCCACCCCCAATGCCCACCGACTTACTAAATTGACAAAATACGTGTTGTTTATGAGTTGCCATCTCTTTCACGCAAGCTTCTCATGAACGCCAATGACATTGTTATATGCATTTTTTAAATCCTCAGCCTTCAATGCCAAATTCCAAAGATGAAAAATCCGGACAGTAAAAGTTTCCTTCATGAACTAAAGCAAAAGCGAAAAAGCATCAACCTGCAGGAAAACTCGAGACCTTTTATTTCTAGCTGAATCTTGGTGTGTTATCATTTACAAGATATCTGCACTTGCTTGTCAAACTGAACCAATTATAAAAAGGGCTGATATGAAAGTTACAAAGCTGGCACTTTGATCCAGATGTCAACAACATTGGGAGACTAATATTTCAACCTGAAACATCATTGGAGTACCAGAATCATTGCAGGTGTGGAGGCAATGTTGGACATGCAAACCTTCAAGACTGAAACCAAGTAATAAGGAAATGAATGGCACCTGACAAGAGGGAAAACATAGTGTTATAGACAGCACACAAAAAATGGGGAAATGAGAGTCAGGGTATATCTTTAACCAAAATATCCGGAGGGTCATGTTGAGGCTCACCTCGACGCGGGATGGTTTTAAAACACAGAGGAACATAAACTTGTGCAAGGTTATTGTGACAAAGTTGTGTTTCCCTTGAATTCAAAAGTGGATGCCTGTTTCGACATAGGTAATTCATTTGGAAGTTGTACCGAGCATGGCGAAAAGTAAACCATGGTTGAAAAGAAAACTTGCTAATGAGACAACAGTGAAGAAAAAAGTTGTTAAAGTATTATACTTTTATAATAACCCACGCAATCATTTTTTCTATAGCAGTAGTACCTATTAGTTCACTCTTTACTGTGTTAACAATTTTCACACATTTATTAAGTAAAGACCAAAGGCTCATTTGATTTGCCTTGAGTTACAATTTTCTCAGGAGGAGTAGTATGCCATAGCCGTGCTCATTAAACTTATATGGTCATAGTACAAATGTTAAGCTGTAAGCAACACTCTAATTGTCCATCCAATGATGTTATCTTAGGTTATCAATACATATTTTAATTGATTATGTCACTGTAACCATGACATGCAGATCTAATTATCAACTAATAATTTTCAGAAGCGAGTAATGCAATGCATTCATCTGCATTGAAGCAAGGTGCCAGTGTTGAAATTTTTTGCACAAGCAAATGTGCGCATGAGAGAGATACCTAGAAAAATTAAGCATTCTCTACCTTTTAGGATCATGCTATGACAGCAAGCTAAGAAAATCCAATAAGCATTGTCTTACTACTACAATATAGCAAAGTACCAATAAAACATGGTTCAGCAAATTGAAATAAATATACCATATATAACACAAGGTCAACAATGCTTACACAACCAAAAAAAGCAAAAAAAGAAACACTATAGGTCATGAAACTTTAGAATTAAAAAAGAAATATTAGTCACATCAGGTCAAACCACCAACAGAAGCAACCACAGAACTTTTGACTAAGGCTTGGCAGTAGCGAGGTTTCTAACTGGCTTGTCCTGTGAGTAGCAGGAATGCAAGCCTTTAAAAGCATTTTAAAGCCTTCAGATATGATCAGCAGTTTCTTTTTGTTTCTCACTTTTATAGTTTAGTTAACTACGCCACAACAGCCATTTGCTACCCCCTTGTTTTGCTTTAGTGAATAATGTTGAGTCAGTGCACATCAAATGATTAAAAACTATTTTCTTTTATCAGCATTGACATCATATCTAAAACATCCTGGGTATACAATTTAGTTTAGCTTCAGCAACTAATGATGATTTCCTTTTTAAATTGAACTTCGTGTAAAATTTAATTTCTTTATCATCCCAATAGCTTCCTTCTTAGCTAATAAAAAGACACAAGCATTTAATAAAACAGAAAGTCATTTCTTTCGAATTCATTGCATCTTTATTTATATAAAGTCGAAGCTCCTCATACTAGAGGCTATAATGTGGCGACTCTTCATAACAAAAACCATTCACTCCTCATTTCACATAAATTTCTCTCTCCTCCACTTGCTAACATGTTTTACCTTGTCACTTTGCCATCTTTCCATCTCTCCCACTCTCCATTTAATACATCTCTCTGTCTCTCCCACACAAAAATATATATATATATATATTAATGAGTAATCAGCCATAATCTGTATGTCACTAAGTTTCAAGATCTATTCTTTCTTTATATTAATTAAATTGCTCATCTATAGACAAATATAAAACCAAGCTATTCAAACAGTTTTCCAAACCTATGAAATAATTTACTTTTGTAGAATAACTAGTCTTAGAACCATGCGATATGCGGGATTTGGAGTAGTTTTTTTGGGTCCATTGTTTAATGGTAATGAATTTAAATAAAAACTACATATTATTTCTTCAGTCACTTTTTAAAATTTCTGTATAACTTAATTAAATGAGTTTTGTATGTGTCTATCTATAATCTATTGATGTTGATAGAAAATTCAATATTAGTATACTTAATTGTGTTTTTATCAAAAATTTCCCATAAATGCAAGGACTTCCTAATCTTCTCATCAAGCAACACAACATCAATACTAATCAATTCATTATTGGATTTATGGTTTAGCACATCCACATTCTACAAACCCTTAGGCTGAGTTTGTATCAAGGATTTGGCGATGAAAAATAAAAGGAAAAGGAAAAAGAAAGGGAAAAGAGAACAAAAATCTTCTTTTATGTTGTTCTATTTTCCCTCACCTTTTGTATTGAGGGAAAGGAAAGACAAACACATTTCATGTTGTTTGTCTATGTAGGCATATGAATATAGTAATTAATGCATGAACATACGTAAATTCAATATACCCTGTGATCATATAATATGTATATGTAAATAAACCAGTGAAACATCCAAGCACATGTAAAGAATACATGATTATGCATGTTCATGAATCTACAATAACCAATGAAACATGTAACCGCACGTATAAAATACATGAACTACTATAAATGCAGTAAACCACACAATTGTACTAATCTGTAAAAAAAATTACAAATTCTAGGGAAAAAAAATAACTCTCCAGTGATGTACATGAATTTACAATAAATGAACCAATGAAACATTCAACCTCACGCATAAAATACATGAACTACAATAAATGCAATCAACCACACAGTTGTAGTAATATGTAAAAAATTACAAAGTGCCAGGAAAAAAAATAACACCACAGTGAACCACTTGTCACAACCACAGCGATAGAGGCCTCCTTTTCTATATTGTATATAGATATAGATAGATAGATATAGTTTCCATAAAAATGTTCACAAATTTGAAAAACAAAATTCACCATTAAATTTTTTTTTTAGAAGTACAAAAGTCACCATTTAAGGAAGGATAAACATGATTTCACAAAATAAAAAAAAGCTCACACGATCTTAATACAATACATTTAAGTTGTCTGTTACAACCACTTTCCAAGAGAAGTTAAAAGTTTCTACAGAATAATAGCTGCAAAATACTTTCTTAAACATTTAAACATTTATCTTAAATAACTTAAGGACAACATTAAAAAGACATGCTAAATATTATAAGCTATGCTACAAGGGTCAAAATTTGTAAATAAAAGCATACAAGATGTAATTGATAATATGATAAACTATAGGGCAAAGCTGGAACAGTAATATATACTTTTAAAAAAAAAGGACTCCAATAATTATAGTTTGTTACAAAGGGCAAAGTAAGAAAAAATGATAAGCAATCGTAAGGGAGGACAAATCCCAACATGGTTATTCATATAAGGTAGTAAATTTGATACTAATTAACTACACCATAGCTAGGAAAGAACACCAACACCCCAGTGGTTCACATTCTGGAGCACATGGTTCGGAATAGTTGAATGTATATAAAACAAGCTTAGGAAAGAGCGTTTACATGATTAATTTGAATGTAAGAATACTTTGGAAGTGTGAGTAAAAATGCAATTTAACATATTATGTTTCCTTACATGTCTAATTTTTAATATAAAATACTCTCATATTTATTTGTACCTTGCATTATAATAATGCAATCTATTTATCTATAAGCCTACTAGTATCTTGCCATGTTGTTAAGTACGTTGTGTACCACACTCTCGTTTCGGTTCAGTGTACCAAAATGATCAGCAACGTTTGAGAAAACCAATGGGGCTATGTTAGAGTTTTTAATGTCTCACTGTAAGAATTTGAGATCTTGACATACTTGTATGTTGAGAATTGAGATTAAATTAACTGGGTTAAATAGTTAAGGTCATCATCAACGTAGTTCCACAAGCACCTACAAAATTTGTGTTGGCAGCATCATGATGCTTTGTGCAGCAATTAAGCTATCCACTTTACTAATTGGGATCCCAAGAATGTAGCAGTTTAGGTTTTAACGGTGCTTTTTGGATGGAACAAAAGCAACCAGCTTCAAGCAAGATCAATTACCTTCTAAACAATGTCACAATCTAGGAGAGATGTGGGCGCCTCGCAGACCGTGGCTGGCGAGGAAATGAGAAAGGGCCATGTGATCTTTTCCCATTAGTTGTCCCATTAGATCTGGCCTCATCATTCATACCTGGATGTAATGAAGCTGCCAATAAAGAAAACAATTAAGCAGAGCACAATCCAACCCCAGTAAAATTAACAAAGAAAAAATTATACAATTATCAGAAACCTCAAATGCGTGTGATAGTACAACCAAACAATGATGACAATTTCGAAATTCCAACCCTCCTTTAATTTTATATGTTTGGACACTATTGAGAAGACCATCTCATCCCCAAGCTGAAAGGCAAGAAAACTACAAGCTTGAGAAACCTCAAATGCATGTGATTGTACAACCAAACAAGGATGGTTCCTCAAAAACCTCTGGAACTCAATGGTATTTACAAGCTTGAGGCATCCATTATTTACCCCAAACCGGTTGCTGACACCAATTATGCCAAGGTTCACCAGAATCTCCTAGAAGAAAACATGGCATCCTATTACAGGCACCCCATTTTCCAGAAAAGAATATTAATTGTACAAACAATCCCAAAAAGCCTAGAGAACTTAACCATCATTTGACTTTTGTGACCATAAAACATAAACTACTTTTCAGCCCAAAATTGCACTATGCCTACCAATAGTGGGGTCACAACATCGCACATACACGGAACTGAGGTAGAACCTTTATCTCAACCAAGAGACATGTAAATAAAAAACCCCAAGATAAGAACAACCGTGACAAGCAGCAATGAGGTTTAATTTATGGTTCAGATATCAATTAAGGGTTCTTATGACATTGAGACAAATATTCTAAGGAAAACTCATCAATACACAACACAATATACATAATAAGAGGGAAATAACCAATTGGTCAATATTTTATGATGGAAAATCATTTACGGGTCAATACTACATAAAACGTCAAAATTCCTTAAATTCAATATATATATAAGATCCAGCTGTAGAAGGAAAGACATGATTAGCTGCACGCAGACATCTACCTTCATTTGTTTCACACCGGTTTACCAAATCCAGCCCATTTGAGGGTGAAGGCTTAGCATGAACACCAGCACCAACATTCCCACCACCTCTATTGCTGCCAAGCCCAAGAGAGGTCAAATTCTCACCAAAGAAACTATTTGATATCTGAGGGTTATTGCCCACATCAAACTGCCCTAATAGAGCAGGTGGCTGAGTTGGAATTAGACTTTGCAGATGGGGGTCAGCACAAACGGATGCTAGGGGATAACTAACCAGGCTATCATTTATTTCAGCATCAGAATAGGACACAGAAGAATCGACAACTTGTCTACCAGGATTCATACTGCAAGTTAATCTGTGACCCTCCATGGGCGTAGAAGAGGTAACTGAAGTGTACTCCAAATCAATTAAAGCATCTGAGACATCTCTATCTGTATGAAATAGTTGAAATTGGGAACCTCCTCGAGTACCCGAAGTAAATGGAGGGTGAGACATCTCAAAATCATTGCCGTTGCTGTTTAAGGGACCTAAAGAAAATTCCATACCAGCATCAAGAGCTGGGTCTTTCAAGTATGCATTGGAAATTCCAGGAGGAGCATAAAAAGTATGCCCACCATTATTACCTGCTCCAGTCCTGGAGATAGTTTCAAAAGAAGTCAAATTGGCATTCTCTTCTTCTGAATCACTGAGAACAATGACATCCAGATCATCCCCTAGTGATGCACAAGTGTTATCGTTCATGGTAATTTCATGGCCATTGTTGGCAGAGTTATCAAAATTCCCAATGCCATCCCGAGTGACACTCTGGTCTCCATCATCTCTATGGCTTTCATAGGAGCTGCTTCTCATTGTAACAACTTTTTGGCTGTAATTTTCAAAATATACATCCGGTCGATTCCTGGAAGAAAGGGTCTGCATTTCCCAAGGTTTGCAAACTTGTTTGATACTTATATCTCCTACAATATGTTCCTTTCTCATCTGCCTTGTGGCTACTGAGTTGGAGCCTTCGATTATGGAAACACACATTGATCCATCTGGGTGGTGCCACTGTTCACGATTTTTTAATTGATATCCATTCTTTACGCGCCAAGAGCCATCAGGTTTCACATCAATCTCTGTTACATCTTCTCCACAGTCCTGCATCTGTTCCATCAGATTTAAAAAATGTACAGATATTACTGTTTCCATAAATTCCATAAGAACACTGCATAAACCAAAACTCATTCAAGAGATCTACCATTGGCTATACCATATTTGTGATGCAATTAAAATAACGGTCAATGATAATGTCTTCCAAGGAGTAGTTCTTCAGGCAAATGGGACATTGCCACTGCAACCAGAAGGACATTGCTTACTAATGAATATTTAGTAACTGGGTTGAGGAAAAAAATTATAAAATATCTTGATCACTTGCCTTTCTGGAGCGTTGGTTTAGCTGAACAAAAGTTTCAAGATCAAAACAAGCCATGTGTGCACATGGCCTGAATCTACCAGCAATCTTGATTCTAGAGCCACTCATCTATCATTTACATGTGGAAATGAACAAATTGACAGATTCATTAATAAACTGTATTTGAGACAAACAAATCAATGTCAAATGATTTTCCAGAATCATCAAATCCAAAAGAAAACAAATCATCCACGTCATGACACATAAATACACCAAGAAGACGACAGCATAACAAGCCAGAAGTTGAAGAGATCTCCCCATACTCGAGGTAGCAATCAATGATAGCGCCTATGATGCATGTACAACTTCCACGCATTGGTGATTAAGCAGGCACAAGGAAAGCTAAATAAGTAGCAGAGCGCTTTCAGAATCTCCAATATGTAAAGCGCCCAGCATAGACGGTCACATGCTAAAATGACCAATGAAGAAAACTGAAGCCGATGATAAACAGTATGGTGAACAGGAATTGGATAATCAAAACAACCTCCAAAACAACAAAGAACCATCTAGTCACCATGAAACTTCCACTGCAATTACTACAAGAGTTGATTGCAATGTACAGATTTACAGTGCGAATGACTACTCTTTTGAAACCATCATGATTAAAATAAAAAAGAAAAGAAAAACTCTGGTATGATGCAACTTGTGCATGGATTTTTGTTGCAAGTTGCAACATCCAAGAACCAGAAGTTCACATAACAAAACAGCCATGCTGAACTGCATATCATTAAATGGAACTAATACAATCTTGAATAGAATAATACCGGAATAATTGACAACAAATACAAGACCAAATCGCAAAAAATTAGGCTGAACTTGCCCAACCGAGAAATTTCAGAATGAAGGAAGAGTATAACCAATGCTTCTTCAAATATATGACACTAGGGAAAAACAAAAATTCAAATCGTCAGACATATATGAAATTCTTTAATTGTTTTCTCAAGGATTTTGAATTATGAGCAGCAAAACTTTTATTGTATGGACACCAAATAAGCACCAACTCTATGAAGGTTGGATAGGTTCTTGGTTTGCTGGAGGGCAAAAAAAAAAAAATTTCCTCAATCAACCACTGAGCGTCAAGTCAGCCCCGATAGAGTTGAACCTGAGATGTCACAGTAGCCCACTCACATACCTGTGAGGGAAAGACATAGTAATATTAAGATTTTCAAGGATGTGGATTCAGGATGAAGGCTTCAGGAAGGTGTATGGTCAATCAAAGATCATGGAAAGGAAAGAACTCTGAATTTCTTCTTGTCTATACAATTGAAGTGCAATTTGATGGATGGGTGCTTTCCATTTTCTTTTCTCTTTTGTTGGGTTTTGTGGGGTGGGGGTGGAATTAAGGAATTGGATGGCAAGGAAGTGGAAAGGAGATTCTTAAAGAGGAATTGAAGACTAAGTTAGAAAATATTGCCATGTTGGAGGAAAGTGGAGGTCTCCACAGCTTAAAAGTGGATACAAAATAACAATGATTGGACATAAACAATTTGGCATGTTGATCATTGCATCCTTTGGTGATGAATCAAGGTTGTCAAAAATGATTAAAGATATTAGAAGATGTGAATCATGTCCAAATCCCAAATGGACATAGCTATAAGTGCAGTTGCTTTCATGTAACTATAAGATAATAAAACTTGTTCAATGCTTCCCATTCAATTTGAAATTACTAAATCAGTCAATGATAGAGATTCCTACTATGATTTAGGTGACTGTAGTGCCTCATGTGCTATTGGATACAGTCTGGACCGTAACTAAATAAGTATTTCCAGTAATCAACTTTCAAGTGAGTAAATCCAAACCACCATCACAGGGGAACACATCAACATGCAAGTAGAGGGAAAGAACCCCAAAAGTTAAGAAAGAGGTAACCACTTACGGGGCAACGGAGATTAACTGTAACAGAGTCTGCAATAACTTCCAAATCATCATCACTATCTTCATTTGCCATAGCCATTCCTCCACCAATGCAACGACAAACACGGGCAAGAGCATCTTCAAAAGGCTCACCATCTTGCTCTTTGGGGATCAAGTTCAGAATCTAAAGATTAAATACGACAAACAAATAAACGCCTTTAGTGACATGAAAATGAAAGGAAAACATAACAAGAGAGCCAAGAGAAAAGGACTTTTCTAATTATATCCAAAAGAAATAGAAAATATTGGGGAAATTTAGTAATGCTTGCAATATATAATATATTACAAGCTTGTCAGCCTATAGAGTTGATTCAGTGTCAAACAATACTACTCCCTTATGTCATAATAAGGCAAAAATTAGAGTCGGCATTGTACTTGAGTAATTATTAGGAGGTTGCTTTCTTTCATGGTTTTGTTTTTTTGGTGATAAATAACAATATAATAAGAAATGCACCAAGGTGGTGCCACCAATATACAAAATGGCCTATAAGATCTATACATCAAAATTACTCAAAAGACTATAAAATCCAAATAAAGGTTCACAGTCGGGTTCACAGTCCTCGAAAACCACCTATACAAAAGAGATAACAAAATCTCTAGCCATCGGGCAATGGGCTAGAAGATGATTCACTGTTTGCCTGTTTACACATGCAATACCAACTGACATGGATCCGTTCTCTTTTAATAAGATTATAGATAGTGAGAACCTTTCCATGTGCTGCCGTCCACATGAAAAACGCAACCTTAGAAGGGGCTTTGGCCACCCACACCCCTTTCCAAGGAAAAGAGGTTCTTCTAAGACTCATCAGAACTTCATAGTAGGATTTCACTGCAAACATCCCTGAATTAGCTTTTGACCACCTCAAAGTATCCCCTCCAAAGCGAATACTGGAGATGGAATACAAAACCTTCAAAAGATTCAACAACCCCTCCAACTCCCAGTCAAAAAAGTTCCAACAAAATGAGATGTCCCACCATACCTGAGAGCCTTCAACCCTTAGGTACTCACTAACATATGCTCTTTTGTTGACCACTATACGGGCCATAGCAGGGAATATCCCCTCCAACTAACATCCCCACACCACTAATGACTCCAGAAACAAACTCTCTCCACATTCCCAACAACAAAAATGATAAGCCCCGAAAAAGCATCCCAACCTTTCTGAATCCCTTCCAGAGCCCCACCCCATAAGACATCCCCACTTGCCTAGAAGTCCAATCACCCCAGCCATTTCCATACTTTGACTTTACAACCATCCTCCAGGATCTATCTCGATCACAGGCAAACCTCTACAAACATTTCCCCAACAAAGCTTGGTTGAAGATTTCAAGTCTCTGAAATATGGACTCCTGCCTATGACCATTATAACAAAAGAATTTGCAGGTATGTATTGTCTCTTGATAAGTATGACCCTATTGAAGGAAAACTATGACTTTGTATACAAACAACAATTCAAGAATAACGAAAGCTATGAAAAGGAAAAGATGTATACACTGATAAAGCTCATAAATGCTCTCCAAGATATAAACATGTCACAATCAGCAATAACTATATTCGGCATTCAGATAACCAAAGAACTACCTAACATAATCATTCATCTTATACAATTCCCAACACCACATCTCCAAGATATGACAAAAGTGAATTTTAACGAGGAACTCATTCATAACATCATAAGGATTACCTGTTGAACTGCACGTTGCTTTACAAGTCTAACACCTAAACAGAAACTTCGAGCATCGCATCCTGATAAAGAAATCTGATTAATTCCCTCACACAAGTATGATTTGATCTGCCAAGGAAACGAGAGGGTAGCTTAGCATTGAACCTTAAATTTATGATACTTCAGATCTGCTTGCAATATGTAGAAGGGAAAAATACGTAGTAACAAGGTAACGCTTCGAATAAAGATATTACAGCAAACATTAGCATATCTAAGGCTTTAGATGTTTCGTATTTTCGACAGAAAAATTTTGTAATTCCTTTTCCCATCAAAGTTCCATTAATGCTCATGGATCCATTCAAATGAAAATTCAATTTGTTTCTCCCTTATTATTATTTTTTTCTCTTTTTCGTTTTGGTTTTTTGTGGGTTGGTGTGTGTGTGTGTGTTTTTTTTTTTTTTTGGGGGGTGGGGGGGGGGGGGGGGGGGGGGGGGGGGGGGGGGGGTGTGGGTTTAAGGGCACGTTCACTTACAAGGTTAAATGGAGGAGCTTCTGATCATATTTTCTGCAGAAACAAATAATGATCATGGGAAAAAAGGATGAGAGGAGACTCACCATTGGACCATCATCACGACCATTAGCTCCTAACAACTGCGATCCAGGTCTGTTCACTGTCCTTACTGGCATGCCTAAAAATTTTAACAGATTAGTTAGAATTAACATGATTAATGTAAAATTCTTCACCTTCTAATATTTGAATCATAATATCCTGGAATGAGACCCCATCAGGACATCATCCTACCTCACTAAAACTGGCCCTGGCCTAGTTAAAGATCCCACCACAAGGTCAATCTAAAACCAATCAACTCTTTTGATAATGCCTCAATAGGCTCTGCTGGTAAAATTGGCTCGGGCTAGTCAACTATTTAGACCAATCCTTAACAAACAAAGAAAGTTCATTTAAGCTAGTTTTCAATAGTTTAATCCATGCATAGTAGCTGAATACAAATTTGTACATATTTCATAGTGTCTTCTTCGCAGAAGGTGTCAAATCTGGCAATTCAGTTGCCTAAAGCACAACACAAGCCAAAAAACATGATGTCAGGCATTTCAGATGCCTAAAGCTCAACACATAAGGCAAAAAAGGTGAAGCATGAGCCTCACAAGAGGACTTAAGTAATGTGGTCAACATGGCAATGTATGAGTCCAAGAATATGAAGGCAGATAATAACTACTTTCTAAGTGGGACAAGACTTATGGGACACCCAAAAATGGGAGATGGGCAAACAATTTTCGATAGGAGTAATGTAATAGCAAAGCAATTATGATGAAAGTTTCGCGTCTATGTTTATTATAGCAAGTACTATTCAGTAGGACCAAAACCTTGTTCCACCAAAAAAAGAATTGGTATAAATTGATTAACCTCCCTTGAGGTTTCAAAATCAGGCACCTAGACCCATTGTTTGGAAAATATGCAAGGACCTCTCCTGCCATAACAATCTAATAAGGAGAGTCAACCGTTGACAAAGTTGAGTGTATAAAATGACCCTATTACCCTTGTATGCAATAAAGAAAAACTAAATTCTCAATTATGTCCCTAAAACCATTGGCAAAATGATAAAAAATGGTGATACTTTCTAAAAAACAAAAAATTATATGTCTTTCCCTCTCATCCTCACAACATATTTTCATCAAACCAAAATATCCTCCTTCCAAAAGAAAATATTAACACAAATCTACTAGTCAACTAGCCATAGCACAAACAAATGACGAGATCATAATTGATTGCCCCTGCTAACGAACCTTCTATTGTTCCTCATGATTAAGGGCTAGGAAGCACGGACACGCCAAATAGGGTGCCGTTTGCATGTCCTACACACCACAGATACTCCGCAAACACGCCAAAATACGTGTCAGACACACCACCTGGGGTGTCCTATTTTTTAATTATTTTTTAAAGCTGTGGATACGTCGGGAACACGGGTGGGACATGTTTAGGACACGGCGGGTGTCTAAGTGTAATTATGAAAAATTTAAAATGGGGTATATTTTGCAATAAACGAACTCAAACTCAAAATATGCTACGGATTTCAGCACAAGTGAGGTGGGAATGCATTCAAAGATTTGAAGAATCATTAAGTTGCATACCATTGACCTTTAGATCTGCATATAGTGGCCATTGCATCCTAAATGGAACTTTATCATTGAGAAGAATGCACCAAGCCTGACAACAAGAAGCTCTGAAAAATTAATAATTGCATCCATCTGAAATGCAAGACCACATATTATCAGTAAGTGTAGCTGGATCTAGTAAGGTAAGCAATTTGAAACAAACCTGAATATCATAGTCTGCGTTCTGTGACAAGTCTATATCTGTTCTTGTAACTTGAAATGTTCTTTCCACATTCTGCAGGGGGTTTGTACTGAAAAGAATTGAGAATAAGATTAAAAGATCATATAACTGCCATAAACAATGTCTCCGCAAAAACTATATAAGTCTCACATTATGTGTAAGAAAACTCTTGTTGAAGAAACGTACATAACAACAAAGCAACATGCATACTGATGGATACGGCCAATGCAAACCAACATTTCCAAACTATTACACCAGTAACTTGTAATGTTTTCTTTTACATGCCACATCAGATCAATATGACTCACAAACAATCATAATGATGTAGGACAGCTTAGGAAACTTGCACTAAGTTTGCCTATAAGTGGATTTGTGGTGGGTTTGTGTTAGTAAAGCTTCTAGGGTTAGGGATTGAAGGAAACAGGCTTTAACTGTTTTGATTTAGAAAGCTGCAAGTAGCTTGATTTTCAGAATTGGCGCAGATAGAGGGCCTGGACCAGTTTACTGGTGGAGGGTGAACCCCCCGCCCCGAAAAAAAAAAAAAAATTTCAATATTCTGTTTATACCCTGTAAATTTTTTTCAGTGTTTAAGATAAGCTATCATGTGTTGCCACCCTCAAATTCAAGAAAATTTACCTTGGACCCTCCAAAAGTTAAGAAATTTGACCTTGGCCCCCCCAAACAGAAATCATGGTCCGCTACTGGCCTGGACTGCTAGTAATTCCATGATGTTTTTTTTCAAAGCTTTTTGCTTAAAAGCCACAAAATAAGCCAGCTCTCCGGTTTGGTTCTTATTTGGCTTTAAAGAAAAAGTAAGATTTTATGGCAAAAAAAGCTCAAAAGCAGAAGGCAAAATTTTTGAAGTTATTTGAACTTTTTTTACTATAGCAAAGCTACAGTGCTTTTAATGAGATCTATGTTGTATGAATCACCTTTGAACAATATATGAAAATACAACCATGTCCCTCCCTATACAAACCAATCCCAAAGCCATTCTCTCTCTCTGTCCCCTCTTCGGTCACCACCACCAAAACCCACCCACCCACCCACCCACCCACCCACCACCTTTCTCTCTCCCTCTTCTTCCCCTCCATCCCCCACCCCCCCCCCCTCTCCCCCTCCCTCCCTCCCTCTTCTTCCCCATCATCCCACACCCACTAGCAACCCCATCCCAGCCCACCCACATTCCCCTAGCTCCTATGTGCCCCACCTTCGTCCCACCCAACCCCGATTCACATCTCTCTCTCTCTCTCTCTATATATATATATGTATAGATGTGTGATTATATTAATACTAATAATGTTTTAAAAATTCAAAAAACTAATATATGTGGTAATAATAAAATAATACTCTTACATACGTTAATAATATGTTTTAACTTTTAACCATGTTAATTATATTGTATATTAACCTAACTGGTGTAACTGGAGTTGTATGTGTCAGAAAGCAGAAGAAACTGTAGATCATTTGCTTATTCATTGTGATGTGGTTTGACAAATACGGAGCATGTTGTATTCGACTTTTGGTGCTTCTTGGATAATGTCGGCCACAGTTGTTTTCCTGTACGAATCCTGGCCTAGAGGTTGCAAAGATCGTCTGAGAAAGAGAGTTTGGAACTTAGCTCCTTTGTGTGTGATGTGGTGCATTTGGAAGGAGCCTAATCGAAGAACTTTTGAGGAAGTTGTTCTGCCAGTTCATAGGCTTAAAGCTCTTTTGTTGCATACTTTCTTGTTTTGGGTTTCAGGGAATTTTAGTGAGTCTTCCTTAGCTTTGACAGATTTCATAGGTGATCTTGATGTTAGGGGACGGTCTTAGGGAGTTTTTCTTGTATACATCTTGTGTACTTTGGTGACCTTATTTCTTTGGGTTGAATAAAACATATCTATTTATCAAAAAAAAAATTATATTGTATATTAACCTATTAATCTTTGATCATTTTTTCATCTTATCAAACAGTTGAACAATGGTTTTTGTGTGCTCAAAGAGCTAAACAATGGTTTTTAATGATACTATAGTCATTTTCACATTAAAAAAAGTCCAAAGAGCTTATTGTGTTACCTAAATGCCTACAAAAAATGCTTACCAAAAGGCAGTTTTTTCATCAGCTTACCAAATGATTTTGACAGCTTTTCCATTGCACTTCTTTCAAGTTGTTTTTTCATATCAAAAGAAAAAAAAGCTAGTGTAAACCAGGCCTTAATGGTTCAATTGAAAGCCAAGTGAAGCGGTCAACATTGATTTGGAAATGATTAAGGTTTGGGCCTCAGAAGTGGGATGCTCCACTGCTGCAAATAGTAACCCAGGAACAATGCATGAATGGTTTACACAAAGAAAGAAGAAGAAGAGAGAAAGAGAAATAGTTTACCCTTGCAAGGGTTAGGTACACAAACACACTCTCAAATTCTCATGAACTCACTCCATTAAATATAAGAATTATTCAAGTACTTATAGGTCACTAGACTTGTCCGAATTTAAACTAGGCTATGCTATCCGAATTTAAACTAGGCTATGTTATTATAAAGCTAATAAAGACTCTATATAAGAGCCAATTATATAATTCGACCACCATGATATGACTCATTGGCAACCCCTACAGCTTATATCCAGCAAAACTCAAAATTACTGAAATACCCTTAAGTACTGACACCTAATAACTCATCAATTAAATCTATCTAGCAGAATACTAAATCATAGTAGACACAAATAAAGTACTTGTCAAACAAAAAATTAATAGGAACCAATAAAGACTCAAAATTAACCAAAAATTAATATGAACAAATAAAGACTCAAAATTAACCAAAACTTCATTCCATAATAACCTAAACATCCTCCATGTGCATATCACTGTATCTGTATTTGCCCCTTTTCTTGTTGGTATGCTCCACATCACCCAATCATTAGGAATTTAAATACACTACATTATCAACTACATGACCACAAGTTTGTTAATCATTGCTTGTTACCTTTTTTGACTTTATTCTCAAGCACATGAATTTAATTTCATCTTTTTATTCTATTTTTGAGAATCACAGTGATGCATGTCATCCAAAACATGGCATATATGGCATTGGCTAGTTGTTAAGTGGGCTTATCAGAATTGCAGACTTATAAGCTTGAGGGGTTTATCAAGTGCGAGCCTTCAATAGTCATATCCTCACAACCCACTCAAATTGGCCTGCTCACAGGAGGGTGAACTCAAGCTTAGAGCAAATTTTGGATTTTGTCGAATGTATTGAGCTGTAAGAAGTGTAGAGGTCCTTTCAATAGGTGTTTGTTGTTCTGCGTTTTTTGTTTTCTTAGCTATGCTTGTCTAATACTTTTAGTGATAAAAAAAAAGGTACTAAAGTTAGTCTTCTTTTCATATGTGGACAACTATCTGAACTTGATCATTATGTATAGGAGGACCAAATTCACTCTATTCAGAAGGAAGGACAAGAATAAGTGCTTCTAAGGAATAAATGCCAATAATCTCAAGTAGATTCTAGCTTGAAACTACTTTTGGAGATCAAAACAAGCACAGAGGATACTTCTCAAATCAAGGTTGCTTTCATGAAGAACTGATAAAATCTATATATATACATATATATATATATATACATATATATTTCCCAGCAATATTGGTTTTACAATGTGAAATCTTCCGATAGAAAATTAATTTATCTTACGACATGTAAAATTCGCCCAACAATTTTTTTTGATAAGTAAATAAGTATTATTCAACCCAAAGAACGATGGTCTTCAAAGTACACAAGATGTATACAAGAAAAACCCTCTAAGACCGACCCCTTACATCAAGATCACCCATGAAATCTATCAAAGCCAAGGAAGGCTCACTAAAATTCCCAGAAATGCAAAACAAGAAAGTATGCAATAAAAGAGCTTTAAGCCTATGAACTAGCAGAACAACTTCCTCAAAAGTTCTTTGATTATGCTCCTTCCAAATGCACCACATCACACACAAAGGGACTAAGTTCCAGACTCGCTTCCTCAAATGATCTCTGCAATCTCGAGGCCAAGATTTATATAGGGAAACAATTGTGGCCGGCATTACTCAAAAAATACCAAAAATCGAAAACAACATGCTCCAAATTTGCCAAACCACATCACAATGAATAAGCAAATGATCTACAGTTTTCTCCGCTTTCTAACACATACAACACCAGTTAGAAAGCATCTTACCCCTTTTTTCCAGATTATCAATAGTGAGAATAGCATCTAGAGCCACTGTCCATACAAAGAAACCCACTTTAGTTGGAGCACCTGATTTCCAAATTGCCTGCCAAGGGAATGAAACTCTTAGAACCATTGCCAAAGGAGAGCATAAAAAGATCAGACAGAAAACCTCTCCTTATTAGCCCCCCAAATCATAAGATCCACCCCGTACTGGAAACCTGAAACCCTATACAGAGCGTCAAAAAAATCAATCACCTCCTCTAATTCCCAATCCTGAATTCCCCTTGTAAAAAGGGGTTCCCAAGCTACCACCCCACCTAAAATCTTCAGATAATCTGCCATAAAAACTTCCTTCTCACTCACAATAGCATATAAGCTCAGAAAGGCTACAGACAGCAGAACGTCCTTGCACCACAAATCATGCCAAAACTTGACTCTGCTACCATTCCCAATCACAAAGCCGATATGCCGACAAAAAACATTCCAATCATTCCTAATCCCCTTCCATAGACTCACCCCATAAGAATGTCTGACCGGATTAGAGGTCCAACCACCAACACTTGATCCATACTTGCTTTATATAACTATTTTCTAAAGCTGATCATCCTCCATCACAAATCTCCACAACCACTTTCCCATTAGAGCTTGATTAAAAGATCTCAAACCTCGAAAACCCAGTCCTCCATACTTAACAAAAGTGCAATTTTTGTCCCACGCCACAAGAGGAAACTTAAACTTCTTGCCCAAACCTCCCCATAAAAAATTTCTCTATAACTTGTCTAGTCTATCTGCCACTAACAAAGTACTTTTCAACAAAGTCAATCTACCTCCTTTAGAAAGGTATTGCCGCTTCCAAGAAGCCAATCTGCTCTCTACCTTTTCTGAGATTCTTGTTTTTAACTAAGACCAAGTCTTGTATGCACAATGTAAGAAACAAACAAACAAAAACAAAACAAAAACCTGTGTTTAAAAATGTCATGGCAAAAGCCACTTGCTCCATCTGGATCAATTCAAAGTAGGTAGCTTTTTGGGGATAGGTACAAAGGAATTTATGTATAATTTCTCTTTGCCTTGTGAAATGTGGCATGTTAAGTAGAGATTGTTCCTTTGCTAACAAGTCTTAAAGAAACTAAAGGTAGAGATGAGGATGTCATTCATGTTGAAGATGATAACTCTTGCCCGGAGTCTTGTCAACCGGGGGAATGTTTGAAGATAGATCCAAAGACCCATGGAAGTACTAACTTATAATCCATGAGACCTGAAATGTAACTCAAAGCTCGTTGCTTCCATTCTTTGGGTTAACAGATCAACTAATGAGCAGTGTATTCTTAGCTGTGCAATTGCTCTTGAGTTCAAGAGCAATTTATCCTTTTCAACTTCTTTTGAGTATTTTTTCTCTCTACTTTTTTTGTTCCTGAAGGACTCCTTGCCATATATTTACTTTATTGTGTGCCATCCCCTTGGTGCCTTGATAATATAATACTTTACTTATCAAAAAAACATAATTGTTTTATCAGTTGGTTTCTGTTTCATACCCTAAAAAAATAGAGGAGGAGGAGGAGGAGGAGGCACTCCTCTATCTGATAGAATTATCTTCCACACTAGAGAATACATAATCTATAATTTTACTTTTCATTACAGTAATTATAACCTAAGAAGCACGGACAGTCCATGAGAGGAGCCGTACCTGTGTCGGACACGTGTCGGACACAGACACGCGTGGGATACTCGCGGACACTTCATTTTACGTGTCTAATTTTTTATTTTTTTATTTTTACATCGAACACTCCACGGATACGTCTTAGACACGCGTGTCTATTTTGAAAACTTTAGGAACATGGCGGGAGTTCAACTATAAACTTTAAAGCTAATTGTTGGATCGAAGAAGAAGAAGAACAAGTACACTACTAATATTGGTGGTTAATTTGTTTTGTGTATTCTTTATGCATTTTGTATTAGATGATGAAAGATAGTAAATGAAGTCTGAATACGTTTTAATATTTTCAATAGTTTATGACTTATAGTATGATGTATTGATGGAACAAATTTTTTGTTGTTAATGTGTTTGTTTACTTTATCATTTTTTATAAATGTAATCAACTAATTGTGAATGATTTTATGGCAATTAAGTAGTGCAATGTGTTTTTTTTTTTTTTTAATTGGTGTCATCTTGTATAGTTTTTCACTTCTTTTATAAAAATTTACAAATATGACATAAAAAATATAAAAAAAAAATTTTTTTTGCCGTGTCCCTGATGTGTCGTGTCCTGCATTCTTTTAAAATTGCCGTGTCAGTGTGTCCGACACTCGTGTCCGTTTCCGTGTCCGTGTCCGTACTTCTTAGATTATAACATAGAGCAAAAAGTATAACTGAAGGCTTTTGGATATGCAGCAAGGTTGATTGTTCAAGAACCTAAATATATATATACACATCTGAGTAACTGTGCTACACTCACCCATCAGCAGGAATATTTGAAGCAATCAGCTTGACAGGAGACAATGGATGTGCTATAGTCACCCAAAATCTGTTGAGAGAAATATTTCAGTACACCCGCAAACTAGAGTTTCCAATATGTGTGAAAACCATGAACATGTCTAAAAACATAACAACAAAAATCGAAACAAGAAAAGGTAAGTGCCTCAAAGGGGTCCAAAAGTATATACACCAACCATTGCTGCAAATAGGAAAAGTTATGTATCCAATAAAAGAGCCAACTCTTGCTAAAAATAGTAACAAGAAGGAAAAGAAAATCGGTTAACCAACATGCTCGCAATGAAGGGGGAGGTCAGCATGGGTCTTTGAAACCATTCCATGCAATCACAAAGTCAACAGAGTTTTTGCCACTTTATATGGCAGAGACAGTTTACTATTTCTAGTGTAAGAAGCGAAAGCACCCAAATGTAAGCCCTAAGAGCAATCATTCATTCACTAATATCTCATTTGGTTATGGAATCAATTCCTTATGAATTTCGTTGTTGAAAAAACTCTCTCCAATTAGAGTGCAACCAGTAAAATCAACACTATTTTCACAGCAAAAGGATATTTTTGCAAAAAATGAAGGAATCAAATTATAAGAATTCGCTCTGCCCGAAAACTACATCTTATATTATGAATGTTATATAAGTGCATGTTATTATTTAATAACATTTAATTTATTTAATTATTATATCACATAATATTATTTCATTTTTGGACACTTGAATCAAAATGTATTCCCACATTTAAACTTTGAATAACCATAAAATTTCCATTTTATATGTGACTTGTTCAATTCACAAAATTAGTCTCTTATCATATAGAATATTTTATTATAATACAATAACCTAAATTTGTTTTATATACAATAAAATCATGATGCCATGGGTGGGAGTATAAAATGAAAAACAATGTTAGAAAAAAAGTACAATAAGTAGTGAAAAATATTGTTTTTTAGGTGAAATGGGACAATTGCCTCCACATACTTTCATGGTAAATTTGCCCTTGGGAGAGTGTGAGTATTGAATCATGAGGTCAACATTTTAGACAATGGGTGCAAATATCTGCTCAAATTATTTTTGGCAAAGACTGCACTATAAATTTATTATTTTCTTTTAAGGGTGATGGGATCAATTGACCCCACTTTCATATATGTTCCGTCGACTCTGCAAATATCGACACTTATTGGACACTTCCGAACAGGTCGTATCATGTCCAAATGTGTTTTAAGTATTTTTTAATTCATTTAGAACTAGACACATTTCAAATACTTGGTGGACGTGCATCCATTAGGTACACACAGATGAAACGCATTGCAAGTTTGAAAAAAATCCAGCTAAGATCCAATGATAAAACAAAAACAATACGAATTTATACTTTTCAAATTGCAAACTTTGTTTTGATCATGTTCTGTGGAAATGCTGATTAAATAATAAATTGACTGATATTTTTCATGTCAAATTAGTGTTGTTTTTTCTTTTGGGTGATTTGTGGATGTTACATTCATATACATAGCAAATAATATATATCAAAAAATTTGTCATACTCCCGACGTGTCCGTATTCTCATTTTTTGAAAATGGTCACATATCTGTACTTGTGTCAGTGTCCATGCATCTTAGACTCAAAGTCATATTTACTATTTGGTGGCTATTTCTCTCTCTTAAAAAGGTAGATGAATCAAATGATGAACTTAGACAAAAACAGCTGCTCAGCAAGCAAAAAAAAAAAAAACTGAACAAGTCAATAGCTGGATGAAACATATATACATAAAAGCCTGCAACATAAAACGAAATATAGCTGTCATGTTGCAATGGGACAGGGCTAACAATCCAACATCCCAAAGTCATTCGCAATTACCAAATAGCAAAAAGGAAAAACGTGGTACATACGGGTCTGCCCGATTGATTCGACAAATTTCACAATAAAACTGAGACGGAATTGGTGTAATGCCTTCTGAACTATCCTCTGAGATTATAACACAACAAACATGTTGCAACACATGGCATTTCGTGTCTGCACACTGCAAATAGCAATTTCCATATAAACAAAATGCTATAATAAGGAGGTTAATTAAAAAGGTCCAATCTCACACACTACAGGACGTTAGCACACAAAATAGAAAATAAAAAATATAAGTCAAATGCAAAAACAAAAGCCATCAATGAACAAATGTGAAAGTTCATTAATGAACCAACATATGCAAACATGGTACACACTTTAAAGAAAGAAGAATAAAGGGTCCAAAATAGGAAGAAGAAAAAAACAAACATAAAATGTTATCTTAAAACGATGGGGAGTTTATGAAAGAGGACAAATCAAAATGTACCACAAGTTAAGATGTTGATTGATAAGTATGCAGTGATGCAGATAAGCCAAGCCGCATCAAGTATTAGATGACTTATGTTTGACTTGGTTGAACCCCAATCCAGTATGCAGTGAACAATACCTGCCCAAAATCAACTTGGGAAAATATGGCCAAGCTTTGGCCACTCACAAGCCTAACCAAGCTTATTCATCAACTTCATTCTAGATCCTTTTAACTACAAAAGCTACAAACTACTCAAATAACCCATATCCAATGTCAACTTCCTTACAATTCTCATATAAGAAACATTTTTTTACATATTAATGTTGCTACAAGTAAATGACACCTACTACATTGTTCACGAACCTAATTCACTTGAGCCAATTAAGTAATTACACTTAAACTAAGTAATGTGACAAACATGCTTAGATGAGCTTCCTATTGAGCAACATTCAGAGATGACAGTAGTATGCTACCATCACACACACACCTCATAAGATGCCCAACTCATTATATGGCACATTCCAGCGTCATTGAGCACATAAAAACTCAGAACCGAATACCACAAAGTCCTGAATATGTTCAGGACCATATCGTTCGTTTGGCACGGCACATTACTTCCACAATTCACACTTGAAATAATCCACTAGAAAATGGAAGAATTCCAGCCAATGATTTCCAGCTCTTCCAGAGTAATACTAACCACCAATGAGCGAAGTAAAAATTAGAAAATTTATTTTTAAATTGATACACGTACTATATTAACTTAAGATGTCTCGCGTCATAGTCAGTTTCTTTGTCTTTGTTTGTTTGTAGAGCAACAATATAGCTTTTACATATAAACATAAAGTAGATAACAAATTCCACAACCAAAACCAAAGCAACACAGTATAACCTGAATCATATACTCAGTTCGCAACAAACTACCACAGGGGCAGCTAATCTTCTTATCCAAATGAATAGAATCTACAACTTCTTCCTTATGGCTCACGTTGTTGATCTCAGAAAAACTCTCTCCGTTCGTTGATGAATCAGTAGCCCCTGTGCCCTGCAGTTTTCTGGTACAGGATAGCAAAATGAATGCATAATCAAGGAACATTATAAAGAGGCAAAAATATAATCTTCCCATATAAAGAAAAGGCAGCAAAAGAGATTGAGCTAGAGGAAAATACACACATACAATTTTATGTAACCACAGAACATTTTTTCAACATGCATTTTAAGATATTTTTTTTGAGGAAATAGGCAAAGACACACACACACACGAAGTAAATCACAATAAATCACAATTTCGGCATGTTTCAGGATGTTTCTGCAGAAGATCAAAAAGGAAATACCACCTGTAAGTATCATCAATTATTTCTGCCACTCCTTGCTTCCCAATGAAATTTCTCTTTGCCAAACCATGCATGTCTGACACTGCACGGGAAATTAAGAAGACACAAGATGCTTTACTTGGAATTGATCTATCCGAAGGACTGAAAAACAGTAATAGAATCAAATGCAGACTTAGGTGTAAGCCTCATCAATCAATGTGTAGTAGACGACAGCCACTTAAGATAATGTAGATTTTATTTTATTTTTTGGTGATAGGAAAAACACATTAAGTTGATATATAGATTAAACCAGGACAAACAGCAATTCAACATGACTCCTTCAAAAGTGCATTTCATTCAAACAAGATAAAACAATCAAGAAAAATAAGAAAAATACATGGAAAGTGGGTATGGGAAGCAAACCAAGTGGTATGCACCACTGATGCACAAAATCTGCAGAGCATACCATAGCTGAATGCATACAAATATGAGTATGCTATATGAATGTAGCAATATAAGAACTAATGCATCACCTTGAGCAAAAAAAAGCTCAAGCAAAATGAGGGTGATGCAAACATCAAGAAACTCAAGAATGTGTCAACAAAATTGAGGCAAACTAATGGATGTTGGTTTGCCTTCAAGGAACACCACTGGTTAGAACAACTTTCCTCTAAGATGTATAACTTTCCCTAGTGTCACGGGCTGGCAGGCCGGGCACCACACGGTGACACTAATGCGACCCGCCATGATCATACGCAGCGGAATACACCCGTGAGGCGACTATGCTCCAAGCAATAGTCCCGCCAAACTCAAACACCAAGGCATAAGATTATGCGCTTGTCCAGGATCCATCCGTAATGCCCCGCATAACTCTTTAAGCACGGACCTCTGATGCTCAAGCCATAAGGCAACCCAAGCTATAGGCGATAGCAACGCCATACTCAAATGCGCGCACACACGGCAAGCAATGTGCTTAGCGCCAGTCCCTCTCGAAACACAAGCCAGATGGCCATGTGCAACTAGACATGCGCGCGTCAGCCAAGCATCACCTGTTAGGCACAATGCCTCCATCCTTGAAGCTCTTAGTGCCCCGCGTCAAGGTTGCCCGCAAGGAAAGGCACCACCGAATAGCGACTGTTAAGCCCACAACATTGTGCCCCACGACACCAATGCTAGCCAAACCAAGCGGCCGTGTGCACAAGCGTGAACCCAATGCGCAAGTGCACACGAGACACACGGCATGCAAGTGTGCACACCGAGGTCCAATCCGTCATGGACATAAGCCCCACCACTTTATAATTATGGCGTAGCGGGTGCGAATGCCACAACCCCATCCTCGACGCTAATGCCCAACATCTGCCCCACCGGGCACAATGCCGTCCATGTAGCCCCTTGACTAGCATGAGGACTGCAGCCACGTGCCACAGCCGGCCCCCAAGTCTCGCCCACTCCCTTGGGGGACTCACTTGAATGCTGTCCCTTTCGGTAGCACCAGGGGGTGGTAGAGTCAACACCATGCCCCCCCTTATAATAGCATTCTGAGCCATCTCCAAACTGATAGGAAGAAACATCCTACCCCCTCGAGGAGTCATAATCCATAAATCCAATAAATATGGAAAATACAAATTACGAGATTGCCATGCCACCGGCCAATCATGCTCAGACATGCCCCACGCCAAGGTCCCTCGCGGCCCTCGACGTGCCACGGGTGGCAACCCGTGACACCTAGGAACCTTATGTTCATTTTTAGCACCATGTAAAAATATAATGCGGGTTTCAGTTCTTTATCAAATAACCACTATTATCAACTTCTACATCCATTAGAATCTCAACCTTTCCAATTGCCATGCAATACAAAATTACAACCTTTTTTTTTTTTTTTTATAGAAAAGATTTATTAGAAAGGCATCAAGGGATGCCACTCATACACACAATAAGTAAAACACAACAAAATACCAATAACCCTATACATAATCCTCTACTCAAAAGTTTATAAAATCCAAAATTTGGTTCAAGAATTGGTCCACAACACCTGAGAACCAACTATACAAAATCAATGCAAATTTGCGTCTCAACTTAAAAAGTGCCCCCCCCCCCCCCCCAGTTCCCCCCCCCCCCCAAAAAAAAAAATAATAAATAAATAAATAATCCACATCAAGCACAAAGGCACCAAAAATCAAGCATTTTTCCTCCTCTTCCCCACTCTAGCCCTCTTCTAAGAATGGATAGGGTCCAAAACGTTTTTAGTAAACACCCACGTCATCCCAAAATGCTAAGAACCATGACCCAAAGAGCTCTTGCCACCATACACTGAATAAGAAGGTGATCAATTGATTCAGGTAATGACAATTAACATGAATTTGCTTCCGACAAATTAAGTTGTCAATCCTAGAATTTGCCTCCTATTACCATGAGCCCCGGTCCACACAAAAATTGCAACCCTGGACAGTGCATATTACACCCAAATGCCTCTCCAAGGAAATGAAGATCCTCTATAGAACATGCTCGAAGCAGTCGAACCTCAATCTTGTCCATCTCACATCCTCTTCCTCCCCAATCCAGGAAATAGCATAAAGAAAACCAAGAAAATCCACCAATACCCATACCTCCCACTCGTTCAAACTTTCTACAAAGGGCAATATTCCAAAAAACTTACCTTCTTTCCTAGATAATCACCCACCAAAGCTCCTCTTTCCACTAAAACACAAGCAACGGGAATGGCTCTAAGCTTCTCTTTCCCACACCAAAGATGACTCTAAAAGTGCACTCTGACTATTTTAGATGACCATCTTTACAAGACCTTGAAATTCATTCCATCCTAGACAAATACTCTTCCAAGGCGAGGAGTGTTCTATTCTTAATTTGAAGTGAACTGTGCTTGCTACCTTATTTATTTGGCCTAGGGATAGATTTTCCTTTTTCATTACTCTCTTTTGTTGAGCTTTTGGAGGATTTGTATATCCCAGTAGATATATAGGGGATTTTTAGGTGTTTAATACTTTTATATACTTTGTGCATATAGGGTTGGGAACCATTTCTGCGACTTTTGATATACTACGCACGCTTAACTATAAATAATAAAAAAAGGTTAAAAATACCCTTTCAAAGGCCCTTCCCAAGTGACATAGTAACATCAATCAAAAACCAATCCCCTGTGTAGAGCTATATTTTGCAATCACTACTCTTCTCCAATATTATCCCAAGTGTCCATATCATCTCGAAATTGACGAATGATATTTGAATTAATATATATGACCAAATTGATCAATACTAGACGTAGAGGGAGCATCTTCAAAATTGGGCCAAGTAAATGTACGGTTAGCTAATAGGAGGTCCATCAGCTCCAACTCCTCAATAAATAAATAAAATTTCCCTCATAGGCCTATTAATATTCCTACCCCAATCTTTCAACATTAAAGTCTCCAGCAAAACATCATGGAGCACCCATCTAGAAGAAGTTCCCACCAACAACTCTCACGACTCTCTCATATCTGAATCATCAACTGGCCCATAGTTACCTGTAAACACCCACCAAAAACTATTTTTTCCCCACATTTGAAAAGACAAGATAGAGATTACAACCCCATATCACATTCCTCCCTTTCCAACCCCTTTGATCCCATAAAATGAACATCTCTTACCTGCATTACATATTGGCCCCAGGTTCTCCCAAAATATTAATAATAATAATAACTCAACACCTCCACAACCTTATCCTCCATTTTAGTCTCCTAAAGGAACACGACATCAGCTCTTCACAACCTTTATTGCCATATGTTAGTCCAAAGAATTCAAGCTCTGCACATTCTAAATAATAATCCAATGCAAAGTATTCCCCTCCTCTTCGTATGCCCACATTCCCCTTCACTTCTATTCCTCCCTTTACAAGTAATTTAACATTCCAAATTTCTCAATTTCCTCTCCTCTTTACCTCGAGGCCCGCCCACTCGTAGGCATCCCTTTCTATGGAGATTTAGTGCACCACCAAGCTCAAACAACTGCATAGTCTCCTTTTCCAAAATGTTATAAGATACCCTTAAAAATCTACTAAAGCTCTACACCTTCTTCACGACCCAATTTGGGAACTCGAGTTGCCACAAACATCCCCCACTCTCTGCCCATTCTCCATAAAAGCCATTTCTATAGGTAAGATAGGCACTAGAGTAAAATCCAATGGATCCAACACATCCATCCCCGACCCCACACTTGCTGTCCCCTCATTTGTCTCATAACCGCAACCTATGCAAACCCAAACCTACCTCCATATATTTCTACAATCTACTGAAGTGTTACTACATCCATACACTATGCCATAAACTAACCCCTCTACTTCCATATGGCATTGATGCTACTTACTCAACTCTTCTTTGACCATGAACGCATACCCTGCTCATTGCTTGTATCACTCGTCTTCAAATTAGCCCAACAACTTGGTCACTCCTATCATACCCAAACTCCAAGGAACACTCAATCATCACAACATAGTCTGCTCCATCCATCATAGCATAGTCTTCTCCACACCATCGGTATCTACGAAGCACGTTCTATGCTTCCCTGTGTAACTGTATCTTTAGTACCGCCATAGAATGAAACTTATCATCATTTTTACTTCTCTTCTCTTCCCAGTCACCCCCAAGTGAGGACAACTTCCTCCTTCTTGCCAACTCCTATAATCCCATTACTAGGTTTCTCCAACTGCATTAGCACCTCCTCATTGCTACTGTCTTCACCCTTTGACCAACTGAAGGCCTTCTTGTCAACTCCTCATTGCTATTAAACCCATTAGCTGGCTTATCCAACTGCTTTTGCTTGGTTCACCTTATACCCACCTCTAAGGCCTTCCTTCCTACAATAGACTAGGAGAGAGACCCTACTGGACAAGGGTCTGTTGAGTAGCTTGGTCTCTGAAAGCTTACCTACCCCGCCACATAAGTGGACTTGCTATCAACCCTTGCACCTAGACCCATTTTTTGTCTAGGGTAAATCATGCTCCTTCCCCTCACTAAACTGTTGTAGCCCATGAGTTAACAACTTTTTAGGCTGCCCCTTTTATGCAAAGACTTTGACACCTTATTACTAGAGCATATGCCGCCATATCTAACTTGGAAACACAGCCCTATCTTGAAGGATATTTCCTTGGGCCTCGATGAATTAAACGCTTCAAGTCTACTTACAACATGCAACATGAAATGGGCTTTTTACTTGACTAGAATAAGAAGACACAAGTTAACCCATCATCGCCATATGATTCATCAATCGGCCACTTTTGCTTCTTGGCCGGACAGAACTTCCTTTGTCCCACCACTAGATACTTACCGTAAGAACAAGCCCAGCTCGTAAAGTTTTGAACATGTGTCCCATCATATGCACAAATGTGTTGGAAACAAATTGTATCCCATTGAGAATCCAAAAAATGGTCTCCCCTCCTTACACTGCCAAGTATCCTGCCCCTAAGGATCCTTTCCTTCCTTGACCACACATTGGTCCAATGTTGGCTTCATGTGCAACTGCCTATTGTAACATGGTTTCCTAACCTCCTAAGGTTGTGATTGACAAACCTGGGACCAAACTCCCAAATTCCACCTAAACTGAACCCTCAAACTTCTCCAACCCCACCCCTTTCACGATCAAACGAGCCCATTGAAGGTGAGCTCTCAATGGCATTCCTTGTCGGTGCCAATAAAACCACCCCAAAAAAATCTCTGATGGATTTAAAAACCTCAACATACCAGAAGTGAGAAGGAAGCCCAAGCAAACGCACACATACTTCCTTTGGATTACCAAACACCTTCCAGCAACAACTATCCACTGACCACCATTCAAGAGAAACAAGTAGCTCAAAATCTCACCAATTCCATGTAAAAAGAATCCGACGAGAGCCTCCTCTAGTAGTAAGGACAAAAAGAGTAAAAAAGGCCTCATGCAGCTTCAGAGTTTGAACCCCTAGAGAAACCCCCTCAATTTTTATTCACTATTTGTTGCACCTCTTTCATCTCTTGGCCTGAACTAGCGGCAACCACTACATTGCAATTTAAATGCAACTTAGCTCCAACCAGCTTGAACAACGCGAATAGGCTAGCTCTCAGCCTTTGCCACACCCAAATAGGATCTCTGTACTTCACCGTCGGCACCTCTCCCTTCCTGCACAAACTCCTCAAACACCTTAGCCCAACCCTCTCCACCCATCACCCATCTCTCCCCCCTCCCCCCCCGCGCGCCCGTGCGCGCGCAGGGGAGGGGATTCTGGAGTACAACCCACACCTCTTCTTTAGCTAAAATCAAATTCAAAAAACGTGCCCCTATTAAAAGGGCATCAACACTCCACTAATCTATGCCTACCTCTCAAGCTACTGAAAAATCAACTTCCCATCACTCGTTCCAAGGCCTCCCTCATCTAATCACAAACCAATTCAGCTCAAAACTCCTAAACCAAGGGATTGTTGATCCCTTTCACCCGTTCCACTATCACAAAGGTACCCTTCTGACCGCCACAATCATCAACCACAGTCTTCCAACCAACCTAAACAATCTTCCTTTGACTGACAACCTAGTCATTTTTTTACAAGTTGCGACTCTTGGTTGAGCATTGCTTTAGATATCGTTCATACCACCACCACAAGTTACAACCACCACAAATGATAAGCAGCTCTCACATAGCCAATGGGAACATATAAGTTTATTTTGATGTATATATCAACAATTTCTGATGAAATATTTCAGTGGGATTCAAAATCACATAAATCATGATATCACAAGATCTATCGTACAATACACCAAATTATCAATTAGGATACTAACCACGGATATGCAGCATATATTTCAATTAAATTCTCATTTTATTGATGAAGCTTTAGGGACATTGTAATGTTGCGAAATGCAAACACCACTTCTACCATTATTAGAAAGAAATTTCAACTTCTTCACCTTAAATCCTTTAAACTAAAGACTTTTTGGTCGTTAAGTTAGAGAACCTGTCCCTCTCCCTCTGCTGTGTGTTACACCCACATATGATTGCTTCCAATATATTGTTGGTGTATTTGTGGGTTTAATATTCATATTTGAACCTTATTACATAGGTAATTTATATTTGACCATTTTTTTATTTTTCTATAGGTCAATTTTATGCTATTATAGTGTTCATGTTACATATATACTCAACGTACACACGCCACATACTTGTTAAGATGCATTTTATCTCCAACATTTTGATTCTCAATCATGGATGATACCTTCAATAACAATTGCTGAGATTTTATTCACAGTTCCCCTGATTTTTTTTTTTTTTTTTTTTTTTTTTTTTTTTTTTGTGCATAAGGAAGATTAGAATGTATAAAAAGTTTTCCCGAGTTGTTATTAATATTTTTATTTCAAAAGATTACAATATTATTATCAGTCATGATATATCTATCAATATATCCATAATTTCAAGCTTCCAACCCACCCCTTATGTCATTCTTACTACCAACTTCAACCCTCAAATTTTGTAATCTAGAATGTTCTGTTATTGATACATGCCCCTAATACTTAAAAGGAAAGTAATATGATCACCTATAAAGCTAACCACGTTTTGTTATGCAAAAAAATAAGAGTAATCAACAAACGCAAAATGAAAACAGTCAAGAACTTGAAAAACATGACACCAGCAATAGCAGTCAAACTCATTAAAAGGATATATATTGAAATTACCCGACTCTTATGTATAATAAAAACCAAAAGCAATCAAAAGATACTGGATATTTATGGTCATCCGGTTTTCTTAGTTTAAAATGAAGGCACCGGGATTACAAAAAGTACAAAGCATGGTAACAATTTTATGTATTTTTTCAGACTTCTAATGTGATTTTTTCATATTTGAACCTTATTAGATAGGTAATTTATATTTGACCATTTTTTTATTTGTCTATAGGTCAATTTTATGCTATTATAGTGTTCATGTTACATATATACTCAAACGTACACACGCCACATGCTTGTTAAGATACATTTTATCTCCAGCATTTTGATTCTCAATCATGGATGATACCTTCACTAACAATTGCTGAGATTTTATTCAGAGTTTCCCTGATTTGCTTATTTTTATTTTTTTTTTGTGTGTAAGGAAGATAAGAATGTATAAAAAGTTTTCCCGAGTTGTTATCAATATTTTTATTTCAAAAGATTACAATATTATTCATAGTCATGATGTATCTATCAATATATCCATAATTTTGAGCTTCCAACCTACCCCTTACTTCATTCCTACTACCAATTTCAACCCTCAAATTTTGTAATCTAGAGTGTTCTGTCATTGATACATGCCCCTAATACTTAAAAGGAAAGTTATATGATCACCTATAAAGCTAACCAAGCTTTGTTATACAAAAAAATAAGAGTAATCAACAAACGCAAAATGAAAACAGTCAAGAACTTGAAAAACATGACACCAGCAATAGCAGTCAAACTCATTAACAGGCTATATATGGAAATTACCCGACTCTTTTGTAGAATAAAAACCATAAGCAATCAAAAGATACTACATATTTATGGTCATTCCAGTTTTCTTAGTTTAAAATGAAGGCACCGGGAGCACAAAAAGTATGAAGCATGGTAACAATTTTATGTATTTTTTCAGACTTCTAATATGAAATAAGTGACCCGATAGTTTGGTAAGGTAATGATCCCCCCCCCCCCCCCCCCCCCCCCCCCCCCCCCCCCCCAAAAAAAAAAAAACAAAAACAAAAACAAAAAAAAAAAAAAAAAAAAAAAAAAAAAGCAATAACAACAACAACAACAGAAAAGATACCATGGAGCTGAACAATTTACCTTCATTAGAAACCATGGCTAATATCCTGTCCATAAGGTCCTGCAAGATGTGCAAATCAACCTTATACATACAGAAAACAATAATCATACTCCATCCAAAGTCAACAAATAGAAAGATCTCTGCATAAATATAATGATCCTAGATACAGTACAATAGTGACGGATACACTCTATTTTTGAGGTGCTAGACTTTATCATGATTTCAAGCTCAAAAAGAAAATAAAGAAAGCAAAAGCCACTAAAAACATAGAGCAGCAATGTACAAATGAATAAATTAGGTCTATTTGCACAACTGCAAGAGCATGGAACAATATGATAGCCCCTCAAGTTAGCTTAAGAAACATATCAGGTTTCAAATGAAGCAAGGATGAAACTTCTATTACTCAATTGTAGAGGGATACACTTAGGAACTTTTGAGTATTCTCATAATACATATATAATACATAAGTAAAACATATTGGAACAGCATACTTCCACTGGACTACCCCTCTAGATCCTAAAACTTCAATTGACAGACCATGACCGAATGGCCGTGAGTCGGTGACCAAGAAAGGCACATAATAACGCAGCAACAATCCATCAAAACATAATCTAAGAATACACACTAGAACGTGAAGTAGCACAAACAACTAAAGGGGCCCATTGATCAAATGCCAGACACAAGTGGGACAATTTAAAAACAAAATGGGACAAAATGCCAGGACATCCTGGTTCAATTTTATAGCAAGACTGCCATGACTCTCTTATATTTTCTTTACAATTATAGTAAAAGAAAAGGCAGGAGCAGCGACATCTCTATTTGAAACTAAACGGATGACTATTTTCTGCTTTGATCCAAGTTCACTAATGGTTCCCTCCAACAAAAAAAAAAAAAAGAAAAAGAGGAAAGGCAGGAGGTAGGAGCAATGAGTAACACGAGGATGTAGCAGAACAGACACATAATCATGGTGATCGTAATAGAGTGCAACATATGCAGGGGCGGACTACATACATGGGTGGCACCCCCCAGCTTTTGTGTAACCCTCCTATGTATAGTATATATAGAATGTCCCAGCAAAGATACATTCTACCAGCAACCCCCTGCCCTCCCCTCCCCTCCCCTCCCCTCCCCCAAAAATTTAAAACCCTCCTATGGGCTCTAACACAATAAAATATTAAAGTCTTTGTACAGTGGGCCGTTTTACCCATCTTTTTGTACATGCTAACCCAATAAAATCAACAATCATTGGGGCTTCTAACATGCACGAATTCAACAAATGGGCCTTACCCATCTGATAGAAGCATACAGACATAAATTATTACATATAGTAGTAAGAAAGTCGAGTTCCACTTTAATAAATGATTAAGTTAAAATATGCCAATAAACGCTATATATTTGTGTTAATTTTATATTTTGCTGAGGCTAAATAGAATATGGTTTAATTTTTCATATAGAAATATAGTCTTGTATCCTAATATTTTTCTCTTCTTAAAACTCAAAATATGATAATTATAGCAAGAAATGTCTATAGTCTTTTTTTTGTAACCTATTCTCATCACTACTAAACACAAGGTGGTGCGGTCTGTATTAATAAATACATGTGGGACTTGCTTGTGTCAACTAGTAATGAAAATGCAATGACAAAATGCATCGGCTGTAGCATTTTACTTATATCAATAAGTGAAAATTTGTGTTTTAAGCTTTGGCACCCAAAAAACAAAATCCTGATTCGGCCCCTGAACATAAGTCTAACAGAATACCTGTTTTTTCCCTTGCTTTGCGAGACCAAGCTGTGTGAGGACATCCTTAAGCTCTTTGATTCGAAAACGAGCCAACTTTTTCTGAAAGATGACCATAAAACTAATCACATCATCCAAAATGCAAGACAAGTAAAGATATAATAAACAAACAAACCCAGAGGCAATGGTTGTAAATTAAAAGGTGAAAAACTAATAATATGGAAACTTAAAATGTAAATTTTAGTGCAACAAAAGACAATATAGGTTACATGAAAATGCAAAGTGATGTGTATCAAAAGAAAAAGTACACCTCGCCCGAATGTAACAAAAGTTATTCAATCAAAATTAGCAGCAGTTCTCATATATAATCAGCATATGTTTGCCATACACTGATACAAGCATCACCTATGAAATTACAGTTAACGAGCACCTTAGTAAAATAACTATTCATCAGATAAACTAAACTAAAGTAAACAAATTGAACCAACAATCACATAACTATTATAAACATTAGATAAGTGATATACCTTGCAAGTTAACACCGTATCCATCTTCTCTTCTCAAACAATTAGCAAATTTTACAGTGTTGTATATGCGTAACGGTCCTGAAATGGGTGATCAACAATCAAACTTTCAAAACGATCAATCAACTAGTAACGGTTTACCCAAATTCAAAAACAAAACCCCATCAAAACCCTTAAAAGAAAGCAGGAAACAAAAATTAGCTGAAGAAACTAAAACTGGATGAGCTAGAAATGAATAAACGAAATTGTGTTCTTACTCAATGAAGAAACGCGGAGAAAGCAAGCGACGGATACTGTATGAATTGTGTAGTAGCCTACACAGAAATATAGATATATATGCACAGTGAGGTGTACGAATCTTCTATGCTCGCGTACCAGGTGACGATGCTCTACCGGGGTTGTGAGTCTGTGACGGGCTCGGGCCAATTCAACTTCAACAGCTCCACCGGGCACCAATTACAGCGGGACGGATGTGAAGGTGTAATTTGATTTTGATTTTGTATAATCCTTTCATGTCCGGGTTTAGTTTTGGTGCTTTGCGCTTTAATTATTTTCCGAGGATAGGTTACGTATTGTTCTTGGACACGTCATATTAAATTTATTTTTTGACTAGCCTCAATTTAAAGGCATGTTTGGGCATAATATTTTGACTAATTTTTAAACTCTGTACTCCTTCGCATATGGCTGGCTAGCTTCTTCGGTGAGTTAGACAGCATTTTGACCAAAAACCATAGGTTTCTTTTATTATAATTTTTTATTAATTCTTGATTTTATGGGTCCCTTGTGTAAAATTTTATGTTATTTTTTATTTTATTTTTTTGTCTTATAAATCAAAAAAATAAAAAAATTCCAACTTTTTTTTATCTTTATAAGCTAAGACAAGCAAAAAAAAAAAAAAAACTAAAAATATTTTTACTTGGCCCAAAAAAACTTTAAAAAGCTATAACCAAACAGGCCTTAAATATTTTTACCAAGAAGAACCATGCTTTTATTTTAATTTTTATTTTTACATTAGTTGTTTTGACCGCCTCAAAGCATTCAAATGAGTAAGGATGGCAAAATAACCTAATATCTCAGGTCCTTGTCTCGTCTATATCAGTCCAAGTATGGGGTGATACTAATCGAGATGAAGCAGGCTTTGGAAACAATGTGAAAAAATCTTTTTCAACCTGAACTCACCCTGTTTATAAATATATACTTATTTTTCATATATATATTTTATTAAAACAAAATTATTGTGAAAATTTTTCTTATTTTGTAATTTTATTCCTTACTTTATTCATAATGTGTTTGAAAAAATTACTAAAATAAAAAGAAGCGGAGTGGGGCAGGTTTGAAAAGGGATTAAGCAGGGATAGAGGAGGAGTCCACCAACCCAAACTCATTCGGTTGTCATCTCTAAAAATGAGTAAAAACACATTATTGTATAAAATAATAAAAATGTTGTAATTATATGTATTTATTAATATTACTCTCAAAACCTCATTTTTTAGTCGGTAATGGATGGTGAGAAAAATGCAATGATTCTATAATTACTTAAACTAAGATGCGCATCTGTCGTACTTTGACCAAATTTGTTTCTTCTGATGGGACAAAGCCATTTCGGATTAGAATCTCGACTCTTTTGAACTAAAGTAAACGTAACATAATTAACACCACGAGATAAGTAATTCAAATCTCTTGCTTTTATCCCACGAAACAAATGGGAAGTTGTACATTGATCCTTCTTTCAACCTTATGTTATAAAAAAAAAAATGTGATTTTTTATTTTGAATCAACTAAGAAAGGAAAATGCCACATGTCGTTGGCATGCGATTTGAGCTTTGAAAGCTAATTTTGACTAAGTTAGGAGAAATTTTGAATGTTATTTTATGGATATTTTAATTTATCAAAAAATATATTACAAAAGCAATAATGAAAATCTCAATATATCGTTGAATACTATACACAGTCTTAAATTCACTACTCACTAGATTTTATAGCAAAAAATCGAAAGCAACAATAGTCAAAAGACATGAGAGAGAGAGAGAGAGAGAGAGAGAGAGAGAGAGAGAGAGAGAGATAAAAATAAAAGAATAGTCAAATAACATTTTTCTTCAAACGACGCCGTATTTTTAGACCATAGACGCTGAAATGCAACCAAACGACTTGGCCAACGCGGTTGCGAGGTGGGACCTACACCACAACGGCTTCAGCAGCCCCCTGTCGCCATCGCTCTTCCCTCTTCCGCCACCGCTCGTCACCATCTCGCCTCCTTCCGGCATCGGAGGAATCTGCATCGGGGGGCGGAGGCTCTGCCTCTTCCTGATGGCAGTCACATCCATCTCCGGCTTGAACTTCACCGGTCCGAACATGAACATCCGCCGCCGCGACTTCGCCGACATCGACGTCAGCGCAGTGATATTCACCTTCTGAACCGGAGAAAACTGCTTGGAATGGCACCGGAGAGAGCTCGATCGTTTCTGGCTCGCCGGACGGAACTCTCCGCAGTCGCTGTCCAAATTATAATCACGAGCCTTGTGAAACGACACCGTTTTCAGGCACAAGTAGTCTCGCTTCTGATACTCGTTCACTTCGTCGCCGTCAGTTTGATCGATGTTCTTCCCCCACAAAACGACGCTGTTGCTTCGGGTCGGTTCGGAGCCCAACCCACCGAAGAACTCGAACGGGTCTTGATCGGAGGAGGTGCTAGCACGAGGAGAGACCTCTTCGTGTTCGTAGCCGTGAATTGGGAGGTTGGAGAGAGAAAGAACGTCCTCTACGTCTCCAAAATCTTGAGAAAAGTCTTCAGAATCAGCCATGTGTTTGTTCTCCATTGTTTCACAGAGAGAGAGAGTGAAGTAAATGAAGAAGGATGAGAAGTGAGTTTGAAGAAACATAGGGTGATGTGTAGATATATATACATGCACTATAAGTCTATACATATATACAGGTACACGAATTAAGCTAGAGAGATGAGACAGAGGATGGTTCCTTTGGTGCTAGGGCTTCTAGAGGGAGTGGTTGATGAAGATATTTTCAGAGAGAGAGTCAGTCAAGAGATGATGACGATGGAGTAGTAGGACAAGGGAAGGGATGGGGGAGACTATTAACGGTATTACTAGAAGAAGTTAGTTGCAAATGGTCAACAAAGGAAAGAACACTCTTTGAATAAAAGTATCCACAAAAAAAAAAAAAAAAAAAAAAAAAAAAAACCAGAAAGAAGGGCTTCTAGAAGCGTAGTCCAGCTCCTCTAAAGTTGATGGTGCAGTCATGTAAATGGTTGGTTGGTCCACGTGGCCACCAACACTGCAGCCCTATAGCAGCTAATCGTCTCCCGTTTTAGAGCAATGTCCAAACGATGAGTACAAAAGTTAAGCCTCAGTTTCAACAATCAAACTAGAAGTTACAATGAGGCGTTGGTTCAGCGGTGGAGGTCCGGACCTAGTGGGTTAAGGCATGGGTTTGAGTCTTTACTATAGAGCTCTGTTAGGGTTATCTTTATAGGTTACGACGTCGTCTTTAATTTTAGCTTTAGATTTAGGATAAAAAAATTTTGATGTACCGCCCTCAATGGGTTCAGATGACTGGAGGGTCGTGGCCGGTTGTTGCTCTGGCAGTTAGGAGGGTTCCTTACCTACTAAATTTTTACGTACTGAAAAAAAAGAAAAAAAAACTAGAAATTATCTAAACAATTGCTGAATTGATTAAAAATATCTGTAAGCTAATTAGTTTTATTTTTTTTATTATATATTTGAGATCTTGATATTTTTGAATCCTAAAAGAGAAAATTGGATTGTAAACATAAAGTCGTTCCATTATTCTTTTAATTAAAATTTAGCCTAACTTTTAATTAACTTTGAAAGAAGAATCGAGTGAGATTAGAGGAAGGAGACAAGGAAAGAGAGAGATATGAGCAAGGAAACATGCCGTATTTTTATTAGGAATATTTAAGACAAAGGGCGATATATCAGGAAGGAAACATGCTTTTTTTTATTGAAAATATTTAATGCAAATATAGTGGTCATCTGCAACATAATTACTGGCGCACTACAAAAGTGAAACAATGGAATACATACGTTATATCTAACTTTACAATTTAACTTGAAAGGATCTCATCTTCTAGAAGAAAGCTTTTGGTCTTTTTCAGAAACTTGCTATTCCTCTAAACGGGAATTGAGTAAATTGAATAAATTATATTTTGTATTTTTGTACTTTATATTAAATTTTATTTTAGGACCTATAGTTTGAAGTGTAACAAATTAAGTCTTTATATTTTTTATTCGTTGCAATGTCACTATTTTGTGAGCTTCTATTTGTGCAATTGAAGGTCAAAAGCCCTGTAATTCTCATGTAACCCTTTTTCAACTGCAAAAATGTATTTTTTTACCATTTAGCTCCCAAACGCTCTTAATCCTGCCTCACATGAGACGATTAGGGGTATTTTGTAGTCTTAATTTTATTTTATGCATAAAATGACTTGAATTTTAGAGGTTTTAAGAGAAAATGGCAAGAGAATAGGAGATTTGGGTGCTAATATTGTGTGAAAATATATTATTACTCTTGAAAAATGACAACTTAAGACGCATAAGGTTATTGGCAGTTACTTGCACAAATGAAAGTTTGTAGGATGATAACATTGCAACAAATTAAAAACATAGGGACTTCATTGTTATAATTTAACGTACAAGTCTTGAAGTAAGATTTGGTGTAAAATGCAAAAATACAAAGTGTAATTTACTCAAAAAAATTTTACCAGAAGGATATGGTAGTTTTTTTTTTTTTAAGTAAGATATCCTTGCAATGTAATTAGTAAATAATTTTGTGAGGCAGCTTAGAAGATAATTTTGTTTTTCGTTTTTAGTGACTTTTTCAAATAAATTCATTTTCAATAGAACTTTTATGTAGAAAATTTCACTAAAATAATGCAGAAATGATTTTTTAAAATTATGAGAAAAAAATAGTGGGATGTGTGAAATTTTTTACATGGCGGTAATTTTAAATTTGAAAACCCACCATATAGTTAGGATAACAATTAAAATTTTTAAAAAAATGTTTTCTCTTTATAAATGGTATTACTTGAATAAACCATCACAACATATAGATATGATGACGTGGTATGATAGTCACCCTAAATAATTTATTCACTTGCCGTCTAACAAAAGCTTTTACAAAGGGGTAAGAAAATCAAAGCAAATGAGAATGAAGTTATGAAAAATATAAAATGGCTATCCTTAACTAATTTTTCATTATGATTAAACCTTTTTTTCAGGGAACAAAAGAGCAAATTCAATATGAAATCGAAACCCAACATTTCAAGAAATCTAATCGACTAATAACAAATTCACGTGGATGAAAAAACACAAACCAATTTTAGTTCACCAAGGGATAGCTTAATACGACCAGTTGTAAACTTTGTGTTATGAGTTTAAAACTTTGACAATAATTTGAAGTCAGGGTGTGAGAAATTTATTTCTTGTGATTTCTTGTGAATCCATTAGTCTTGTTGTAAATAGTCTTCCTTTTATTAAATTGAGAAGGGAATTAGTCGAGATACGCGTAAACTAGTCCGAATTTCTCTAACCCTTGACATTGAGTAGATTGAGGAAATGATTAGTAAAGGTGACTAACATAATCTAACCTGAATACCCTTAACCCCATAACTAAAAAATTAATAATAATTTCAATATTTACTCCTAGACTTTTACCGTGCTGACTTATACATAAGAGTGAGAAATAAAATTATGTATAGTATTACTTGCAAAAGTTACAAGTTAATATTGAATATGATACGGTTACATTGTGGGGTGCATTATGAGAGTTGAACTCAAGACCCCTTTCGCACCCTAAGGGAGGATCCTACCACTAGACCCGTTGCCAGAAGCTGCAGTGCTTCCAATGTGTAGATTTTGTAAATGAAACTACAACTAAACCCTCCGACCTTTTGTGCGAAACTTCGACTAAACCCTATCTCAGCTCTGAAACAGATTCCAGAGATTCAGAAAAATGGCGAGGGCGGCCCTCCTTCATTTGGTTCGATCGCAAGCCACTCATCATCTCAAACCCACAAATTCTATCTTCCGCTCAGGTTCTTTTCCATCTCCATCTTTTGTAAACTCTCTCTCTCTCTCTCTCTCTCTCTACATGTATATATATATGAATGGTTCTAAATATCTACTGATTTTTTTTTTTATGAATGTCCCATTTTGCACTAATCAAACTGTGTTCCTTGACTACGTATTTCAATTTTGGATATGCTTACCATTCTGTCAAGTGGTTGCTCTATTGTTCCGATCAGACCTAGTATTTTTTGCTGTGCTGCTTGTATATATACGTACATATGTGTAGTGGATCATTTACTGGAGAAAATCAGCTGGAGCGTGGTAGTGTAGTAGAATTTTAGCTCTCAAGAATGCGTACAATTGTTGCCACTGTAATTTGCATGATCGACTTGTCTCTTTGAGCTTATTCGACATTTTGGATTATGTTCAAAGTTTACGGAGTAATTTGGTTAAAAGGGATCCTTAGAGCTTATGGGTTGAGTATATGATAACGTTTTACCCCTGACACAGAGTCACTGAGGTCTCCTCGGCCAGGCCCCAGCTCCAATATTCTCTCTTCATTCTTGGCTTGCCTCGCCTGGCGTAACCTTAAGCATGAAATCAGATAAACACAACAAAATCAAATTGATTTTGTAATAAAAAAGGAAAATCCTAATGAAGGCAGTGTCAGAAATCAAAGTTACTTATTTATTGTGTAATATCCATATTTATACTGATTACTTTATATGTACATATATCCATACATGAATATATATATAAACAAGCAAATTTCTCGATTCGGAAGAAAAACTGTTCACTAATAACATAACTTCTCTTAAGAAGGGAGAGACTTGGATAACTTTTTTTTATAACTGCATACATATATGTACAAATGTGTGTGTGGCGTACAAAGTTTAGTATGAAACTACAGTAAATCATGTGAAAGCAAAGAAGCTGCCACTATAATTAGCTCTCCAGCAATGCTTTGCAAGATAACGTTGGGGAAAGTGTCTATAGTGTGGCATAGAGAGAGGAAGGAGTTTGGTCCCAAGCCCTGCCCCTCTATTGAATATTTTCATCCCATACTTGTGCTATTAGGGTTTGGGCAGGTTGAATTGCCATCCCTATCTCCTTTTTTATCAATACATTTCAGCAATCCTCCAATCTACACACACACAAAGTGGTGGATTAGATTGATGTGATGGGGGCGAAGGCAAGCCTCTATTAACCATAGGAACTCTGTCATATCACGTATTATAGCGGCAACTCTATATTGCCACGCATGGTAGGGCAATGCTTTGAGTGGAATACAACATGATCACTGGCTTTCCATGTAATTCTGTCTTAATGGGGAAGAAATTTTTTTCCTTTTTCTTTTTGGGCTAGGGGTAGAGGGGGAGTGGGGGGGAGAGGTGGGGACCTAGTATAGCTAATTGGTGCAGATAAGGCAGACTCCCCTGCAATATGAGTAACAGCTAAATCTAGGAGTCTGAATTTTCAACCATGGGTTTAACCACATTGGAAGCTCCAGATGATTTGTTTAGAAAAAATTAGAAATTCCATCTAAATTCTTTACTTGAGTGGTGAAAATCCTTATAACCGAGAACTGAACCGAGCCCGATCAATTGGTTCGGTTCTTGCAAGCCATTGGTTTGGTCCTGGGTCATTCTTTTGAAGAACTGATAACACTTCGATTCGGTTCTGGTTTGGTTGGTTGGAAAAACCGAACCGATGTAGAACCCAACCCTTATTTACAAGGTATAAACACCTTCTCACGTGCTACTACTTATTATAAGGATAAAAACAACAGAGTTCTTATCTGATGAAAAAGTTTTTTTACATAGCCGATGTGGGATAATGTGAGAAGAACTAGAGATGAGGCATTATAGATGTGGTGCCAACTGAACGCTAGATCTAAAAGAAGGGGATGAAGATGAGGAAGAGGATCGAAACAGTTGTGGAGAGAGAGGAGAAGACAAGCTTTCCTGGGAAAACCCTCTCTCTCTTTGCGTGTCCCTTTGATGAGGCAGTCATCAAAATGGACCCACAAGCCATCAAGCTTGTGACAAGGACTACAATGGTGGCCACTGTTACTGCTGCTTCTTTCCTTCTTGAATCTGATTTTCTAATTAAATTTTGCTTTACTTGTTTTTTAATGGTCAAACAAGAAAACTTAATTTTCTTTTTTCAATTCTCACCAGATACATCATCTTACATAATCTAGTTCAAATAGTCACCCACAGAGCCGAACTCTATTATTTGTATCTGTGATTTCAAAGCCCCCACCATGAAACCCAGATAAGAATCCCCCCTAATTCAAAAAGGCAAAAAGCAAACCATGCATTCAACAAATAAAAAATAAAATCCAAAATTTTCATTACTTTCATTCTGACAGTCAGCCCAACAATACAATATTCATACACGCACCATGTTCTGGTAATCCCTTTGGAGCTGGAAATTCAGAGATGCACTCTCTTATATGATTGCTATTATGGTTTAACAGTTTTTTACTGCTTCAGGTTATCATGACTGTAGGTCTGGAACATGGCTACATACCCCAGGTGCCGAAACAAACGTCAAGTCTGCCATTGTGCAGAAAAGATGGGTATCTCAATCCACTGCAGCTGAAGATGACAGAAAGATCAGCATTGGACCTCGTAGAATGGGAGACGCTGAGGATGATGAGAAGGACACGGGGGTTGTTTATTACGGTCCAATCTCAAGTACTATCAAGAAAGTGAAACTTCTCTCTCTTTCCACCTGCTGCCTATCTGTGTCTTTAGGCCCTGTCATAACCTTCATGACATCTCCTGGCATGAATGTGATCCTGAAGGGGGCGGTTGCTTCTACAGTTATATTCCTCAGTGCTTCTACCACCGCTGCTCTTCACTGGTTTGTGAGCCCTTATATTCACAAGCTCAGATGGAAACCTGGTTCGGACAGCTTTGAGGTTGAGATGTTGTCATGGCTGGCATCACATATTCCGAAAACCATTAGGTTCGCTGATATCAGGCCACCTGAGACGAACAGGCCTTTTGTGACATTTAAAGCTAACGGAAATTTCTATTTCGTTGATGCTGATCATTGTCATAACAAGGCTTTGTTAGCAAGACTGACTCCAGGGAAGGCAGCTCATGAGTCGCCTCTTAAAAATTTATGATTTGGAGGAGTTTTTGATGATACTTTTTTTTGTCACGTCATGAATGGCTGAATTATATTGTACGCTATAGCTTGTGATGAACACTGGATCAGCTTCGAGCCTTATGATGGTACTTCTACCTGTTTTCCTTAGAATTAAAAAGACAGCACATTTTTGGTCGTGTTGACGAACAATAAATTAGCGTATGAAGTTGCACCTACAAATTGGATGAGTTTGAAGTTGCGAGAAACATGCTAGTCTATGCAAATATCTGTTTAGCTGAATGCCTGCATTACAGTTTTTAAACTCTTCATACTTATTTCCTGTTATGAGCATACATGTTTCTGTTCTTTCCTAGTGAACTCTTCAAAGTCCACGAAAACTTTGTGATGTTAAATGAGCTTTCTCACTTATTTTCCGCTTTTGCCGAATCATGATTCAGTTGTTTCCCTCGTCTCTTCCGTGCTTCATGTTTATGGACATTCCCGTTAAACTTTATGTGCACTCATTTTTCATGTTTCGTTCCTGCATGTACATTAATTTTCACTTTCCGCCTTCTTCCTTCGTGGAGTTATCGTTGAGAAATCGAGTTGCTCTGTTCTTTTTTTTTTTTTCTTGCTTTTTTTGTGGGTTTGTGCTTGTAATTGAAGGAGAAGAAATGTAGTAAAGATTCATGGGACCAAACCCTCGTGGAACAATCGACTTGTAACTTTTGCTCAGGTGCGACCAGTAACCATGGTGAGCACACCGACCATTTTGTCAGCACACCGACAAAGCTTCTGTCAATAACCACACCATTGTTGGACAGTGGGTGTAGCAAACGAAGGCTAATTCAGGCTTCTTGGGCACATCTCATCAAACACAATATGCAACACCTGAACCAACCAACCAACCAACCAAAGCAAAACAACCTCTTTTATCATGTTTCACCGATTGATCTGGCAGCCTCGCAGGGTATACACCCATACAGGAAAGGATTGAACAACCAAAACAGAGCATCAGTCAACATTAACCACTGAAAGACATGAAGAAAATGCTCATCATGTTTCCCAAATGTGTCATATTCCACTACGGATTAGCAAGAGGCTTCAACACATCTCAGTACCTTCATATGATCTTCAACTAAAAATACACAAATTCATATATTGAGAAATGAGATTCACGTAAACACTATCTAGAGGAAATGAAATGGAGTGTCCCAGAATGGCCACTCCAATAAAGCCCACTCCTGCATTACTATAAAAGAGCCTGAGAATTAACTAGCAAATTCAAACGCCTTAGAATGCAGTTGGACAAATTATTCAAAACCACAAAATCCAGATATTACTAAATAGGAAACGTCTGGACAGCACAGGAACATGAAACTAAAACTCCTGGGCTGCTTTAGGGAATTTAAAGTATGACTCCACTTAAACCACAATAGACAGCCAAGACCAGGACCATAGCCCTGCCACCGCCGATCAAGCACCCAGTTCTGTGAACCGGTGCCTGACCAAGATAGAGACAGAGACACGAAATCAAAATTGACCAAACAACCAACAAAATGTCCAACGGTTTCACTACTAACACAAGCCCACCTTTTAGGATGACTATAGTAAGGTCCTTCAACTGAAGGGAACCTATTCTGCACGATTCACTTGCCCCCCTTCTTAGCAGCAGATTTTGTGACCTTCGCTCCAGAAGGGTCCTTCTTCTCCACACTCTTGATCACTCCCACGGCCACGGTCTGCCTCATGTCCCTAACAGCAAAACGCCCAAGCGGGGGATACTCAGAGAAGGTCTCAACCACCATGGGCTTGGTGGGAATCATCTTAACCATCCCAGCATCACCATTCTTCAAAAACTTTGGCTCCTTTTCAAGTTCCTTACCAGACCGCCTGTCGATCTTGGTCAGAATTTCTGCAAACTTAACAGCAATGTGGGAAGTGTGGCAATCAAGAACAGGAGCATAACCATTTCCAATCTGACCAGGGTGGTTCATGATAATAACTTGAGCCGTGAAGTTGGCTGCTTCCTTGGCTGGATCATCCTTGGAATTTGATGCAACATACCCACGCTTGAGATCCTTAACAGCAACATTCTTCACATTGAACCCCACATTGTCACCAGGAAGAGCCTCCTGGAGAGCCTCATGGTGCATCTCCACGGACTTGACTTCAGTGGTTAGGCCAGTGGGGCCAAAAGTTACAACCACACCAGGCTTGATGACACCAGTCTCGACACGTCCAACTGGGACAGTTCCAATGCCTCCAATCTTGTAGACATCCTGAAGTGGGAGACGAAGGGGCTTGTCTGAGGGCCTCTTAGGCTCCGAAAGCAAGTCAAGGGCCTCGAGCAGAGTTGGGCCTTTGTACCAGTCAAGGTTGGTGGACCTCTCGATCATGTTGTCACCTTCAAATCCAGAGATGGGGACAAAAGGGATCTTATCAGGGTTGTAACCCACCTTCTTCAGGTAGGATGAGACCTCCTTAACAATTTCCTCATACCTTGCCTTGGAATACTTGGGGGTTGTGGCATCCATCTACAGGGAAAATATATATATATATATATATAAATTACCTCCCAATCACAATTAACTGAGAAAAAATACTAACCCCTCAGATAGAGGATCTGTAAAAACTTCAGCGACAGAAAAATGATTGAAGTTGAAATCCACAATTATTCAAATGTTCAAAAAAGTATCAAACAATAGAATCATCATCTTAAATCGCAAATGTTGTATTATCATTCCCCAGATGCTGTAAAGAGCTAACTTCAATTTCCATGAGAAAATGTATTTTAAGAATTTCAAATACATGCACTTTACACCAACATTTATAAATAGTAACAAGCAGAGTTACAGAAAAGCTAACCTTGTTGCAGCAACAGATCATCTGTCTGACACCAAGAGTGAAAGCAAGCAAGGCGTGCTCACGGGTCTGGCCATCCTTGGAAATACCCGCTTCGAAACCTCCAGTTGTGGAGTCAATGATAAGGACAGCACAATCTGCCTGGGAAGTTCCGGTAATCATGTTCTTGATAAAGTCACGATGTCCAGGAGCATCAATGACAGTGCAGTAGTACTTGGTGGTCTCGAACTTCCACAACGCAATATCAATGGTGATACCACGCTCACGCTCAGCCTTGAGCTTGTCCAGCACCCAAGCGTACTTGAAAGATCTCTTGTTCATCTCAGCAGCCTCCTTCTCAAACCTCTCAATGACACGCTTGTCAATACCTCCAAGTTTGTAAATCAAGTGGCCAGTGGTGGTTGACTTTCCAGAGTCGACATGGCCAATGACCACAATATTAATGTGAACCTTCTCCTTACCCATTATGAATAGCTAGGAACTGTCAAGGAAGCCAAAAAATAACTTTTATCAGGATTCTGTTATCAAATTACATTTCCCAAAAACTTTATTTACAAAAAAAAAACAAAACAAAACAAAACAAAAATTCTATTGTACTGCTTAAAATTCCTTGGAACATCAAACATCAGACAAAACAAGAAGGCTTCTCTTCATACAATAATAATTGACCAATATTGCATACTGAGCAAAATGCAAGATTTATTCTGAGCCAAATATCTGAAATACAAATATGTTTCTCTTTCCCCGGGCGTCTCTTATTATAGAAAAA